>OX578135.1:33763495-34108495 GCA_951213105.1 Amaurobius ferox | reverse complement strand
TTAATTTTTTTTATAAATAAAATTTCTGTGGTGTATATCCAGACACTCAGGTTTCTAAATATGAATGGCTTTAAATTTAAAATAGTGATTATTTAACTTTAGCTAAAGCACTGTTTATTATTATAAAATGTATTTAATAACTTACTGTGGGTTCTGGAAATTAGAAAAAAAATATCTGTCCCTATAGAATCACTGTTCCGGAGTTGTACAAATTCTCCTTAAAAATCAAATTTTAAAACACTTTCTCTAATATTTTTAAAATATACATTGATAGTATCAGTACTTCATATTAACACAACCAGTAATTATCATAAAATTGACTCAAATAGTAGGTTCTAGTTTCTGATTGTGTTATTTCTATCTTCCAAGTTTATTTTTATTAATTATATCATTGCTTTTTGACTAATTGCAATAATGTGATGGAAAAAAATGCTCATTGCTATCATGACTCAGTATATTTAACATTATACCTCTTTCTCCATCAACTGACTTTACGAATTTATTAATAAAATATATTAATATTTTCTATATTTAGGAAACCAATTTTGAAAATAATGTGTATGCTGAAATCATACTTTAAATTCAATCAGACAAACACTCAGACATTTATATTTATAAAGATGTAATGTATAGTCATGCATCTTATTGTAAATATATTCAGTTGCACATGTAGGCATTTACATTTTGATGAATTGGAAAAGTACAATGAAACTTTCCTAAACTTTTCATTGTGCCTAGAATTAGTAATTATTACTTTTGCATATAAAGTTAAAATTCCATGTTGAAATTATAAGTCATTTAATAGAAAAATGAATATATTGGATCCATTTCCATAATCTAATATGAAGTATTAAAAATGGCATGTTACCCTCTTCTATTCAGCTATTTCATCTGCAGAAAGCATGTAAGCCAGTATTAACATTGGAGACATTTTTTGGCTTGATTGTTTAATGCTGTGCTTCCAACAAGTAAATAGCAAGTCCTGAACTAAAGGATGTATATATGTTTCCATGATTAGAACCTATTGTTACTATAGTGGATTATCTATAATAACAAAAGATGTTTGTTTGTCTGTTTATAGGTTTCATGGTAAAAAATCTAAATGACCCACAGTCTTTACAGAGTTGCCATGACTCCCAAAAGAAAACACCTCATCATGATTTTTTTTAATTTAAATTAGTTTAAAAATTATGAATTTAATAGTTGAAATTCACTCTGTCTCAATATAGCAACTAATTTTGATTGGTAGCTCCATTATTGCATATCACTAAGAATAATATTTTTTTATTGTATGTACAACTCAAACTGCTGCTAATGTAATAAAACTAAAATGACTTTGTTAAGAACAGCATACAACAAAAAATAATAGTCTCAACCAGTTTCGAAGGCAAGAAACAGCCTTCTCCATTACCAAGAAAGACACCAGTAGATGTCAGGTTTCTATGGAAAGCCATAAAAGCCCAATTATTTAAAATTTACTTTGTAATTGGCATTGCCCACAATTTACAACAGGGATTTATTTATCCAATATGAAACTAGCCCTGTTATTTTTTAAAAAATTTAATGAATGAATTCATTAAATCCCTTCTTTAAATCCTGGGCAACAGTGGCATTTATAACAGTGGATATATTTTCTAGTTCTTTATAATGAAAGAGCTTTCGCTATTTCCAATAAAATGCATTTTCTTATTTTCAACGTTTTTTGCTTCTCATTTTACTCAATTTTTTAAAAAAATATTAAGTTTACTCTTGGGAACTTTGGGGTATTTTTATAATTTAAGTGTCTCCTTCAATATCAAACTCATTATACTGTCTTTGAATATTAAGATTTATAATGAACCGCTTTCTTTAGCAAGTAAAGTGAAAAAAAATATCCTTCTTTTTATTACATTTTTAAATTCAGAAAATAAAATATTAATTTATATTTATTTATTTTGCCTCATATGAAACATATATAATATTGGAACATAACTTTTATTATTCATATTATTTAAAATTATATCTATAGCCACTCAAAAAATAATCTATACAGTTGTATAGGACAACTGAAACACACTAATATGTGTCTGAATATTCCTTTAGTTCCAAGTTATCACAAACAGGATTTTAATTAGTTAGAAACAAATCACACCTAAATATTGAGAAACACCCAAGTTATCTTGAGATAATTATTATTTATAAAATAATAATTATTTATAAAATTATATGAAATAATGTTATTGTTTATAAAATTATGTAAAATAATAATTGTTTATAAAATGTTCTACCATGAGTTAATACTTGATGGTAATTATTTGTAAATACCAGGAGCTAAGTTAAAATAATAGTTGCTTGTAAAATATATTACCATGAGTTAACTCAAGATAATAATAATTTGAAAAATGTGCTACAATGAATTAACCTAATAAATGTTTTCAAAGAGAACTATAATAACATAATCAAGATAATAATTATTTGTAAAATACACTATTACAAGTTAACTTGGAATAATCAAGGAAGTGGTTAAAAATAACAATTTGAGCCCCCTCCCTCATAATTTATTGACAAAAACTGCTTTGTTGCTTTTAAAAATTGCAACAATCCTTTGTGGAATGTAATTTCCAGAACCCCTTAAAACTAAGTTATATTTTAAAGTATAGACCTGAATGAAAGAATGGTATTGTTTATCAAGAGTATGTAGTTTCATTGTTGTAATTTCTAAATTATATAATCTCTATAGTGAAGTTTTCAAAATGTATCTATTATACATACAAATTATGCATAGAAATGTGACTGCCTTCAAGTTTGGTTCACAAAATCAGGACCATTTATAGAAATTATAAAGCTCCTGTTATTTTTATCTTGGGCCCCTTCCTTGTCTGATACAGTTATCAGTCGTACTTTTTTTTTATGAGACCCATAACATTTTTCCTACCTCTTTCTCTTTCCCCCACTTCTATGGACAGCCCTGACAGGATACAACACCAAAAATCTCTCAATAAATATGCCCAATTCTCATTATTACGGTGCCCTCTTACTTGCTGGAAAATAAGTTCTATCCAACAAATAGGCATTGCAATATGTAAAGAACTAGAAACCATTAGCCATCACATCATGGTCCTCTGACCATCACCCTATGACCTAGAGTCATGACTTTTCCCTCATCACAAGGGACAGGCACTGAAATAGCTAAGGTGTGAAAAGAATTCTACATAGCCTATATAAAACTATACCAAAGGTATTATTTTTTATCCCCTTCAAACCTTGAAGAAAATGGTAATGCCTAACTATTTATAAAGCCCAAACTGCTGCTAAAACAAAATTTGTAAAACTTCATTTAAAGCAGCATAAAACACAAAATGAATAGTGTCAATTGGTTTCACAAACTAAAAGGCATCCTTGTTGCTAGTCTTGACTAAAGTTGTTGCTAGTCTTGACCTTGTTGCTAGTCTTGACTTTTTGTCAAGACTAGCAACAAGTGTGGTCTCCATTCATTAGAGCAAAATGGGCATCTGCAACAGGTTGTGCTTTTTGCTAGCCCTGATAAAGAAAGCTTTTCTTTTGTTTTTTGAAACCAGTTGATGCCATTATTTTGGTGTTTTACACAAAGTTTTATAAACCTTCTACTGCTTATCCATGTCTTCTTCAATGTAATTTTGGAGTAGATGATAAACCTAATTTTGGTGACTTAAGACGGTAAACAGTAGACCTACTCAGAAGTGAACTTTTTATTCAACCTCTGACTTAACCAACCAGGATGAAAATCTCTAGGCAGTCAGTCTTTCATAGAAAGTCTAAAAATTCATGCTTTAACTATCCAAAGAATATATATCATGAAATAATAAAATATTGTTTTGTTGTTATAGATTTATTGTTTTATATATGTATTATTTGATTTTAAATGAAGAATGAAATATTTGAGTCTAAAAGTGATTTTTTAACTTTGCTACTATGCAGCTAGTCTGAATCGAATAAAAATTGTGTTATAGATCACTTGGAATTTTTTTAATAAATTAAATCCTGTAAATATGTGACTCTTTATTTTCGGATGAACACACCTTTGATATAGAAAATAAAAACTCTTTACAAAGAATCCGAAAAAATTTAGCAACATAATTACGCATAAATTTAGATACAATGCAGCATATGGCTGTTTCATGGATATATTGAACCCCTTTGTCAATGCTAAAAATACCAACAAACCTAAAAACAAATAAACAAAGTGTTTCATCATCAATTCAACAGGCAAAATTTGATCCACATTTCATCTTATTAACTTGGGGCTGTACTGAAACTGTGTTGCATCTTTAATTTGTGCATACTTATGTTGCTTAATTTTTTCCTACAGGCTTATGTTGATACTAATTTGTATCCTTCATCTAGAAATCCTATCATCTAAAGTTCAATTCAAAATCAGTTGCCCTGAATTGTTTGACTGCCATTATGCTTTGAAAGCGCTACTGAATATTTGAATGATAACATTGATGACTATTTTGTTTTGCAGCCACTTTGATCACCAAAGTTGTAAAATAGGAGATTACAGGTTATAGTTGACATTGATTGATGACTTTTAACAACCGCTTGATGTCTAAATCTCCATGGGAATCTTGTATATTAGTTACAAGACAAAACTGACTAGTGAGAACAATATTTCACAAAATTAGTAGACCTCTGCTTGTGGAAACTATTGTAGTACAGGAGAAGAATCTTCATCCAAGTGTTGCTAACAATTTATTTAAACATTTGCATTAGCTCAAAAGAAAAATATGTAAGAATTTCGTTTCTTATTTTCATTTAATTTACAGATGTTTTACAAACTTAAATAAGTTTAACATTTGGAAGATTAAAACTGCTTTTAGTGTTTTTAAACATAAGAAAAATATTTTTGAGGATTGTTTTAAGGAAGCAATTTTTGAATTGAATCTACCCTTTCTTCCCAACGACCCAGCATAGAATTTGAGCTTAAATACATACTTTGGATGTGTGGATTTCATTATTTCCAATTTCTAAATATTAAAGTTTACTACTTGGTCAATTTTTGATTCAGTAGCTTGCACCCACCCACTCATAAAGCTTGCCGAACCGAAATATATGGTTGAATTTAAACATATGAAAGGAAAAAAGAAAGTGTCAATGCATAGATAAACTTTTCATTGTTCAAATATAAGATTCTGACATCAAAATTTCCGGGAGGAAGGGAGGGGGGGCGGTTAAAAATACAAGAAACTCGACATTACACTCTTCAGATGACGAGGATCAGGTTATGTCATATTAGCTCCCATCTGCCCGCCTGTAACACTTGCACTCCTAAAATCCCGAACACTGACTGACACGCACCGCTACCCGATTAATATTATTCATTACTTTACAGCTATTATACCATAAGAAAACGCGATTGCTTTAAGCCCCCTATTAAAACAAATTCTGTACTATTTCCTAACAACACGTACCAGAAACTATAAAACTTGCTATATTTTGAATTAAAAATATTAAATTCATAATTCGCACTATACCACGAATTATCAAAAAAATTCAATTTAATTTTTCGTGAGAGACATGGATGTTTCATAAAAATCGCCAACGTGACGAAATTTTTCAAAATGTGTCGCCAATTGTGACAAACAGACAGAGATATTGATATTGGGAAAGCCCCCCCCCCCCCCGACACATTTTACGTTAACCTAGTTTCTATTTATGTGACAACATTTGAATATATTTATATAGGGAAAATAGAAAATTTGTCTCCCCCCCCCCCCCCCCTGCCAAAAAGTCCTGAAAGAAACACTGACTGTAAAGTCCATGAAATTGTTTCTGACCATACTCTGAGTCAAAGTACAATTGCCCTGGTGTTCAGCGTTACAAAATGTTCCACATTCTGTTAATTGTAATAGTGAGCAACTGTTATTAGGAATAACTTTTCTTACTTTTTAGCGATATTTTTATAACTCAAAAAGAAGTCCAGTCAGCAGAAATCAATAGCATATCATATTATGAAACCCTTAAAATTGTTTTTGCCTGTTCTCTTTGGCAAAGTATATGTTATTAATTTTTAAGTCATCCTGAAAATATCAGCTGTTAAACAAATTAAATTAAAATCGGTTCAATAGATCCTCTGTAATAGAGTTTGCTGGAGTCTGAATAAGGCTGCTTTTGTTTTAAAAATAAATAGAAGATGAGTCAAATTTAAAATATTCATTAATTTTATTTGAAAAAATTTAAATTTCCTTTAAGCGAGCTTCGAACCGGGGGCCTTCTGTTTCAAAGTCTGCGCCTAGCGAGCTCCGGAACTTTGTTACTAAGCTGATGTTTCTCCGACTGTGCCACATAGCCCAGACTGCCAATGAAGCGTAAAAATACCGCTCATGCATTTCATAACAATAAAATAATTTGAAGAATATACTTACCTCCCCATTTAAAAATCTGCGGGATCTGGAGTTAATGTCGTCTGCTCATAATCCGAAAAGTGTCAGAAATTAACTTTGAAAATCGGTTACATAGACTCTCAGAAATAAAAGAACAAAAAAAAAATTGTGCTTTAAATATATAGATTTTTATTTTTGTTCAAATCAAACAATAATTGAGATTTTCCCCTATGGATATTGCTCATCATTAAAAAATAATAAAATGTGGGTAAGCATATGACTGCCGAAATATAATGCAATGAATTTACTTCTTCCACAGTGATTTAATGGTGTATAAGATCCCCGGCACAGTGTTTTAATGTTGAATTGTACATTTGGCGGATGGCAACAACTATTTCGAAGTACCCAACTAACTTATATTTCACTCAACTCTAAATTGACTACTATGAATATTGATAGCATCCTCAAATAGCAATATAGTCCACATATTATAATATTTTAACATTTTATTCATCAATAATGTGTCTTTTTTTTTTTTACTCGGCGTCATTTTTGCAATTTTGACGATATTTTCGTCACTCTGGGGAAAAATACCGCTAAGTCAACGATTTTTGGTCAAGTTCGCCAGATGTATCGCCAAGTATTACAGGCAATCGGAGAGAAAAGCATTTCTTATTAACTAGAAGGTGTGCACGTCATATGGCGGATTTCAAAAGTTGCAAAGCATTACCTCCCATTTAGCGTCATTTTTATCAATTGGGCTAGATTTGATCTGATTTTTCAATTTGACATCATTTAAAAAGTCGCCAAGTGGGCGATATCCCGCCAAATTTTTTGCCAAGCGTTACGGACGGTGAAATGGATTATTCTTGTAGTCGATTCTTATGTTCTCTCCAGATATTGAATTTTCATCATTCAATTTTTTGATTTAGAGTCGTTTTTACCAATTTGGCAACATTTTCTTCAATTTGGCAAAATTTTAAAAAATCGCTACGTTATCAATATTACGCGAAATTTTTTACCAAAATTTCGCCTAGCGTTATGGAAGGTATGTATAGGTTATTCTTATATAAATAAATGGCTATTGGCGACCAAATGCCTGCCTGGATTTTTTTTTTACTTTTTCATAATGAAAACTTAAATAGTTCCTAGATTTTAACTTCATCGTGATTCAAACGGTATAGTGGTCAACGAGTTGGACCGCGAACGCGTAGATCTGGCAATCGTGAGTTCTGTCCTCACCTCCAAAGCAATGCGATTGCAGTTTTAATAATCAATGCTGTCAATGTGATAGATTTTGGAAGATGTTTTCTAATCGTCAATTAAAAGTTAGCTTTATATAGTCAAAATCAAATAAAGTTGCAACGCATTCGTAGCACAACGGTATAGTGCAGCAATAACAGCATGAAACAAAGTTTTTGTTGAGGGTTCTGTCCCCGGCAATTTAAATCGCGCTTTTTCATATTATTTAAATGAACATGTTAAAATGTTAAACTTAAATACACCAAAATCAGAGCTACGGCCGTCGCCCTCTTGGCCGAGAGGCTTGGGGCGTCAAGTTGCGGGGCTTTAGGTTGGGGGTTCTACTCCCGTCTGGGTAATATTAAAGTATTAGAGAATAGCAATTGGTGGTGAGGATAGGAAGTTCTTGATTAGGCAGTTGTCTTACGTAGGTCTTTCTCTTTCCTATTTCTAACTTTAACTTTCTATATTTCTTACTAAGTTATCTGCACGAGATGGAGGACGAGCGGTGGTTGAGCTCCGCCGTTGCTGGTGGGGTTTCTCTTCGGGCCCGCTGGCTTCGGTGTCGAGCTAACCACCCTTCCTCGTCCGAAGTTCGTGTAGGGTTTGTTTTGCACCACCTGACTCCTGTTAACGAAGTCCCGATATTTGATGTAATTTTGAAAACCGCGCATCTCTTTTATGATTGACTTTCTCGAACAAAAATGACTTACAGGAAGTGACGTCACTTCCGGTACGTCATTTCCTGTTACGTCACTTCCGCTACGTCATTTCCTGTGGCGTCACTTACGCTTCGTCATATCCTGTCAAAAAATATTAAAAATTTATAATAAGTGCAGTGAAAAGCATAAACGTTTCAATGCAGGCGAAGGGACTCGAACCCACAGCCTATAGAATTTGAAACAGATAACATGACCACTGAGCCAACCATGTCATAGATCGAAGTTCCTAATTAATATATTTAACTTTAACGGAGAGACTGATCAGAAAACGCGCAGATGCCAAAATTATTCAACTCACTACATTTAACACAAGCGGATGGGCTCGAACCCACAACCTCTGGATTCTGAATCAGACATCATGACCACTGAGCCGACCATCCCATATACCGAACATCTTAATTAATCTATTTAAACTGAACCAGAGATACTGATCAGAAAGCACGCAGATGCCAAAATAATTCAACACACTGCATTCCACACGAGTGGATGGACTCGAACTCACAACCTCTGGATTCTGAATCAGACATCATGACCACTGAGCCGACCATCTCATGTACCAAAGATCTTAATTAATCTATTTAAACTAAACCGAGAGACTGATCAGAAAGCGCGCAGATGCCAAAATGATTCAACTCACTGCATTCCACACGAGTGGATGGACTCGAACCCACAACCTCTGGATTCTGAATCAGACATCATGACCACTGAGCCGACCATCTCATGTACCAATGATCTTAATTAATCTATTTAAACTAAACCGAGAGACTGATCAGAAAGCGCGCAGATGCCAAAATGATTCAACTCACTGCATTCCACACGAGTGGATGGACTCGAACTCACAACCTCTGGATTCTGAATCAGACATCATGACCACTGAGCCGACCATCTCATGTACCAAAGATCTTAATTAATCTATTTAAACTAAACCGAGAGACTGATCAGAAAGCGCGCAGATGCCAAAATGATTCAACTCACTGCATTCCACACGAGTGGATGGACTCGAACCCACAACCTCTGGATTCTGAATCAGACATCATGACCACTGAGCCGACCATCTCATGTACCAAAGATCTTAATTAATCTATTTAAACTAAACCGAGAGACTGATCAGAAAGCGCGCAGATGCCAAAATGATTCAACTCACTGCATTCCACACGAGTGGATGGACTCGAACCCACAACCTCTGGATTCTGAATCAGACATCATGACCACTGAGCCGACCATCCCATATACCGAACATCTTAATTAATCTATTTAAACTGAATCGAGATACTGATCAGAAACCGCGCAGATGCCAAAATGATTCAACTCACTACATTCCACACGAGTGGATGGACTCGAACCCACAGCCTCTGGATTCTGAATCAGACATCATGACCACAGAGCCGACCATCCCATATACCGAAGATCTTAATTAATCTATTTAAACTAAACCGAGAGACTGATAAGAAAACGCGAAGATACAAAATGGTTCAAAACGCTGCACTCAACACGAGTGGGTGGACTCAAAACCACAACCTCTGGAATTTACATCATGACCACTAAGCCAACCACCTCATACTCCTAAGATAATAATTAATCTATTTAAACTTAACGAAGAGACCGATCAGTAAACTCGAAGATACTAAAATAGTTCAACTCAATGCAAGTGCACGGACTCAGAACTCCTAGAATTGGAAACGGACAACATGACCACTGCGTTAACTATCCCATATACATAACATCCTAATTAATATATTTAAACTTAACGGAGAAACTGGTTAGAAAACGCAAAGACACCAAAATGATTCAACCCGCTATACTCGATGCATGGGGATGGACTCTAAACAGCCAACATGACCACTGAGCCAGCCATCTCATGTACTGAAATTAAAAAAACGCGCATATACCAAAATGAGTTGACTCGCAATACTCAATGGAGAATTAAGCCGAACAAAAGCCTCTGGAATATGAAACAGACAACATGACCGTTGAGCCAGCCATTCCATATGCCGAAGCTGTGAATTATTCTATTTAAAATTAACGGAGAGACTGATCAGAAAAATGTGCAGATACAAAATATCGCAAATCGCTACATTCAACGCTACTAGAAGGACTCGAACCCGCAGCGTCTAGACTTTGAACCATGCAACATGACCACTCAGCCATCCATCTCATGTTCCAAGGATCCTAGTTAATATATTTAAACTTAAGGGAAAGACTGACCAGAAAACGCTCAGATACCAAAATGGTTCACCCACTCAATACAGACTCGAACCCACAACTCCTAGAACTGAAAACGGACAGCATGACCACTGTTCTATTCATCTCATATACCGAAGGTCCTAATTAATATACTTAAACTTAACGGAGCGACTGATAAAAAAACGTACATATACCAAATTGATTCAACTTGCTATACTCAATGCCAGTGTATTGACTGGAACGCACAGCCTCTGTAATACGAAACAGACAACATGACCACCGAACCAGCCATCTCAAGTACTGAAGATCCTAATTAATATATTTAAACTTAACGGAGCGACTGATAAGAAAATAAGCAAATACGAAAATGATTCAACTCCCTATACTCAATGCTAGTGGATTGACTGGAGCCCCACAGCCTCTGGAATATGAAACAGACAACATGACCACTGATCTAGCCATCTCGTAGGCCGAAGGTCTTAATTAGTCTATTTAAACATAACGGAAAGACTGATCAGAAAACGTACAGATACAAAAATGATTTAACTCACTATACTCAATGAAAGTGGATGGACTGAATCTCACAGCCTCTGGAATTTGAAACAGACATCATGACTACTGAGCCAGAGATTTCACATACCAATGAAACTAATACATCTATTTAAACTTAACAGAGAGGCTAATCAGAAAATGCGCAGATACAAAAATGAAAATCAACTCCTATACTCAATGTGAGTGAATGGATTTGAACCCACAGCCTCTGGAATTTGAAACAGACAACATGACCACTGAGCCAGCCATCTCAAATGCCGAAGATCCTAATTATTCTAGTTAAACTTAACGGAGAGACTGATCAGAAAAAGCTCAGATACCAAAATGATTCAACTCGCTATGATCAGAACGAGTGAATGGATTCGAACCCACAGCCTCAGGAATTTGATACAGACATCATGACCACTGAGCCAGGCAGCTCGCACGCTAACGATCCTATAATTCATATATTTAAATTTCGCAGAGAGACTGATCAGAAAAGGCATAAATACCTAAACAACTGAGCTCGTTATACATGATGCGAGTTAATGGACTCGCACCACTGTGACTAAAATTGGTTAAGTTAATATAATTAATGAGCCAGCTGATTCACATACCAAAGATCCTTTTTAATATATATAAACATAACGAAAAGACTGATCAAAAGAGCACAAATAACAAAACGACTCAAATCTCTGTACTCGGTGCGACTGGACTAGAAACTGCAGCCTCTGGAAGTGTAAACAAATAACATGACCACTGAGCCAGGCAGTTCGCATTTTTAGGATCTTAATTAATGTATTTAAATTTGACGAAGAGGATTTGAATCATGAAAAGCATAGACAACAAATTTACTCAACATGCTTCACTCAGTGTATATGGGTGGACTCGAACTCACAGCTTCTGGAATTGAGATCAGACAACATTCCCGGGGAGCCAACCAGTTCACCTGCCTGCCATAGATTCTAATTACTATGTTTAAATTTCTCGGAGAGACTAATCAAATAAGAACAGGTACCAAAATAAATCAGCACGCTGCACTCAATGTGTGCATATGGACTCGAACGCACTGCCTCTGGAACGTGAAACAGACAAGATGGCCACTGAACTAACTAGGTCGAATATCGAAGGCTCTAATTATTTTATTTAAGTTTAACTGAGAAACTGATTGGGAAAATCACGGATACCAAAACGACTCAAAATGCTATACTCAGTGCGAGTGGGTGGAGTCAAACCGCAGCCTCTGGAATCGGGAACATACATCATAACCACTGATCCAGTCAGTTCACATGCTAAGGGTCCTAATTAATGTATTTAAACTTAACGGAGATACTGATCAGGAATAGGCAGAAAAAAAAACCTCGACTCGCTATACACAATGCAGGCGGATGGACTTGAGATCACAGCCTCTGGGATTGAGAGAAGTTAACATGACCAATAAGCCAGCCGGTTCACATACCGCAGATCCTAATTAATCTATTTAAACTTTACGGATAGACTGGTCAAAAAGGTGCCACAAGTACAAAATCTATGGAATGCTATTGTCAAAAAAGCATTTCGTGGGAGGTGAGGACAGAACGCGTTATCTGTCTATATTAAACAAGAAAGATCAATCATGCATAAAGTATCGATTATGAAACACTTTCCAACGGCAATGCAATTTTACTTAAACATCTCTAAAATGCGATACATTCCTCGAGAGTATTTTTAAAATTACCCCAATACTTCATTAATTTATTCTATTTGAAAACTTAAAACTTCATCAAAAACAATGAACTTTATTCAAACGCGCAAAAAACAAAAAAAAAGCGCATGTACCAAAATGAGTTGACTCGCAATGGAGAATTAAGCCGAACACAAGCCTCTGGAATATGAAACAGACTACATGACCGTTGAGCCAGCCATCCCATATGCCGAAGCTGTGAATTATTCTATTTAAAATTAAGGGAGAGACTGATCAGAAAAATGTGCAGATACAAAATATCGCAAATCGCTATATTCAACGCTACTAGAAGGACTCGAACCATGCAACATGACCACTCAGCCATCCATCTCATGTACCAAGGATCCTAGTTAATATATTTAAACTTAAGGGAAAGACTGACCAGAAAACGCTCAGATACCAAAATGGTTCACCCACTCAATACAGACTCGAACCCACAGCTCCTAGAAATGAAAACGGACAGCATGACCACTGTTCTATTCATCTCATATACCGAAGATCCTAATTAATATACTTAAACTTAACGGAGCGACTGATAAAAAAACGTACATATACCAAAATGATTCAACTTGCCATACTCAATGCTAGTGTATTGACTGGAACGCACAGCCTCTGTAATACGAAACAGACAACATGACCACCGAACCAGCCATCTCAAGTACTGAAGATCCTAATTAATATATTTAAACTTAACGGAGCGACTGATAAGAAAACAAGCAAATACAAAAATGATTCAACTCCCTATACTCAATGCTAGTGGATTGACTGGAGCCCCACAGCCTCTGGAATATGAAACAGACAACATGACCACTGATCTAGCCATCTCGTAGGCCGAAGGTCGTAATTAGTCTATTTAAACATAACGGAAAGACTGATCAGAAAACGTACAGATACAAAAATGATTTAACTCACTATACTCAATGCGAGTGGATGGACTGAAACCCACAGCCTCTGGAATTTGAAACAGACATCATGACTACTGAGCCAGACATTTCACACACCAATGAAACTAATACATCTATTTAAACTTAACAGAGAGGCTAATCAGAAAATGCGCAGATACAAAAATGAATCAACACCTATACTCAACGTGAGTGAATGGATTTGAACCCACAGCCTCTGGAATTTGAAACAGACATCATGACTACTGAGCCAGACATTTCACGTACCAATGAAACTAATACATCTATTTAAACTTAACAGAGAGGCTAATCAGAAAATGCGCAGATACAAAAATGAATCAACTCCTATACTCAACGTGAGTGAATGGATTTGAACCCACAGCCTCTGGAATTTGAAACAGACATCATGACTACTGAGCCAGACATTTCACATACCAATGAAACTAATACATCTATTTAAACTTAACAGAGAGGCTAATCAGAAAATGCGCAGATACAAAAATGAATCAACTCCTATACTCAACGTGAGTGAATGGATTTGAACCCACAGCCTCTGGAATTTGAAACAGACATCATGACTACTGAGCCAGACATTTCACATACCAATGAAACTAATACATCTATTTAAACTTAACAGAGAGGCTAATCAGAAAATGCGCAGATACAAAAATGAATCAACTCCTATACTCAACGTGAGTGAATGGATTTGAACCCACAGCCTCTGGAATTTGAAACAGACATCATGACTACTGAGCCAGACATTTCACATACCAATGAAACTAATACATCTATTTAAACTTAACAGAGAGGCTAATCAGAAAATGCGCAGATACAAAAATGAATCAACTCCTATACTCAACGTGAGTGAATGGATTTGAACCCACAGCCTCTGGAATTTGAAACAGACATCATGACTACTGAGCCAGACATTTCACATACCAATGAAACTAATACATCTATTTAAACTTAACAGAGAGGCTAATCAGAAAATGCGCAGATACAAAAATGAATCAACTCCTATACTCAACGTGAGTGAATGGATTTGAACCCACAGCCTCTGGAATTTGAAACAGACATCATGACTACTGAGCCAGACATTTCACATACCAATGAAACTAATACATCTATTTAAACTTAACAGAGAGGCTAATCAGAAAATGCGCAGATACAAAAATGAATCAACTCCTATACTCAACGTGAGTGAATGGATTTGAACCCACAGCCTCTGGAATTTGAAACAGACATCATGACTACTGAGCCAGACATTTCACATACCAATGAAACTAATACATCTATTTAAACTTAACAGAGAGGCTAATCAGAAAATGCGCAGATACAAAAATGAATCAACTCCTATACTCAACGTGAGTGAATGGATTTGAACTCACAGCCTCTGGAATTTGAAACAGACATCATGACTACTGAGCCAGACATTTCACATACCAATGAAACTAATACATCTATTTAAACTTAACAGAGAGGCTAATCAGAAAATGCGCAGATACAAAAATGAATCAACTCCTATACTCAACGTGAGTGAATGGATTTGAACCCACAGCCTCTGGAATTTGAAACAGACGACATGACCACTGGGCCAGCCATCTCAAATGCCGAAGATCCTAATTATTCTAGTTAAACTTAACGGAGAGACTGATCAGAAAAAGCTCAGATACCAAAATGATTCAACTCGCTATGATCAGAACGAGTGAATACTTATTTGATGGCACGTTTAATGCACTTTTCTACGTCTTAGAGAGTTAAAATTTGGTACACAGCTTAAATTTGTTGAACATTTAATTCTACAAAAATTTGGTGGATCTTTAAATATAGATCCTACATTTTTTTCGAAATGGCCTGCAAATAATCCCCGTTCACTTCTATAAATCATTGTTGTAATATTGTTAAAATTTCTGATGTGGGCAGCACATGTCTTTCCCTGCAGACTGATATTCACGTTCTCTTTATTTCTTCAATAAGAATTTGAGTTTATCTGCACAAAATAACAGCCTAAGTATTTTAAATGACATTGAATTTGCATGTTAAACTTGAATTTGGTTCTCATTTGATAGCTGGACTTATTGTCAAAGGTGGCGTAACGAAAACGCGTAACGAAAAAAAATTGAATATCTCAAGAACGGCTAGTCCTAGAGTAATGGGGTTAGTCGCATTCCTTTTGTTGTCAAAAATCACGTATAAAATAGGAATTTAATTGATATAATTCAGCACACGCAGTCTTTTATTTTTATATTTAACGATTTTTGCGGGCCATTTCGCAAAAATAGCCTATTCTTTTTTCCCGAATCCTACTAGAATAACCTACAAATGATTTATATACCACATTTTGTTAAATTTGGTATATAAATCACATGTAGGTTATTGAAATATTATACACCAAATTTTGTTAAATTTGTTCCATTAGTTTTTAGCTAGAGTGTATAAAGGCAATTTCTGCCGGCCATTTCGCAAAGAAGGCAGATTCTTTTATTACGAATAGTACTATAATCTAATGAACATCAAGATTTCCCACTAAAAACAGACCTACCAAATTTTATGAAATTCGGTCCATTAGTTTTTAATTAGAGTGGATGTAATATCCTCACAGACACATACACAGATACACTCTTACACACACAGACGTCTTCCTAAAAATAGTTTTTTCGTGTTCTCGAAGTCCCAAAACGTGTAGATCCTTGGAAAATTCGAGTTCCGATCTTCACGATTCCAATACTTTGAATACATACACACATATATTATTTGCGTATCTGTGTATCTAAATTCCGTGCCTATGCAATTACAATAGTTGTGATTTTAAATGATCCCTAAACTTTTATTATTTCTTCAACGAAGCGTAATTTTTAGTTATGCAGAATGCAAATATCTGAAGCGATTGTAAGGTGAGTTACATAAGAATTGCTGAATATTTTCACACAAAATTATTTAGCTCTGGAGTTTGGAATACAAGTTATATGAATAAAATATTCATTGATTTTGCATATAGAATCAGATGATTTATAATTCGATACAGTTTTAAATATTTAAGTATAATATTTAAAATTTTAATACCTGTGATAATGTAAAAGATATCACCACTGAATGTATCACATTTTAAAAATTTTTATATGAAATTGCATTTCAGTTGGAAAGTGTTTCATAATCAATGCCTATGCAGGATTGAACTTTCTTGTTTTTTTTTACAATTACGTAAAATCTCTAATTATAAATAAAACATTTTAAATTTAAATGTTTAACTATTTTCATTTTTTTAAATAAAATAAATATATATTAAATGCGTTTTACATTTACATTGAGAAAGTTATTTAAAATGTTAAGAAAATCAAAAACCTATTAACACTTTACAACAAAGTTGTGTTTATGACTTTGTTCATTCTGTCTATCTGTCTGTCTGTCTGTCTGTCCGTTAGCACGATAACTGCCGTAAAAATGACTTTATCAAAATGAAATTTTGGTATGTTTTTCAGACGGTCTGTGGGATCTATGGGAATATAAATAAATAATATCACCCAATTAGTTATTTATTGAACCCGGGTTGAAAAAATGAAATACATTGAACCCTATGAGACCTAATTTTTCAAACATTTTTTAAGCAAACTTAAAATTCACAAATTGCTTCGAAATTTTTAGGAAATATTCACATTATCCCATAAAATATATAAAAAAAATTTCAGTAAAAAATGTTAAGTAGATTTTAATTAAAAATTATTTAATATAGGCAGAAAAACAAATTCAATTAAATTCTGACTTTTGGGATATCCACCAGAAAGAAAACAAGAAAGATCAATCATGCATAAGCATTGATTATGAAACACTTTCCAACTGAAATGTAATTTCATTTAAAAATTTCTAAAATGTGATTCATTCAGTGGTAATATCTTTTACATTATCACAGTACTACAGTAATTTATTATACTTAAATATTTAAAACTGTATCGAAATATAAATCATCTGATTCTTTATGCAAAATCAATGAATATTTCATTCATATAACTTGTATTCCAGACTCCAGAGCTAAATAATTTTGTGTGAAAAAAATTCAGCAATTCTTATGTAATTCATCTTACAATCGCTTGAGATATTTGCATTCTGCATATGTTAAAATTAGGCTTCCTTGAAGAAATAATAAAAGTTTAGGGATCATTTAAAATCACAACTATTGTAATTGCATAGGCACGGAATTTAGATACACAGATAATACACAGATAATATATATGTGTATGTGTATGTACTCAAAGTATTGGAATCGTGCCGAAGATCGGAACTCGAATTTTCAAAGTATCTACACGTTTTGGGACTTCTAGAACACGAAAAAACTACTTTTAGGAAGACGTCTGTGTGTGTAAGGGTGTATCTGTGTATGTTTCTGTGTGTCTGTGTGGATATTACATCCACTCTAATTGAAAAACTAATGGACCGAATTTCATACAATTTGGTAGGTATGTTTTTTGTGGGAAATCCTGATGTTCATTAGATTATAGTACGATTCGTAATAAAAGAATCTGCCTTCTTTGCGAAATGGCCGCAGAAATTGCCTTTATCCACTCTAGCTAAAAACTAATGAACCAAATTTAACAAAATTTGGAGTATAATATTTCAATAACCTACAAGTGATTTATATACCAAATTTAACAAAATTTTGTATATAAATCATTTGTAGGTTATTCTACTACGATTCGGGAAAAAGGAACGGGCTATTTTTGCGAAATGGCCAGCAAAAATCGTTATATATAAAAATAAAAGACTACGTGTGCTCAATTATATCAATTAAATTCCTATTTTATATGTGATTTTTGACAACAAAAAGAATAAGACTAACCCCATTACTCTAGGACTAGCCGTTCTTGAGATATTCTAGTTTTTTCGCGTTTTCACTACGCCACCTTCGACAATAAGTCCAGTTATCAAATGAGAACCAAATTTAAGTTTAACGTGTAAATTCAATGTCATTTAAAATACTTATGTTGTGCAGATAAACTCAAATTATCATTGAATAAATAAAGCGAACGAATATGAGTCTGCAGGGAAAGACATGTGCTGTCCACATCAGAATTTTTAACAATATTACAACAATGATTTATAAAAGTGAACGGGGATTAATTGCGGGTCATTTCGAAAAAAATGTATGATCTATATTTAAAGATCCACCAAATTGCTGTAGAATAAAATGTTCTACAAATTTAAGCTGTGTACCAAATTTTAACTCTCTAGGACGTAGGAAAGTGCATTTAAAATGCCATCAATTAAATTTATCATGAAGAGTTATATAAAATTTTAAAAAAATGAAAAATTGTTATCTACCAAATTATTTGAAAATATGAAGCCACTCCCATACGCAAAACGTTTTAACAAATGGAGAGATATTTATTATATAATATCTCTCTCTTTTCTTTCTGGAAGATATCCCAAAGTCAGAATTTAATTGAATTTGTTTTTTTCCCTATATTAAATAATTTTTTTAATTAAAAAACTACTTAACATATTTTACTGAATTTTTTTTTATATATTCTATGGGATAATGTGAATATTTCCTAAAAATTTCGAAGCAATTCGTGAATTTTAAATTTACTTAAAAAATGTTTGAAAAATTAGGTCCCATAGGGTTCAATGTATTTCATTTTTTCAACCCGGGTTCAATAAAAAACTAATTGGGTGATATTATTTATTTATATTCCCATAGGTCCTACAGACCGTCTGAACAACATACTAAAATTTCATTTTGATAAACTCATTTTTACGGCAGTTATCGTGCTAACGGACAGACAGACAGACAGACAGACAGACAGACAGACAGACAGACAGAATGAACAAAGTCATAAACACTTTTCAACTTTGTTGTAAAGTGTTAAAAAATATATATTATATAATAAATATCTTTCAAAGAGTTTTATTATTTTGTATATGAGAGAGGCTTCACATTTTAAAATAAATTTGGTAGATTCAAATTTTTCAATTTTTTTTTAATTTTATATAACTCTTCATGATATACTTATTTGATGGCACGTTTAATGCACTTTTCTACGTCTGAGAGAGTTAAAATTTGGTACACAGCTTAAATTTGTTGAACATTTTATTCTACAAAAATTTGGTGGATCTTTAAATATAGATCCTACATTTTTTTCGAAATGGCCTGCCAATAATCCCCGTTCACTTCTATAAATCATTGTTGTAATATTGTTAAAATTTCTGATGTGGGCAGCACATGTCTTTCCCTGCAGACTGATATTCACGTTCTCTTTATTTCTTCAATAAGAATTTGAGTTTATCTGCACAAAATAACAGCCTAAGTATTTTAAATGACATTGAATTTGCACGTTAAACTTGAATTTGGTTCTCATTTGATAGCTAGAATATCTCAAGAACGGCTAGTCCTAGAGTAATGGAGTTAGTCGCATTCCTTTTGTTCTCAAAAATCACATATAAAATAGGAATTTAATTGATATAATTGAGCACACGTAGTCTTTTATTTTTATATTTAACGATTTTTGCGGGCCATTTCGCAAAAATAGCCTGTTCCTTTTTCCCGAATCCTACTAGAATAACCTTCAAATGATTTATATACCACATTTCGTTAAATTTGGTATATGAATCACATGTAGGTTACTGAAATATTATACACCAAATTTTCTTAAATTTGTTCCATTAGTTTTTAGCTAGAGTGTATAAAGGCAATTTCTGCCGGCCATTTCGCAAAGAAGGCAGATTCTTTTATTGCGAATCGTACTATAATCTAATGAACATCAGGGTTTCCCACAAAAAACATACCTACCAAATTTTATGAAATTCAGTCCATCAGTTTTTCAGTTAGAGTGGATGCAATATCCTCATAGAAACACACACAGATACACCCTTACACACACAGACGTCTTCTTAAAAATAGTTTTTTCGTATTTTAAAAGTCCCAAAAGGTGTAGATCCTTCGAAAATTCGAGTTCCGATCTTCGGCACGATTCCAATACTTTGAATACATACACACACACATATATTATCTGTGTATCTGTGTATTATCTGTGTATCTGAATTCCGTGCTAACACAATTACAATAGTTGTGATTTTAAATGATCCCTAAACTTTTATTATTTCTTCAACGAAGCCAAATTTTAACTTATGCAGAATGCAAATATCTCAAACTATTTTAAGGCGAGTTACATAAGAATTGCTGAATTTTTTTCACACAAAATTATTTAGCTCTGGAGTTTGGAATACAAGTTATATGAATGAAATATTCATTGATTTTGCATAGAGAATCAGATGATTTGTATTTCGATACAGTTTTAAATATTTAAGTATAATAAATTACTGTAGTACTGTGATAATGTAAAAGATATCACCACTGAATGTATCACATTTTAGAAATTTTAAAATGAAATTGCATTTCAGTTGGAAAGTGTTTCATAATCAATGCTTATGCATGATAGATCTTTCTTGTTTTAATTTTAATCTAATGTATATTTTAAAACATTTAATTTTTTTAAATTTGCTATTATTTCAGACTAATAGTATTAGGGGCGCGACAGCCAATGGAATAGAGCGCACGGGAATTTCACTCGGTCGACCCGCATTCAATTCCCGCCCCTGCCAAAACTGTCGCCTTGTTCAGGCGGAGTACGATCACGTTAAACATGTGGATCTGTAAGTCCTTCCATGAAGTTGGTGGTAGGGGAAGGAGGGTACGGTCCCTCTGGATGCTTCCTCCACTGGATTCCAGTATAAATTGGGTGGCACTTCCCGGCCGTCCAAACAGATACCTTATACCTTTCTGGTAGTTTGGACGGTCTGGGTCGAAGAAGAGGACTAATGGTGCAAGAGCATTCCTAAAAATTCCGTTTTGTAACATAAGTTCCCTGAGAACATTATGTTACAAAATGGCATAGATTTTTAGTCGTGTCTTTCAAAATTTGAAAGCAAACAAAACAAAAAAATTATACTCGCCGAACCTGCCTGTAGTGGGCATTCCCAAAAATGTGAAAATAAAAAATTATTTGATGAAATAATAGTTGAATTTAATTTTACATCTGATTGATGAACTTAATTTAATTTTACATTGAAACTTTAATGTTATATTTTAACCTTCATTTGAAAATTTAAATTTAAGCATTTTAGAATTAAAGTTGAAACTTTTCATTCTTAAGGTTAAAATCTGAGAAGAATTAACCGCCTCCTCAAAAAAAATTTAGCTGCACTACTGAATTCAAATGAAATTGTTTCTTCTTCAATTATGCTACAATAAACGAACTTGCAGTTAATGTAGGTTTCCGTACATTCTGTGATGCATATTTAGCGTAAATTCTTTGGTTATCGTGTTTTCATCGCATAGACCATCTTTCTTAAATGTGTTCAGGAAGTTTTAAAACCTGTTTTTTCATTAAAAATTCGAATTTTTGAAAATTTTATAGAAAACAATACTTTCTCTACTCAATGAGAAAATAATAAATATTTCTGAAAATTTTATCATATTTATATAATCAACATCATATTTACACAAATATATTTTTTTTCAAATGCTGGCAATACTTTTTAATTAGAATTTTTCCATTTAAACAATATTTCCCAGTCTATTATGCAACGCAAATAGGAAAATTCTTTGGTGTAAATAGCATCAATTGTTGCGGTTTTTCTAGTGGGAAAAACGGAGCGTTTTGAAATATATAAAAGCATTAGACGCTTATATATCTGAACCTAATAGATAAAAATATAAATATTTTTTTTGTTTTGTCGGAAATAGCATCCAAATTATAAATATATGAAAATAATTTCAATATTTCAATATTTTAAATTTTTTATTTCTCTGAGCGAGTGTTTTAACATTTTTCTAACTTTCATTCGAAATATATATTAAATCACAAAAGATTATAAATAGTGAACAACAAAAATGTGTACTAGAGTACTTAGTATTAAAATCATATTTATTATGGAAGAAACTCTTATAGTTTTCGAGTAATCGTCTTCAAGTTGATGAAAATTGAAATTTTTCCGTTTTTCAAGTTTGTAATATCTCAAAAACTAAAAGAGTTAGCCTTGAAGAATAGGCAATAATTTGTAGCTCTTTGAAAGCCCTACAAGTGTATATGATTAGATTTTGGATCGATCTCTGCGTTTTCAAATAAAAAAACTTTCTGTCCAAATTTGTGTTTTTCTATTTTTTTTTTTTTTTCATATTTCATACTTTCACTTGAAATATATTCGAAACTATGAAACTAAGCTAGATATGAATAGTAGGCAACAAAATATGTATAAAGAAATTTAATTTCTAAATCTATATTCATTTTTTAAAAGAGCTCTTATAGTTTTCGACAATATATTTTACAATATATTGTTACAATATATTTGAGTTTAAATGATCATCCAAATTTGATTATTTCTACAACGAAGCCTATTTTTCACTTATGTAAAATGTAAACAGCAAAATATGTAGAATGAGTTGTATTAGAATTGCTGTATTTCTTTAACACAAAATTATTTAGATCATGGAGTCTGCATAGCTGATTGGAATGAAATATTCATTGATTTTACAAAGGACGATTTTTTTCGATGATGTTTTAAGCATAGAGTTTAATTACTTATAGCTCCATGGTCTTAATTTTTAAATAAAATAAATTATTACAGTATTGTGATGAATGAAGTGAATGGGAAATTATTTATGAATGAAATGCTGCTTTTATAGAGAGAGCCAGGCGTGTAATTTTTTCTATGACGTCATTTGAATGAATTTCAGTTGTTTTCGATGAAGTTTTCAAATATAATAAATTATCGTAGTATTATGATAATTCTAAAATTATTACCGAGGAATTTATCGCATTTTAGAGATGTTTAAACCAGGCAATTTATATTTCAGTGCCGTCATTTGAATGAAGTTCATTTTTTTCGATGAAGGTTTAAGTTTTAAAATATAATAATTAATGTAGTATTGTGATAAGTTTTAAAATATTACCGAGGAATGTATTGAATTTTAGAGATGCTTAAATGAAATTGTATTGAAGTTGGAAAGTGTTTCATAATCAATGCTTTATGCCTGATTAATCGTTCTTGTTTAAATTTGCAATGCTTATATATTAAAAACTAAAAGTAATAGTTATAAATGAAAAACAAAAATTTGTAGCTCTTTAAAAGCCCTGTAAGTGTATATAATCAGATTTTGGATCAAATATATATATATATATATAGTAATGTACTATTGCTTAATCTGAAACAGGCATTTGTTTGGGTTAATTAGAATTAAATACTCAGACCTGAAGATGAATTTAATTCTGATTAATCATCGAATTTGGGACGGTGCTGTTCTTTTCTCTTATCGGCATTATGGCCGTGAATTTGCTTCTATGGTGATGTTAATATTACTTGAATGTATTTTTATTTTTTTATTTTTTACATAATTCTTATTATTACATATTTCAAATATATATATATATATATATATATATATATATATATACATATAAGTAGAGTTTTATTTCACAAAATGTTATCCACGCAAAACCATTTCGACTGCACCTGACTGGAGCCACTGCCAATTTTTTCTTAATAGTTTTTATGTTTTTCCTGCAAATATAGCTTTTTCTGTCCGAGTCATCTGGGGAGCCATTTTAAAAATGTATAGGAAATCCAATTTAGAAAATCGCTAAATTATAGAGGTTTCGAAATTTTATCAGAGTTAAAACTCGACGTATGGAACTAATATTTTTCAAAAATATGAAACATTCATCTCAAATAATTCATCTCAGTGAGATATCCTTGTCTAGCATGCAGGTCATGCAGAAATGGGTATTAGCACCCCACCCCCCTCACCACCACCACCCACGCCCATCCGCGTCATCAATCGCACCGCAAATACTCAAGGGATTTAATGACGATAATATAATTAATAATGTTACTTCAATAACGCTTTCAATACCTCCTTAAAAAATAGCGGACATATTCACATTACGTGACTAATCAAGTCACATAATTTGCATATGTTCGCTTTCTTTAAAGAAGTTTTAAAAGTGATATTTCCACAAGCAGCAATTTTATTTTTGTAATGTTACTACTATTGTGTTATTTATTGTAAACAGGGCAGGGATATTTGTGACGGAAAAAAAAAGAAATAACGAAATTCGTCTAGCATTTGTGGTAAGGTTCACTAAATTTGCTTCTATTCCTGTAAAATGTTAAATTCAATTCCAACATCAGTGAATAAACTTTAAAGTCTAAAATTTTTCATCACGTTATACGAACATGATCACATTATCCATTTTGTTGCAAGGGCTGATAGAAGTTCAAAGTGATCATGAAGACACTGATAAACTGTTTCTTTATAGTCTATAGATCCATACATCTACAATTCAAATTTTGCAAACAAAGTGTTACAATTTTTTCATTCAATTCATACATCTAATTCAAATTCTGCAAACAAAATGTTACAATTTTTTGTTGATTGCAAAATATTTTACTTTAATTATAAATTCTAATGGTTTCCAAATTCAATGGACTGGCGGCGCCATATTATTCTTATCGCAACACTGATATTCATATGTTTTAATTCTGTAGATTTCACTTTACATTCTTTGTTTATCATTTGTAATTTGCTTCGTTTTTACTTTCCCGTACGTGGTATTGAGAAAGTATTGTTTTCTCGAAAATTTTCGATTTCGAGATTTTGATGACAATATATGTTTTAAGTCTTTTGAAGAGGTTTTGACTATTTTTGGTGTGGTGTCTGTTTGAGTGATGTCTGCGGTCAATTTCTTGTGTACACAATTGCGGCCATAAATATTAATGGATTTTCACGAAATTTTATATCCGGCTTTGTTATAAAAAAATCTAGAACTAGATAGACTTTTTCTAATTCGAGCGAAAATTTCGAAATTTATTCGACGATTTTTAACATGGCAGTATAGTACAAAATTTGACATAATCATAAATAAAAGGGTTTATTTGTGGCTCACTGATCACGTGACTTAATAGTTTCAATCATCGGCGTGGAAAATAGCCGCGATACAATTTTTTTCGTGAAAACATTAGCACCCTTGGAGGGGGGGGGGGGATTAATTACAAAATCATTCCACAGTAAACATCAAATGGAAGATAATACATACTGTTCATTTTACAATTTGTGATTGTAAAATACGTTGTATGCAATATGTAAGAGAGACCGGGGCTTCTTGATTATCTTTTTAATTATGACTTTTTTTTATAACTTCACTAATAAATTTTTTTCGGAAAATTTGATTAAAATGATTATTAGACACATTTTTTTTTTAATTTATCTGAAAACCCTGATCACTTTGCACATGACAAAAGTACACTGCTCACAAATGAAATCGCAACACCATGAAGAAATTGATGTATCCTTATGAAATTTACAGAATATAATTGTAACATGGAGATGTACAAATAATCAAAAAATCATACCTGGAAAATGAAAGCATGGAACTTTATTGACATTAGATTAATATGGAATAGACCCACCGCGAATGGCTATGTAAGATTAATTACGACAAGGTATCCCGTCAATGAGATAGAAGGTCAGTGGTGTGCTGAGGGATGGTATTTCGCAATTGGGCTTGTAGCTGAACATGGTTTGCTGGAATTGGGAGTTTCTTAATCGGCGACCCATGATGTCCCAGATATGCTCAATTGGCAACAAATTCGAAAAATTTGCTGGTCAAGGCAGGATATCAAAACCTTATAGACTATTCATAGTTACCCGTGCAATATGTGGCCTGACATTATCCTGCTGAGAAAGTCGTCCAGGCCTGGTTGGTTAGTTGGTTGATTAAGGATTTTTGGCACAAGATCCAAAGAGGATATGCTGCACCGGACATATGGTACTAAAATACATATAAATGTAAAGAATAAAAACAAGTGTATAATCTAAAAAGGTGCATGACTAAAACAAGACAATGCAAGAGGGATAATGATGGGAACAAGATGAAAAAGTCTAAAAGGTGATAGGAAGTGAATTTAAATATGATTATAAAAACGAATGTCTAATAAGAATGGAAAAATCCCTGAATGAGGATTTTCTCCGATCAATTCCGTCAAAGTTATAGTACTCGTTTTAAAATGTTTAAAACGAAACTGTTTATATTTAGGACAAGGAATTAGAATATGTTTTACACTCGCTGCGCTTTGACAAACATTCCAAAGGGGTTCAATTTCTCTTAAAAGGGAATGCCTGTGAGTAAAACGAGTGTGACCAATGCGCAAACGAGTTAAAATTGCATCCAGTTTCCTACATGGGAAACGAGTCCATTTTTGTACTAAGGGCTTTATCTCGTGCAACTTATTATCAGCTTGCTGATTCCAGGAATACTGCCATTTGTCATGAATATTTTTAGAACAAATTGTTTGATGTCAGTTAAAGGGATAGTCAGATTCAAAGTTTGAGTAGCTGATTCAGCAGCAATGTCTGCTAAATCATTTCCTTTGATGCCAACATGTCCTGGGACCCAACAGAATTTAGTATGGTATCCTTGCTCCTTCAGACGATGCTCATACTTAAGGATATCAGAGGCAATGTGGTAATTCATAGCTCTCTTCGATGATAAAAGCTGTAATGAACTCAATGAGTCAGTATATATAATGTGCTTTTTGGACTTTTGATAAGAGATGAAGATTAGGGACTGGTAAATAGCCATAATCTCAGCTGTAAAAATAGAGCAAGATGCATGTAGTTTATAAGACTTTATAGTATTGTTGCAAACATAAACTAGACCAACGTAATCTCCTGCTTTGGAACCATCTGTAAAAACAGGAGTAAACTCCTTATACAGGCTCCTATGTTCTGCAAACAATTGCACATAAATAGCCGGAGTGGTGTTAGTCTTCGTAAAATTACAAAAAGGGTTGAGAAAGGTGAAATTGTTAACATACCATGGAGGTGTTTCAAAAAACTTTGTTTTTCGAACATAAAGCTCTACTAAAGGGGTAGCTTCTACTATATTGCGTATCCGCTTGCCAAAAGTAGGAATGCATGAAAGTCTGTGGTCATACAGTCGATCATAATGATCATCAAGGAATGAACGTTGTAACGGATGGTTATGTAAAGACATGATACGGAAATAATAATTCAGTGCCAGCTGTTCACGCCTTAATTGTAAGCATGGCTCATTAGAGACAGCGTATAAGCTTTGAACAGGAGATGTCCTAAAGGCTCCTGAGCATATACGTAATGCCTTATGGTGAATTGGATCAAGCTTTTTTAGCACTGATGTTCGTGCTGATCCATACACAGAACAACCATAATCTAGTTTTGACCGAATAACAGCTCCGTAGATGAGAAGCATGGAAGTAAGATCTGCACCCCATTTGGTATTTGAGAGGACTTTTAAGATGCTAAGAGCTTTCCCACATTTATTTCGCAGTTTCTGAATGTGGGGCAAGAAAGTAAGCTTTTTGTCGGGCCAAACCCCGAGAAATTTTATTTCCTCTACTACAGCAATCTTTACACCTCCCATAAAGATTTCTGAGGGAGAGTTGATACCACGTTTTCTGGTGAAATGAACACAACAAGTCTTTTGAGTGGAAAACACGTACCCATTTACATTTGCCCATCGTAAGATGTTATTTACGGCTGCTTGGCATTGTCTTTCCACAGTACGCATATCGTGAGCTTGGTAGGCAACTTGCAGATCATCCACATACAGACTTTTATGGACAGACACTGGCAAACTGTTTAAAAGACTATTTATTTTTATATTAAAGAGTGTCACACTCAAGACACTTCCTTGTGGCACACCCTCCCCTTGTACCTGTTTGCGTGAGAGAGTTGAACCAATGCGCACTTGGAATGTCCTGTGTGATAAAAAGTTTTGAATAAAAATAGGAAGATTGCCTTCTAGATTAGAATCGTAAATGTCCTTAATATTACCATAGCGCCATGTTCGATCATAGGCTTTGTCAATATAAAAAAAAATTAAGACCAAATGATTTCTCCTAAGAAAGGCGGTCCTAATTTGTGATTCTAATGAGATAAGATTATCAATGGTAGATGTACCTCGACGAAAGCTACTTTGGTGGGGTGAGAATAACTTGTTACTCTCTAAAAAGTGTACAAGCCTGGCATTAACCATTTTTTCAAGATGTTTACATACACAGCTTGTGAAAGCTATAGGCCGATAACTTAAAGGGCTTTGAGGGTCCTTACCCGGTTTTAAAATGGGAATTGTGATGGCTCTTTGCCATGACCTAGGGAATTTATGCTCATGCCAAATTCTGTTAAACATGTATAAGAGGTTCAATAAGGAGTAATGGGAGAGGTGTTTAAGCATGAGATAGTTAATTTCATCAGTTCCACTGCAAGTTCTGTGTGTTTGGGACAAAACAGTCATCAACTCTGACATAGTAAAGTTCATGTTATAAGGTAAGTTTCTAACTTCTGGGAAAACAATAGGTTTATTTTCAGACTTAAATTTGTGATTTAAAAACGGTTCAGAGTAATTTGATGCATTTGAAATATTTGCAAATTCTTTGGCAATTTCATTTGCAATGTCATATGGGGAACTTATAGTTGTGCCATTATGATTTAGAATGGCTATGGAGAGATCACTATAATTACCTGTACACTTTTTGATTTTCTCCCATACAATTTTACTAGAAGTGGAAGATGTTATTTCACTAACATATTTTTCCCATGACTCTTTCTGCTTTCTTCTGCGTATCCTGCGAGCAAACTCTTTTGCATGTTTAAATGCAGTTAGGTTTTCAGTGGTAGGAGACCTCCTGAAAATTGACCAAGCTTTCTTTTGCTTTTTATAAGCCTCACAACATTCGTCACTCCACCAAGGGAAGTGATGCTTAGATATATTACCTGCACGTTTTGGAATTGCAGCATCAGCAGCCTCTATGAGGACACCTGTAATATTTTCTACAGCTGTATCAATGTCAATGCTTTGAACAGCTTCATCAGTGATCAGAGCTAAGGAAGTAAACTTCGCCCAATCAGCTTTTGAAAATATGTACTGAAATGGTTTTATAGTCGATCTGAATTGACTGTTAGAGAGCATGATAGGGAAGTGGTCACTATTGTGAAGATCTTTATCAACTGTAAAATTCCAGTAAGGAAGGAGAGAGGGTGAACAACAGATGGCAAGGTCAATACTGTGAAAAGTCCTACTAGGTTGGTGAAAATAGGTGAATTCATTATTGTTAAAAATGCATAAATTGTGATCACTGACACATTGCTCAATTTCTTGTCCTCTGCAATTTGTGTCTAGACTTCCCCAAAGGGGATTGTGGCTATTAAAGTCACCGAGTATCACAAATGGTGCAGGAAGTTGGCGAATCAAATTATCAAGTTCTCTAGAATTTATGTGATCATTTGGTGGTAAGTAAATACAGCATACTGTAATCAATCTATTTATATGGATCCGAACAGCAACAGCTTGTAAATTTGTGGTGAGTTGTAATACGGAAGAAGGGTAGTCTTGTGAGACTAACAAAGCAACTCCCCCAGATACTCTACTGTTCATATTATAATCTTTACGGATACAATTAAAATTTTTAATATTAAAATTACTGCTAGATTTTAGCATAGTCTCTTGAAGGCAAACACAAATAGGTTGGAAAGTATTAATTAAATTCTTGATCTCCACCGACTTGTTCTGCAACCCACGGCAATTCCAAGATAGCACAAAAGCCATATTCAGGTTTTTTTCTTGGGCCGATGGGAGGTGGTCTCTTTTTTCCGAGTAGACGAAGAGGAAGAGGATGACACATCTGTTATCATCCCTTCATCCTCGGAAGCACACAGTTGTACTTCGCCATCTTCTTGGCTATGATTTTCATGAATGTTTGTTTTTTTGATGAATTTTTTTCTCCAAAGGACTGTCTTTGGTATTCTTTAATTTATGTTTTTTGTTTGTCTTTGTTTTCTCTTCTAAAGTATTAACTCCTTTTTCCCACTGGTACTTACTACTGCAGCTTTTTATTGTGTGAAAGCAGGTCTGAAATTGGCTAATGGGATTGAAGTTTTTTTGCTTTTGTTTAGTACTTGAAACAGCAGTGTTTACAGAAGGGACAGGTTTTGTTTCGTTAGTTTGCTGATTAGGGATTAATTGCATAAAGTTTAAGTCAGGTTCGGTTTGTGTGCCTACTGATGTAACTTCAGTTTGAATGCTAGCAGATTTTGTTTGTCTGTTTCTGACAACAGTTGAGTATGATATGCCTATTTTTGGTGTTCTTGCTTCAATCAGTTTACGTGCTTCCGGGTAGGTAATATTACTGGATGTTTTTAAAGTTTGGATTTCTTTCTCAAAAACCCATTTTGGACATGAGCGGGCATAAGATGGATGTTCAGCCTCGCAATTAACACATTTTGGAGTAGATGTACATCCCTCACTGTCATGTCCGTGTTCTGCACAGCGTGCACACACCACTTTAGGAGCACGACAGGAAGTTTTTGGATGTCCAAATCCCTGACAGTGGGAGCATCTTAATGGGTTTGGCGCATATGGCAGTACTTGCCATCTGAGGTAGGCTACTTTTAAATATTTAGGTAAGACTGGAGTGTCAAAAGTCAGTATAAGATGTTTTGTTGGAAACATTGTTCCATCTCGTCTTACACAGATTCGTCGTACAGAGCTAACTTTTTGGTCTTTTAGATTGTCAAGGATTTCAGTTTCAGGTATATGTACTAGGTCCGGATCTGAAATAACCCCACGAGAGAAGTTCAATGTACTATGGGCAGTCACGGACACGGGAATATTTGCGAGGGTTTTCCTTAAAAATATATTTTGGCTTGTGTGGTAGAGAAAACTTTAACTAACAAGTCAACAGATCTGAGTTTCTTTATAGTTTCCATTTCCCCAACAGTACCGAGTATTCCTTTTTGAATCAAAAAGAGTGAAACGTTATTGAATGACCCATCTATTCTTTTCATAATGAAAAGCTTTGCTTCAATTGTAGTCATTTTACGATTATCTAGTTCATTAATTCTTTATAAAATATCTGTATTTACGTTCATACTACTATCATAAGTTTTATGTCCCAAGGAGACTGAAACGCTAGATGCATCTACTCTATCCGCCCAATTAAGAGACCCTGCCTTGGAAGGCAAGGAAGCATTTGAATTTTCACTTGAAAAGCATGAAGAACCCGAGACCAAAAGCATTCTCGAATTCTCCATGCTTGTAACCACTAATTCTTCTTCGACCCAGATCGTCCGACCTACCAGAAAGGTGTAAGGTATCTGTTTGGACGGCCGGGAAGTGCCACCCAATTTAGACCGGAACCCAGTGGGGGAGGCATCCACAGGGACCGTACCTTCCTTCCCCAACTACCAACCTCTTGGAAGGACTTACGGACCCACATGTTTAACGTGATCGTACTCCGCGTGAACACGGCGGCAGTTTGGGCAGTGGCTGGAATCGAACCCGGGCTTACCGAGTGCAACTCCATCGCGCTAACCACAGGGCTACCGCGCCCTGTAACCACTAATTGAAACACCACGGATTCCTTCCAGTTCAATCGGAGCCCCCGCCAGGCTCCGTTTCCCCACACTTTTCTAACGTGCCAAGTGTAATCGCCGGAGTCATTCGCAAAGCCAGATGATGGAGAGCGGGCCATAACGTGCACCTGGTGCACAGGGCCCATGGACCAGCAAGGATGCACGGGGGATTTCTCGATATGAAACACTCTCCACCATCCAACCAACGCAACCAAGGGACTCACCTCTGGAACCGTTTAATGCAAACGTTTCTCAAAAGCAAAACTACTGATGCACGCAGCTCTACCCCTTTCGCATCACACCCACATGAACCCATTCCCGAGCCCAAACGGTGTACCTTACGGCAGAGGCCGAAGAGTGGTACTAGGGCCCATAGAGCAGATGTGATGTCTACTAAGGGCTCGGCATTGTTGACACCAGTTGAGAGGGACTAGAAACACAAACACAAAAGGAGAACAAAAGAAAAAAAGAAGGGGAAAGGAGGAGAGACAAAAAAAGGGGGAAAGAAAAAAAAGAGAGAAAGAAAAAAAGGAAAGAAAAAGGATTGCTAAGGTACCTCGGGATTGCAACACCCGTATTCACTAAAGAAGTGAACCCCTGAGGGGTCAGGTCTGGTTGACAGATATGGCTATACCATAGGTCTCACAATGTCAGAGACGTATCGTTGTGCTATGATACTGCCAGAAACGTGGACTAAAGGTGTTCGTCAACAAAATATTATACCACCCCAAACCATGGTACCACTTAGGGGGGCTATGTGGCGACTGATAGGAAAAGCTTCCTGGTGGCGTTTTTGAAAGCGTCGCTATACGCGAGTACGGCCATCTGGCTTGTCAAAACATAATCGTGATTCATCCGTGAACAGAATGTTTCGCCATTCTGTCGACTAATTGCGTCTCATTTGACACCACTGAAGGCGACGTAACCGATGAAGACGTTGAAACGGTAGGTGTCAAAAAGATCGTCTACCTCGGAGTGCCGCGTCATGCAAACGGTTTCGAATTGTTTTCGTCGAAACCACGTTACCTGTAGTTTGGAATAAATATCGTTGTAATACTGTTGCTGTGGTAAACGGTTCCCACGCAACGCTTCTCAGACGCATACGATCTTCACGTGGTGTGGTACACATGGAAGCCCCACAACCTGATCTTCGTGTCCTTTCGTTGTCTCTCACGAACCGTAACACACAGCGTCGAACTGTGATCATCACGACCCAATAATTTAACGAGCCTTCGAAGGCTCAATCCACCCGTCACGTAAAACTAATGATTCGTTGCCGTTCCGTTGACGACAGCAATTTGGCCGTGATATCGCTCCTCCTTGATCTGGCGCTTTTATACTGCTCGGCAAGGTGTTACGTCACTATGCGTAACGAAACTGTTATCATTTGCATATCTCGCCTTGCTGTTTCCATTGCCTGATTTAAATAAAGCTACACCTACAGTTTTATGGTGTTGCGATTTCAGTTGTGAGCAGTGTATATACATTTGTAGGGCTTTCAAAGTGCTACCAATTCTTGCTTATTATCCAAAACTAGAGTATTTGAGCATTAAGAACTTGAAAAAAGAAAAAATTTCAATCTTCTTCAACTTGACAAGACAATTTCTCGAAAACTATAAAAGCTTTTTTTAATAATAAATACAGATTTTAACACTAAATTTTCTAATACATTTTATTGTCTTTTACTATTTATATCTAATTTTTATAATTTACTATATATTTCGAGTAAATATTAGAAAAATGGATAAAAAAGTCACTTGGAGATCTATTTTTTAAGATTTTTTCGGTAAAAAATGTTCAAAATATTAAAATATTTAAATTATTTTTATATATTCATAATCTGGACCTTATTTGCGACAAAACACGAAAAATTATTTACATTTTTATCTATTAATTTGGGGGGCATAAGCTTCTAAAGTGGTTACATTTTTAGTAACGCTCCGTTTTTCCGCCAGATAAAGCCCAACCATAGATGTTATTCCCATCAAAAATATATACCCGTTAAATCCCAACAACACTGAAAAATGTTTAACAAAAAGCCATTTTTCCACACTTCTAGTTTTGTACTGCATTTTGCCATACTTCGCAAATAGTTCACTACTGCACGTTAAAATGAATATATATATATACAGTAGGTGCCGCTTAATGTGATCGCTTTGGGACAGATGCTATTTGATAACAATAACCGATTGATAACAATAAACAAAAAGTATCATAAACATAAATTTTTTATTTTAAAAGTTAATATTTACTGTACTTTTGCAGATACTACAATATTAAAAGACAACGATTCACTCAAACACTATTTTAAACAAATCGTTAAAATAGGTTAATTAAAAAAGTCTTCCAAAGTTGTCTGTCTTGTATTTTGTCTCAGAAAATTATTTATAAAACTTTCATAGCTGTACTGTCCGCGAAAGTCCCCAGCAGTGCCTCTGTGTTGCACCCCGAGTCTCAAAACACGGAGAGCCTCTCTCATTTCAGTAGCAGTTGGAGGATACTCAACAAGGTTTTCATCTACGTCCTCATCTTCATCCGATGTTTTTTGATCGTTTTCTTCGATAGAACAAGATACAGCTCGGCATGCATCTTCACCAGTCATTGTTGTAGCCACTTGGGCGTTCTCATCTATAGACATCCATTCTGCAAAGTCATTTTCAGTCATATTGGCTGGTACGAGTACTGTTTCATCGAATTCCGGTACAGCCATACCTTCATCCGCTTTAGCGAACCCACCGTGAGAGAAAGAGTTCTTAATTGTATTCTTGGACACTCGATCCCACGACATTGTCAAAAGATGGAGAGCTTGAAGTACATTCGTCTTCTTTGCTAACGCGTTTGCACCCAGTTGTTCCGTACCTTCCATATTTTCCAAAACCCTAGTGCGCATTTCTCCACGGTAATACGCTTTCATTGCACGAATTATTCCTTGGTCACATGGTTGGATAAGTGATGTAGTGTTGACAGGTAGGAGAATGATTTTGATATGCTTTAATGTGACATTTGCATCGTGGACTCTGCAGTTATCGATGAGTACGGCGATATTGTGATCTAATTCTTTGTCCCACTTTAGAAGCCATTCGTGAATAGAGCAACTGTCATCCACGCTGCTTTATTGGCAGCATAATCAAGAGGCAATTTCTTAACATCTTTAAAGCATCTCGGCTTTTTGGTTTTTCCGATAACAAAGAGTTTCTTCTTCTTTCCAGTCATGCTCGCACAACAGAGTACAGTTATACGTTCTTTTGAAACATTGCATCCCTTAGAGCTCTCGTTTTTGAACAGGTACGTATGTCCTGGCAAGGCAAGAAAATAAAGTCCGGTTTCGTCAGCATTGTAGATGTTTTCGGGTGAATAATCAGCGATTATTTTCGGCCATTTTTTGGAAATCCATGCCTTTGCAGCTGGAAAAGCGGCATCCTTTTCTTCCCCATGGGTACGTTTGAGCACAATGTTCTCCCGTTTTCTCCAGCGATTAAACCACCTTCCGTTGTGACGAAATTTTTTTGCTCATTTTAGAAGCAAAGATCTTCAGCTTTCTGCCGCATTAAAGGACCATTTATGCATGCATCCTTTTCCCTAGCATTGGCAAACCACAATGTCAAAGCCGATTCGACTTCTCCATATTTCCCAGTACGTCTTCGCTTACAGTTCAAATTTGCGTTCAACTTCACTTTATTTTCAATCTCGTCGCTATTCTTTAACATTTTACAAATTAATGACTGAGAGATTTTTAGTGCAGCAGCAGCATTTCTTTGACTCATCTTGGGTAAATTATCAAAACGTTTCAAAATGTCAATTTTGTCCTTAACAGTTAAATCATTGCGTTTTTTTCCCATTGCTAAAATGCTTGGCCGTCTGCAATAAAGTCTGAAATGCAACTTGAGAGAAAGAAAAAAATCTACAGCTTACAACAGTCCAAGCACTTTGCTTACTGATAAGAAAAGAACTCAACGCTTTTCCTACGCCCCCCACCATTCTCAAAGGGCGGAAAAGGAGAGAGAAATCATCACCTGCAGAATCGGCGCCAAGCACCGGGCGCCGCGCCTGAGGGACGGCCTTGCGGCAAATTCCTGCACGTGCCAACAAAAGGGGTCCTCTTTGGAGTTTGGGGGATCCTCCCTTTGCTTTTACGTATATGTAGTTTGGATTTTTTTTTGAGAGAATGGAAAAAAAATCGAAAATGGTACACGAAGGACGAAAGTGAAGTGATAAAGTGATAACAATAAACGAAGGCGCTGATTACAAAAACCGATTTTTTTAACATGTGTTAATATACAAGCGTTCGGGACTTCGCGATTCTGATAACATTAAACGAATGATAACATTATCCGCGATCACATTAAGCGGCACCTACTGTATATATATAAATAAACCTTGATTCAGCCACATAGGCGGGGCATTTTAAGGGAACTAACTCTCTTCAACATATTGTCGCCGTTAACACTACTTTTTCGCTTTTTCACTTTTCATAGGCCCTGACTTACTCGGGGGCGTGCGGGGCAGCTGCTCCGGGCACCCACAATGGAGGGCCCCCAAAATAAACATTTCCATTACCGAAAAATTAATGACCGCTTCGTGAAAAAAATTATTCCATCGGAAAAATTTGCAGAGTGAAAAGATTAACTTTAGGGATCGCAATTGCACACTATCTAGAAAAAGGGTAGTCAACCTTTTTATACCTATACCACCCACTTTTGTATCTTTGTTGGTAGAAAAATTTTCTAATCGCCCACCGGTTTTACAGTAACTTAATTTAGGGTAACTGCAAAGCACTCGTAATTTTTGAGTGGAGGTTTAGTAAAAATATGTAGTTAAATTCATCTTTTTATTTATACTTCGCATATGTCTATAATACACAGAAAATTTAATTTGATGCTGCAATTCTGCATCTCCATCGATATAGCGCATACTAGTGCGAAAGCTGCTTAACCTTTTGCTTGACAGCGCTCATCCCAAACGAAGAACCTCTCAAAAAGACAGCTATTTGACATACCCTATCCCAAACAGTTCGATCCCCTTTTGCAGGCATTGGCGTCTGGCATACCCTATCCCAAACAGTTCGATCCCCTTTTGCAGGCATTGGCGTCTGACATACCCTATCCCAAAATGTTCGATCCCCTTTTGCAGGCATTGTCATCTGACATACCCTATCCCAAACAGTTCGATCCCCTTTTGCAGGCATTGGCGTCTAATATACCCTATCCCAAACAGTTCGATCCCCTTTTGCAGACATTGGCGTCCCTGGACGCCAATGCCAAATACCTGTCTTTTTGAGAGGTTTCTCGTTTGGGAAGGACGCTGTCCCATCCGTAAGCAAAAGGTTAAATTGAAGAAAAAGAAAATTAAATATAAAAACTATGAAAGTATAAAATCTATTGAAATTACCTTTAATTAATTATTAATGAGATCCTTGAGGCTGATGCTGCGAAACTAAATATTTGACATCTGGTTCAATTTTCGTAAGGAACAAACGAAGGTCTCCTCTTTTGGAAATATTCAGACAAAACCTCGACCGCACACCATGAAAGCTGGAATAGGATTAACTATCTCTGATCTAGAGTATGTCAGCTTCTTTGCTATGATAGAAAGTTGAAAATAATTTAAATTCCATTAAATACATGTAAAAGCTTCACTTTTTATACTTTTTCCTAGAAGGCAATTACGTTTTAAAAAAATATTTTTGTTAATTTCATTTATGTTGAAAGGTGGAGGGGGGGGGCAGAGGAGTGTCTGCCCCTGGCTTTGGTAAGGCTAAGCCGAGCCCTGCTTTTTCAGAATCTCGCACCTCTAATGGCAGGAAATGCTCCCAAATTGGAGTTATCCGGAAGTGTCTCTTAGGCCCTGCTCCACCACCCAAATTACAGGGCGCCAGGAAGATTCACATCGAAAAGTAAGATTTCCATGAACCGGTCTTAATTTCCGTCATTTCGTTAAAGATTACATTTAAGAAAGATTAAAAATACTTTTGGCACGGTCTCCTGAAAACGTGAGGCCCTGGGCAGAGGTCCCGGGAAATAACTTCTGAGCCGGTTCTGGTGATTTTCTTTTTATTATTGTTATTCTATCGCATTAATTGATTCACATATACGTCAGAAAATAATGATTACAAAAAAATTCCGAGATAAAACCAATCCTTAAAATCTAGGATATCGCAATATTTTTGTGCTCCACAAGTGCTCTGCAATTCTCACTGCTAAGAGTTTCTTTAAATTCTAGACATGTAGCGCATGCCTTTTAACTTTCTTTTTTTTTTCTTTCTTTCTCTCACCCCTCGTAAACAATTCCGCAAATCGCAACCAATTCGATATTGGGAGAGAAAAGCCCTGGGCGATCCGGAGTCGTTTAAATGATACCTTGCGTTGAGTTATTGCACCTCTTTGGCTATCAGCTGAGAGATGCTTTTAAAAATCTTTTGCATTACGGGGAGATTGCAATAGACAAGGTAAGACAGTGGGGAAAGTGCAACTAATGCAAATACTTATTTATAGGTCATTCCCTATTACAGTAAAATTTTGCTAAAATATCTAATAGAACAAATTGGACACGGGGGCCTAGGCATTTGTGGATCCGATAATAAATATCAATAAATAGAACATGGTGTCAGTTGCAATATTTAAAGATCAAACAAATGGTGAGAACAAACACATTCTGAAAACTCAAATTAATATAAAAATTTGTAAACATAAATTTAGGGGGCTTAAGCATTTATGGGTCCCACGAGGAATGTCAGTCAATAAAAGATAGTGTCAGTTGCAATATTAAAAGAGCAAACAGATAGTGAGACCACATTATGAAAACTCAAATTAATATAAAAATTTTTAAACATAATTTTAGGCGGCCTAGGCATTTGTGAGTCCCACAATGAATATGAGTAAATAAAACATGGTGTCAATTGCAATATTAAAAGAGCAAACGAATATTGAAAACACAGGGCTGAATAACCCAATTAGCACTCTATAAGCACATAATTAAATTATTGACATAACAAGAGGTCCTAAATTATAACAAAAATTATAAAAGTTATATATAAAGATTTTTAAAGCATATTATAAAATCATTGAATAGAAATTTAATTTTTGTATTAAAATATTTCATTTCAGAATTACTTAATTACTTAAATATTACATTTATAAAGTCTAATATACTGATACATTTTTAAAGTATTTTGTACAGCGACCCTCTCAATCCCACTAAGATATTTGTATTTCGTTTGAGCTTTGATTTAGTATTATGAACTTCGTTTAAGAGGCCAAGGACAGCTTATACAGCCAACGAGTTGTCAAGGACAGATCAGTAAAACCTTCTATCGGAAAAATAAATGATTTTAATAATAAATAAATTCAATAGAAATGGAACTTAAAAATTTTATTCTTCCTCATACTACACTTTACATTAGCTGCTGCATTATTAATGCAACTGCTATAATTTAAGAAATTTAAATTTTGAATCAAACTAACATGACATACCTTTTTTAACGTTTCTCAAAGAATTTAATTATTTATCGATAGATACATAAAAATTTCAGTGCTTAGCTGGAGCGGTATATATACGACTCTATCTAATTCTATCAGAAAGAGACATTCCTAAAGCTAGAATAGCACTCCTATTACAGATGCCAGCAACTTCGAAATTTTTAGCTCTCTTCACCACTGAATAACCGATACATTTAACAAGGCTCCAAATAAAATAAAATATAATAACCGAATTACAATGAAAATAAATGCTTTACTAAATTTTGTGAAAATTTATTACTTGAAAACTCGCAAAATTTTTTAAATGATAATATTTCTCCACAAACGAACGATCAGTCTGGAATTAAATACTTCCTACCATTTGTTGGCCTCAAACTACAAATGTATAACAAATTTTCAATATATTTTCTGGCTGGACATGGCCCTTTCTTAGATTATCTACATTATTTTAATATTAAATCCAACTCAAATTGGATTTGTAATAATTATGGGACGCTGATTATTACGTTTCCTCTTGTCCTCATACCAAAAACTTTCATTTGACCAAACCTTCTTCTAAAAATCAGCATATTTTGTTTTAAGATTTGTAAAATCAAAAATTCAGTTTACAGAATTAAAATTTTTTTTTTAATTGCTAAGAGTATTTCTGATACTCATAGTATCACTTAAACTGACAGTCTGAGTTTCTTACGCTTTTAATATTATTTGATCAATGTTACGTAGCTAATAACTACATTGTTCTTTTAGTATATGTATCTCTATGGCTTTATTTCTTTCCTATTTTGAATTTTTTATTATTTTACATTTAAATTTTATTTTTATTTTCTCTTTATTTTATGTCTTTTTTGCTTTTTCTTTTCTAAATTTCTTTTCCCTAATTTGTTTACTTTTCTTTTGGCTATTATTAAATAATTTTTGTACTATAACATTTTATTTACAATATTGGAGTCTGGGTAGTTTTATTATTATATGTCTATGCGCATCGCCTATGCTTGTCTATGTGTTTCGCTATGTTTGTCTTTGTCTTTGTATATTGTACATGTATTTATTAGTGTTATTTATGTGTTTTTCCTGGTAATTCACTGTAACTGCTCAATACTCTTTAGGTGAGCTGGACGGCCTGGGTAATAAACAGAAAATGAAAATGAATGACATTTTACTCCCCGTATAGCAAGTATTCTTCCCAGTATAACAAGTTTTCTTACTCCCAATATAGCAAGTTTTCTTCCTCTCTGTATGGCAAGTTTTCTTCCTAATTGTGCCGTTATCAGTTATTCAGTCCATTTGTAAAGAACCTCGCTACCCCACTCGCGAATCGAACCCTGGATCTCTGAACTGGCCAGTCGACGCTCTACCGTTGAGCTACTGGGACGGAATTACAAGATCTTATCGTCGAAGTGGACTCTGCATTCTCCACCCTCTAATGTCAGATTGACGGGCAACTGACAATCTGACTGACCACCTCCTACCATTTTTACCTCATGTTAGCCTCCTGATACTACTATTTTTACCCAGGTTAGTATCCTGCGTGTCGTTATCCTCTGAATTTGAAATCGGCGCTCAATCTTCCAGAGTCCACTGAATCCGTGCTAGTCGTACTAGGGTCACTTTCAGACCTCCGACATCTTTGCACTAACCTAAAGTTATTTTACAAAAAAAAAAAAAAGCTATGTTAACTGTTCTTATTTTCTCGGTTCTTTTGTTTTCCCTTTTGACCCTTTTTTTTCTTTTAACCCTTTTTATTTGTATTTTTTCTAATTTTTCTTTTCTAAATTTCTGTTTTTGTTTTTCATGTATCTATTTTTTTGCTTTTCATATATTTTTTAAATTTTACTTTTAAAATTTTATTATTTTCTTTAATTTTAATCTATTTTTCATTATGTTATTATACCTCACTCTAAATTTTATTTTTCAATGATCTTTTTATCTATATTCGCAATAACCCTTTTCCCATTTTTGAAAAATGGACGTACTTGACAAGTTCAAATATAATGTAAAACTGTCTGCTTAATTACAATATTTTTCATCAATTGTTTTATTTTTAGACCTAAATAAAAATTCGTTTGGCGGGATGGTAGTAGACCTTGGGTGCCTCCTGTGTGCAGGAGGTATCCTTTCCCGGCAGTGCAGCTAGCTACTTTAAACCCACTATGTGAGTCGCAGGGTCTGGGGTCTTCAGACCTCCGACATCTTTGCACTAACCTAGAGTAAATTTGTGCTTGAGCCATTGTAAAAAGCCTTGCTGCTCCAACCGGGAATCGAACCCTGGATCTCCGAACTGACCAGCCGACGTTCTACCTTCGAGCTACCGGAACGGAATTGCAAGTTCTTAACGTGTAGTGGGCTCTGCAAATTAGAAATCTAAAACGGACGTGACGGGAAGAAGAGCCGTTTTCCTTCCACAAAAAAAAATCGAAATAGATCCCTTGATGTTGAGAGCATGATTTACAGCTGGGGAATATTGTTCTGACTGAACCTATTCAAATCGATTCGATTGTCACAACATTTATTTCTGGGGAGGGGGGGAAAACAACAACAATATAAAAAAAAAAAAAAACAGCAGATGAAATTGCTCTAAAATATTCCCTGTCATGTTTTCAATAAACATATCCACCTTTTAAGTTACCGACTGATATAATTATTAAGATAAACAGTTATTGAGAGGGGGGGGGCTGAAAAATTCCCGATATTGGTTACTTGTAAAGCACATTAAGACTCATATCATTACTTATGTAGGCTTTGGACAAATGAATAAGTTCTCAGATACTTAGAGACATGTATAATATGTATGCATGTGTATAATATGTATGCATGTGTATAATATGTATGCATGTGTATAATATGTATGCATGTGTATAAATATGTGCAAGCGACATATAGTTTGTACACATGCAGGTATGATTAAGAAATTCCTTCACATAGAATATATAATATAGTCTTATTTCCTCCAATTTTTGTGAAGAATCATAGATACTAGGAAAATAGTCCATATAAGGTATCTAACACCGAGATCCTGAAAATCAGTATTTTATTAAAATTTTGTCAGTATTTCAATACCAGTATTGGTACGATAATATCGGCATTCCCGGTACTTCATATTTATTAAGTCGTTAGATTGAAACTAATTAACGATTATTCTCTAACGTTCATTATTTTCAGTATTTTTAAAGTTCTTAATAAGGCTATATAAATTATTCTGAAAATGAAAATACTTCGTTATATTAATGTCATGAGATAATTAATTAAATGTATCGAATATTAAAAATGATGCTTATAATAATAATAATAATAATAGTAATTCTAATGATGATGATAGTAATAATAATGCTGTTAATAACAAAGTATTTTAAATTTCAGATTATTTAAAACAGCTACAGAAGTTTGAGGGAATTTATTATATACTAGAAAATGGGGGTACCCGGAGCTGCCCGAAAATTTTGGCGTGCCGCGGCTACGCAGCAGTTTATTCGTTTATTTTTTTTTATAAGCGAGAGTATCGATAAGGCATTCTTGAATTCTCGGGAATTCGCTGTTGTTATAAGTAATACGCCCACTTATAACAACCATAACGACAAAAAAGAATCTCGCAGATGCGCATCATGCCGGATCCTGAAATATCTGTGTACCGAAATTCGTGGCCTTATTACATTTCCATCTGTAGAATGCACATACACACAGACAGACATCTTCTATTATGTATAGCTGGACCCACACACAGCATCTGCGCTCTAGGCATCTGTGAAATTCTTAACGATAGGGCTCTGAAAATAACTATTTAATTGGCCTTTTTACTTTGGCTGAGACTTATTTTAATATTGCCTTCTGCCTGTCGTAATCTATCAACTTCATTATACATATCTACAAAAATAAGCCGTGTTAGTTACAAAAATAAGGACGAAAGCATAGTAGTCAAACACACCAAATTACTTCATTTTGCATATTATATATATATATATATATATATATATATATATATATATATATATATATATATATATATATATATGTATATGTATATGTATATATATATATATAACCTGTTTTACATATACCTATTTTATTTATAATGTTTTCTTATCACGTTTTAAAATATTCAATGGCTTGTACAGTAATTTTGATGTCACATTTACATTTCAGTCTTCTTTTCACTTATGGTATACAGAGCATTTTTTTTAATGATCTATCTCAGGTATATATAATGCAAGTAAAATAAAAATACTTCAATTATATTATATATATATATATATATATATATATATATAAATCATTCAATTTTTATATATATATATATATATATATATATATATAAATTGAAAGATTTTAATCGAAAATTACGCATAAACTACTGTATGTACAAAAAAACCCATCACTAGCATATCTGTTACAAATGAGTAACTATAGACCAAGACTAAGGATAAAGATAGAAGGTAACATATCACTACAATGGTAAAGGGGGATGAGAAGAATATTAGGATACAAAATTCACAAGTAAAAGTATATATATATAAATAAAAATAAAACACGGCAAAAATGAGAAAAGGCAATAATAATTAGCTCAAGATAAAAGATTAAGACATAGAGAACAATCAATTGAAACTACGCAAAAATGGCGGTTAGTTCGAAATTGCATTCTCATCAGGACAGCCATACAATTCGAATTAAAACCGATAGAATAGCCAGTTTCTGACAATGGCGATAGTATTTAGCTATAGATACCATTGGAACTGTCTACTGGCTAGTGGAAGGAGAAAAATAAATCAATTGAATTACAAATCAGAAAAATAATACTTCCTCGAACAGAAATATGAACTCACAAGCATTGCCACCGCATGTAAGTTGAACAAGCGACTGAGCATTTCACCTCACTTCGTCAATGCGAGTGGGCACCGGAATGAATACATTTGAACGATACATAATATGTATGGAGACTTTCAAAAATAGTAATCAGTATAGGACTCAGGAAAAGTGGAAAACAGTCATTCGAAAATAGTAAACAGAAATTAGACTCAGGCCAAGTGGTAAGTTAGGTGATAAGAATGGGTGAATTCTCAAAATTGAGTTATCCAATCAAAGATAAATAATGCATGTGTAAAATGATCACGTGGTATATTTGAAATTATTAATAATATTATTTACAAATACTTCAGGATATTGATAATTTTGACAAATGCGTTTAAGATTATTGATGTGGAGAAAGTGAAACCGAGGATCAGAAAGTCGATGTATTCGAAATAGCTGGTTTAAAATGATGTTTCTAAACAATTGAATAGAATTACAAGTGATATGATAGCAGATTGATATGATAGCAGCTTTATGATAGTGAAGTTGTAAGAATCTTTTTTGTTATATAGATTGGTGATTACATGATTATTGAGGGTATCTAAATTTAGGTCTAAAAAATTTACAGTTTGACTAACGCTAGGCTCATTAGGAATTAATTCTAGGTTAGATGGGTAAAAATCAATATTAATTGGATAGGAATCATCAATGATAATACAAATTAAGTCGTCAACATATCTATATATAATACATGAATTAGAGTTAAAATGACATTCATAATAATAAAGATATAAGTTAGCGAGTATACTACTACTACAGCCACCTTGTGGTACACCAGATGTTTGTATATAAATGTTATCACCTTGGATAATATAACTGTTGTATAACACAAAGTGTAGGAGCATACGAAAATTTTTGCCATTAAATGCAACATTATTGGCAGATAGATAGTCTTGATAAAGAGAGATAATAACTTTATATAAATCTTTAATGACAATATTATTAAATAGGTCTTTAAAATCAAAGGTATGGAAACCAAGAATATGTGGAAGCTTGCTAAGGTGATTTACTAAATCAAAACTATTGTTCAAAATGAAATATCCTGAATTCCTAAATTTAAGAGATTCATTAATTCTATTTAAACAGTTAAGCAAGTATTTACTAGGTGTAGTGGTAAAGGTATTATGTCCACAAGTGACTGTTCTAAAACTGAGATGTGATTTAGGGAATTTAGGAACCAAAGTAACATAAGGAAATTTAAAAAACTTACAATTAATATTTAATTGTGTATATAATTTTAGCATTTTAGTTTTGATTTTGATAGACTGATTATTAATGAGTTTTAAAATTTGATTATTTTTTAAGTAATACTGTAACAGAGAAACATAATATTTTTTACAATTGATGGCATAATTATTAGAAGCTTTATCTACATAAGTTATGACAAAATGTTGTTGTAGTTGTTGTAGTTGTTGTAGTTGTTGTAGCAGATAGGAGTTGTTTATAAGGATACTTTGGCTTCGTTAATTTAATGTTTAAAATATATAACATTTTTAAGTAGATGTAAGGTAGTATACTTCCATAGATGGAATGCTTCAATAGAAATGGAATGTGAACAAGCAAGTTGATATATGAATTTATCAAAATCAAATGATATAGACTGAAGAAGTTGTTTAGGGTGATGGCAGAATGGAATGCGAAATTTAGACCCTTTATTCATAATATCCCTAAGTATATCATCCTGAACTATACTGAGATCCCCAGTAATAATGTGTCCATGAGAGGAGTTGACATAAGGGGAAAGATTTTTATTGCTGCATACACACACACACACACACACACACACACATATATATATATATATATGTGTGTGTGTGTGTGTGTGTAAACGAAACTAGGTGTCGCACAAATTTTTAACAATGGTTATTATAGTTTTACGTAGTCACTTGTTAAAAAATCTGATGTGGACAGCACATGACTTTCCTTATATACTGCAATGGACTTACTTTCATCACAGTTTAAAAAATGATGGGTAAGATTGTAGCAACCGGGAATCGAACTCTGAATCTAGAACTGAACAGGTGGCACTCTACCGTTGAGCTACTGGGACAAAATTGTAAGCTCTTATTGTCGAAGTGGATGTATAAGATCCTGTATTTAATGGTGAATTGTACATTTAGAGCTTTTCCGGATGACAACATGCAAAACTATTTTGTACCCAATTAACTTATATTTCATGCAACACTAAATTAATAATTATCAACATTGATTTTATCCTCAATAAGCAATATTGTCCATATATTAAAATATGTAAATAATAAATTCATCAATTAGGCATTATTTTTATTAACTTGGCATCATTTTTACAATTTTGGTGATATTTTCGTCAATTTGGGGCTAAATATTAATAAGCTGGCCATATGTCACTAGAATATTCGCCAAAGTTCGCTAAATGTATCGCCAAGTGTTGCAAACAAATGGGGAGAAGAGCATTTCTTATAGGAGCATACTAGAAGATATGCCCGTCATGCGACGGAATTAAAAATTCGCAAAATATTACTTCACATTTATCGATAATTTCATCAATTTCGCAAAACTTTTGTTAATTCGGCAACATTCTAAAAAATCGCCAAGTTGGCGACATCCAGCTACAGATGTTGAATTTTCATCAATTAGGCTTCAATTTCATTGATTTAGAGTCATTTTTATCAATTTGGCAATATTTTCGTCAATTTGGCGACATTTAAGAAGTCGCTAAGTTGGCGCCCTTCCGCCAAATTTGTCGCCAAAATATCGTCAAGCGTTATGGACAGAAAAATAGGTTATTCTTATAATCGATAAATGACTATTGACGTCCAAATACAAAACTATTACCCAAAGTATGTTTTCTCAGGAATGGAACGAGCTAGATCTACGAGAATGATATCAACAAATGTATCGCATAAAATTACACATGAAAAGGGAACATATTTCACAATATAATAATTTTTAATAATTTTTATTTATTTTATGTGATTTTTTGATACATTTATTTGTGAAAATGTGCAATATCTGGATAACGGCTTATACTAGCATTCTAAAGTTTGCGTTAGTCGTTTTTTAATGAAAAATTACATAAGAAATGATTACTTGCGTAACTTTGAGTTTCTGATAATTTTTTCAAAAACAACCTATTATGTTTTAAAACAATAGGCTTCCAGTATTCACAGATTGCACAAAATTTTGTTTGAATCACTGCATTCGTTCGTGAGATATCATCTCCACACACACACACACACAGAGAGAGAGACATCACCTCAAAACTGTTTGAATCATGTTCAGAGATGCTTGAAACGTGCTATCCCTTCGAAAACTCGAATTCGAATTTTCGACCCCGTCACAATACTTCTGTATATAAGGTAAACAAGAAAGATCAATCATGCTTAAAGCATTGATTATGAAACACTTTCCAACTTCAATGCAATTTTATTTAAACATCTCTAAAATGCAGCACATTCCTCGGTAATATTTTAAAATTTATCACAATACTACATTAATTTATTATATTTGAAAACTTAAACCTTCATCGAAAAAAATGAACTTCATTCAAATGACGGCATTGAAATATAAATTACCTGGTTTAAATATCTCTAAAATGCGATACATTCCTCGGAAATATTTTTCAAATTATCATAACACTACAATAATTTATTATATTTGAAAACTTCATCGAAAACAACAGATATTCATTCAAATGACGTCATAGAAATAATAACATGCCTGGTACTCTACAAGTAGCATTTCATTCATAAACAGTTTCCCACTCATTTCATTCATCACAATACTAAATTAATTGATTTTATTTAAAAATTTAAGACCATGGAGCTACAAGTAATTAAACTCTATGACTTATAAACTTAAAACTTCATCGAAAAGAATTGTCCTTCTCTCTGTAAAATCAATGAATATTCATTCATATCAGCTATGCCGGCTCCATGAGCTAAATAATTTTGCATTAAAGAAATACAGCAATTCTTATACAACTTATTCTACATATTTTGCTGTTTAAATTTTACATAAGTGAAAAATAGTTTGATTCTTCGTTGTAGAAATAATCAAATTTGGATGATCATTTAAACTCAAGTATATTGTAATTGCGTTGTTTTAGTATGCAGATGCACAGAATTTGAGCAAAAATAAAGCGGTTTTAGGACGGATACAACACTCAATATGAATTAAAAAGAACTTTAAAAATTACAATTTTGAGACAATATGGATGCCATATTTAATTTTGAAGTGGGTCACGTGATCTTTTCATATCATGGTCACGTGATCGCTTCATATAAGAGGTGTAATAATTATTTTAATTTTTATTTTAAAAACTACTGAATATATTTTTCTGAAATTTTTTTTTATATTTTTTATGGAACAATTTGAATATTACCTAAAAATTTCGAAACAATTTGTGAATTTTAAATTTGCTTAAAAAATGTTTGAAAAATTAGGTCTCATAGGGTTCAATGTATTTCATTTTTTTAACCGGGTTCAATCCAAAACTAATTGGGTGATATTATTCATGTATATTCCCATAGGTCCTACAGACCGTCTGAACAACATACTAAAATTTAATTTTGATTAAGTCATTTTTATCGTGCTAACAGACAGACAGACAGACAGTATGAACAAAGTCATAAACACTTTTCAACTTTGTTATAAAGTGTTAATAAAAGAAGTTCATCAGGTAATGAAAATTTTGCCCAATGTTTGTGGTAAACGGCCGATTTGAACACTTTCAAAATGATTTCAAATTTCGTTAAAGAAAAATTAATTAACAATTTGGAAAAAAGTCTTCGAGGTGTATTAGTGCAGGTGTAAATGCTACTGTGTGCAAGACCTCAAACCCGTAAATGCGGTAGTTATAGGGCGGCATCGCGGACAGACAGACATATTTCTTTTTTTACAATTATATAGGTAAGAATCAATGCTATTTATTGTATTAGTTTGTTAAGAGAGTTAATCCTTTTTTAACACTTTACAACATAGTTGAAAGTGTTTATGACTTTGTTCATTCTGTGTATCTGTCTGTCTGCCTGTTATCTCGATAACTGCCGTAAAAATGACTTTGTCAAAATGGAATTTTAGTATGTTGTTCAGACGGTCTGTGGGACCTATGGGAATATAAATGAATAATATCACCCAATTAATTTTGGATTGAAGCCTGGTTGAAAAAATTAAATACATTGAACCCTATGGGACCTAATTTTTCAAATATTATTTAAGCGAATTTAAAATTCAAAAATTGCTTCGAAAGTTTTAGAAAATATTCAAATTATCTCTTAATATATAAAAATATTTTCAGTAAAATATATTCAGTAGTGTTTTAATTAAAAATTAAAATAATAATTACACCCTTTATATGAAGAGATCACGTGACCATTATATGGCGTGATCATGTGACCTACTTCAAAATTAAATATGGCATCCATCTTCTGTCAAAATCGTGATTTTTAAAGTTATTGTTTAACTCATATTTAGTGTTGTATGCGCCCTAAAACCGCTTTATTTTTGCTTAAATTCTGTGCATCTACATTCTGAAACAACAAAATTACAACATATTGGAGTTTAAATGATCATCGAAATGATTATTTCCGCAACGAAGCCTAATTTTCACTTATGGAAAATGTAAACACCAAAAGATTTAGAATGAGTTGTATAAGAATTTCTGCATTTCTTTAACGCAAAATTATTTAGCTCACGGAGTCTGCAATATAGCTAATAAGAATGAAACATTTATTGATTTTACACAGAGAAGAAGACGATTTTTTCGATGAAGTTTTAAGCATAGAGTTAAATTACTTGTACCTCCATGGTTTTAAGTTTAAAAAAAAATTATTATAGTATTGTGATGAATGAAAGGAATGGAAAAAAGTTTATAAATGAAATGCTGATTTTATATAGAGGCGATTTATATTTCGATGACGTCATTTGAATAAAGTTCATTTGTTTTCGATGAAGTTTTCAAATATAATAAATTATTGTAGTATTATGATAATTTTAAAAATATTACGAAGGAATGTATCGCATTTTAGAGATGTTTAAACCAGGCAATTTATATTTCAATGCCGTCATTTGAATGAAGTTCATTTTTTTCGATGATGTTTAAAGTTTTCAAATATAATAAATTAATGTAATATTGTGATAATGTTTAAAATATTACCGAGAAATGTATCGCATTTTAGATATGATTAAATGAAATTGAAGTTGGAAAGTGTTTCATAATCAATGCGTTATGCATGATTGATCTTTCTTGTTCTTATCATTCAATTTATTTAAGTTAATTGGTAAATATATCCTTTATTTAATCGCTGCTTAACGAGGGCTTACGAGTAGGGGGTGAAGCCCCCTTTATCAATCATACCTGCACGTGTCACCTCCTTCTTAATCAGACCTGCATATATACACGCTATATATCACATATTTATATACATTTATAATTATATTATGCAAGCCTCCAAGTATCTGAGAACTTATTCATATTTTACTATAGTCTACGCAAATAATGATAGCGGTTTTAATGTGATTTGCAAGTAGCCATCATCTGGAATTAAAATATTAATAAAAATCGAATTTCAAATTAAAATGATTAAAAATCAAATTATTGTAAAATGCATAAACGCAATTAAAAATGTTAGCGACTTTTTTCTTTTAACATTCCAAAAATTTAACATATTTGGTTTCAATCAAACGGATAGTTTCGGAAAAGACACGGTAGCATTGATTAGCACAATTGAAAGAACGATAGGCCGACTAACAGACGAACAAAAAACTAAAAAGTACTTTTTTTCCACATTAAGCATGTATAGATTATTATATTAATCTGGTCAAAAAACGTTCTCGACCCGAAAAGATTCCTTTCCTTCGACGAGAGGATTTTTTTAATACGACCTACAACAAAATTACATATTAAGTTTAATGTTTTGTAAAGATGTGGATTTTCCGCAAATTTTTGAGATTTTTCTGAAGTAAATTATTACTTCTAGTAATTTTCTGGGAGTAATTTTCAAGAAACATTTTTTGCAAATTTTTGAAATTATTCTTTCAAAATATTGCATTTCAGCCGGAGTAATATGTTCAGTGACTTTTGAAAGTATTTATTCTTATATCACAGCTACAATCAAACATATATTACATAACAAGGCTAAAAAATCTGATGTGGGCAGCACATGACTTTCCATCACACTGAAATTTTTAAGATACGTCAAGTGGTACAAGTTAAACTTACCAACTCTTAGGAGTGTTCGAAGTACTCCCCTCCAACAATGCACTTTTGTAGGCGAATTTTCGAAAGATTACATGCTTCAAGCCATCCATTTCTTGGAATCGATGAAAAATATGCTTTTATAGTCTCATCGATCGGTATGAAAACGGCTCCCATGTAATTTTTCTTAGATTAAAAAATAACTAAAAGTCACACATAGCAAGATCAGGAGAATAGGGTGGATGTTCTATCAATTTGATGTTTATTTGTTCAAAAAATTCGACTGCCATTCTTGCTGAATGAAAAGATACATTGTCATGGTGAATCATGAGTCACCTAACATTCTTTTCCTGAAGAATTTCTGGAAGACACTTACTGGTGTACCAGTTAGCTGTAACCGTCTTCTGTCCCTCTAGCTTTATGGCTTCGACCAGACCTGTATTTCTGAAGAGCACGGCATACATTACTTTTTTCACTGCTCGTTGTCTTTTCACCATTGTTGGTTTGGGGTCATCTTCAAAAACCCATACTTTACTTTCTTGACGTGTTGGAACGTCAAAAAACGTTATGTACATTTCATCACTAGTTATGATTTTAGAAATAATGCGGTGTCTACCATAATTAAATAATTTTAGGATTTCTTTACTAATTCTGACAAGCTCCGATTTTTGCTGTTCTGTTAAATTATGGGGGACCCAACGACAAACTAATTTTTTCATATGCAGTTCTTCATGAATAAGTTCCTTCTGTGTCATTTATTAGGTACAGCGATTATCATCGATTAGCATTTTTCGAATGGCCGACACATTTTCTGGGACTACAGCTGACGAAGCTCTTCCTGTGCGTTCTTCATCCAGGAGAGAATTTCGACCTCTTTTAAACTCAGTAAACCATCTGAATACAGTGGCATGAGATGGAGCATCATTTCCATATGCTAATTGTAGATGTTGAAGACATTTTTCTTGATTTAGCCCCACTTTAAAATCATAGAAAATCATAGCTCGATAATGCTCTCGCGTCAACTCTATTTTATATTCTTCCAAAATTTATTTTACAATAGATAAATTGTAATTGTTGCCACAAATTATCGTCCGCGGACATAAAAGAGTTAAAATTTAAATATCCGACCAATAATTTTTTTCTAACGCATATCATCTGCCTCTTTCTCAAAAATTTTAGTGAGACCCTCGTATAATGCAATAAATTTACTTCTTTAACTGTGAAAATGTGATGAAAAAATGCACGGCAGTGTTTGTAACGTTAAATTGTACATTTGGCGATTTTCCGGTTGACAACATGTAAAACTATATCGTATTCAATTGACTTATATATGTTTTACGTAACTCTAAATTAATAATTATCAATATTGATATCATCCTCAATAAGCAATATAATCCATATATTTAATTATTTTAATAATAAATTCATCAATTAGGCGTTGTTTTCATTAACTTGGCGTCATGTTTTCAATTTCAACGATATGTTCATCAATATGGGGCTAAATATCGCAGAGTTGGTAATATTTAGAAGAGCACTTCTTATATAATAAAAGATATGTCCATCATCTGACTGAATTAAAAATTTTCAAAACATTGCATCCCATTTGACGTCATTTTTATCAATTTGGCGACATTTTTATAAATTTGATAGCATTTTTATCAATTTAGCAATATTTTGGCCAATTTGGCAACATTAAAAAAGTCGTCAAGTTGGCGATATGCTGCCAAAATTCGTCGCCAGAAGTACGCCAAGCGTTACTGGCGGAGAAATAGGTTATTCTTATGTTTTTTCAAAATATTGAATTTTCATCAATTAGTTTTCATTTTCATCGATTTAGCGTTATTCTTATCAATTTGGCGACATTTTTTATTAATTTGGCGTCATTTTCATTAATTTGGCGACGTTTTCATCAATTTAGCGACATTTTCAACAAATTTAGCGACATTTGAAAACTCGCCAAGTTGGAGATATTTCGCCGTATTCGTTGCAAAAATTTCGTCAAACATTATGGTTGGAGAAATAGGTTATTCTTATAGTTGATAAACGACTAATGGCGTCCAAATACAAAACTATTACCCACAGTATCTTCTGTTACAGTAAATTCTTATATTCTTTCCTAGATATTGAATTTTCATTTTTATCACTTTTGCGACATTTTCCTCACTTTGGTAACATCCTTCCAAAATTTTCGTCTAGCGTTACGAACGGACGGACTGAGAAATAAATGGGTTATTCTTATGTTCTTTCCAAAATAAAGAATTTTCATCAGTCTTCCTTTTTATTGATTTAGCTACATTTTTATCAATTTGGCAGCATTTAAAAAACTCACCACGTTGGCGATATTCCGTTAAATTCATCGCCAAAGTTTGGCCAAGCATTGTGGACGCAGAAATCGGTTATTCATATAGTAGATAAACGACGAATGGCATCAAATTATAAAGCTATTACCTAAAGTGTCTTCCCTCGTGAATGGAACTCACTAGATCTACCAGAATGATGATAATAAATTTATCGCATAATACAGAGGTCGTTCGCACGTTATGAAAACGATTTTGTTTTTATGTTTCTCGTTAGCATTTTGAGATAAAGATTTGGCATTTTCCATATAATCTCTACTGTTTTGATTTTATTGGAATGTAGAATAAAAGACGTATTTTGAAAATGGCTCCTAAAATTGATAGATGGCTTGAAGGTTACGTAAATGCGCTTTCCGGGGAAAAATATTCGTATCAATAAATTGTAAAGCAGTGTGAAATTCGAGATTATTGCATTTCAAACAAAGGTATTTTTAATATATTAAATTTGGAAGGAAAAAAGTTTCTAACTGAAAATAAAAATGAAAAAATGGCCGCAAAATAGCATCCTAAGACTGTTCGAAAGCGGGTAAATATCAAGAAAGTGAAGTCTCTGATCCTAAAAGAAAATCCACAGACTCAAAAATTCATTGCATCGAAACTGGGAATGTCTTTTGCACTGTAAGTAAAACCACTCATTAAAGATTTGAAGTAAAAAAAGATGTTTAAATCTTAAGTTCATCTGTTTTTGCCAAAACATATTGTGGAAAGAAAAACAAGAAAAATCAATCATGCATAAAGCATTGATTATGAAACACTTTCCAACTTCAATGCAATTTTATTTAAACATTTCTAAAATGCGATACATTCCTCGGAAATATTTTAAAAATTATCACAATAATACATTAATGTACTATATTTGAAAATTTAAAACTTCACCGAAAAAAAAATAAATCAATGACGGCATTGAAATATAAATTACCTGGCTTAAACATCTCTAAAATGCGATACATTCCTCGGTTCTATTTTTAAAATTATCACAATAATACAATAATTTATTATATTTGAAAACTTCATCGAAAACAAATTGACTTTTTCAAAGGAAGTCATCGAATTATAAAGCGGCTGGCTCTTTAAATAAAAGCAGCATTTCATTCATAACATTTTTCCATTCATTTCATTCATTACAATACTATAATAATTAATTTTATTTAAAACTTAAAGCCATGGAGATACAAGTAATTTAACTATATGCTTAAAACTTCATAATTTAACTCTATGCTTAAAACTTCATCGAAAAAAATCGTCTTCTCTCTGTAAAATCAATGAATATTTCATTCATATCAGCTATATAGACTCCATGAATTAAATGATTTTGTGTTAAAGAAATACAGCAATTCTAATACAACTCATTCTACATATTTTGCTGTTTACATTTTACATAGGTGAAAAATAGGCTTCGTTGTAGAAATAATCAAATTTGGATGAGCATTTAAGCTCAAATATATTGTAATTGCGTTGTTTCAGTATGTAGATGCACAGAATTTAAGCAAAAATAAAGTGATTTTAGGGACGGATACAACACTCAATATGAATTAAAAAGAACTTTAAAAATCACGATTTTGATACAAGATGGATGCCATATTTTATTTTGAAGTGGGTCACGTGGTATCTTCATATAATCGTCACGTGATCTGAATGGAAGTAATTATTATTTTAATTTTTATTTAAAAAACTACTGGATATATTTTGCTGAATTTTTTTTTTATATATTTTATGGGATAATTTGAATATTTTATAAAACTTTCGAAGGAATTTGTGAATTTTACATTCTCTTAAAAAATGTTTGAAAAATTAGATCCCATAGGGTTCAATGTATTTTATTTTTTTCAACCCGGGTTCAATCCAAAACTAATTGGGTGATATTATTCATTTGTATTCCCATAAATTCCACAGACTGTCTGAACAACATACTGAAATTTCATTTTGATAAAGTTATTTTTACGGCAGTTATCGTGTTAACGGACAGACAGACAGAATGAACAAAGTCATAAATACTTTTCAATTATATTGTAAAGTGTTAACAAAATGTAGAAATTAATATGAAAAACACCTAGTTGCTGATAAATGGAAATTTGTGATAACACTCGATGAGGCATGGGTGTTTTTAAGTGACTGTAATAAAAAAGAGCAATTTTCTATTGCTCAACTGACGAAAATGACCGTACGAAATGGCTTCGTCAATGTACAGAAAAGTTCCCAATGGGATTCATGACAGTTGCAGGATTCTGTTACAACGGTAAATTAAAACTCAAAAAAGGCTCGGGTAAAGCTGAAATTAATTTACTCTACTATCAGCAGAATATTTTAGAGCCAATTTTTGAAAAAGAAATTCCAGACTTATATGGAAATGACATCAATAAATTTGAGCTTCATATGGACAAAGCCTCTAGTCACACTTCTAAGTCAATTGCCGCATATTTAGCAAAGAAAGAATCAGAAACAGGAATAAAATGTAACCCACTTAATGAAATACCTATAAAATCACCTGACGCTTCTCCTACGGACTTTTGCGCTTTCGGTTTACTAGCGAGCCATAGGAAAACGGCATCCAAGACCACTGAACGGACTTTGGAAAACGGCCCAAGAAGAGTGGGATAAAATTGATATGACGGTACTAAGGAAAAGTTTACTTTCATTTAAAGTTCTAGCTAGAGCTATAGTATTCTGTGCATGAAAATTTCTTATACCTCTGAACGGCAGTTAGAAGCTGCAATATAATATTTTCTTTAAATGCATGTAACTTTTTTTAAATACATACAAAAGTGTATTTTATCTATAATATTTTTTTTACAAATGTAATAAATTTCAATAAATTTGAAACAATGCACAAAAAGAACAGCATTAAAAATAATTTAAAATTTTTAACGGAATTAAAAATTTGCAAAATATTACCTCCCATTTGGCGTCATTTTTATCAATTTGGCGACATTTGCAACATCCCGCCAAATTCTTTGCCAAACGTCATGACGGACGAACAGAGAAATGGCCTTTTCTTATAGTAGATTCTTATATTCTTTCCAAGATATTGAATTTTCATCGATTTGGTGGCATTTTCGTTAATTTTTGTGATATTTTGTTCATTTTTGAGGCATTTTAAAAATCGCATCAAAATTGTCGCCAAGTGGGACTGTTGGACAAACGCTGCCTAAACATCATCACAATACTATCCCCTTTTAAAACACAATTAATTTATTGATTTGGCGTCATTTTTATCAATTTGGAGACATTTTTATCGATTTGATAATATTGTTTTTAATTTGGCAATATTTTAATCAATTTGGCGGCATTTTAAAATTTCGCCAAATTTGTCGCCAAGTAGGACGGTTGGACAGGTAAACGCTACCGAAATATCATTATAATACTATCCCCTTTCAAAACACAATTTCGTTAATTTTGCGTCATTAATTTAACAATTTGGAGAAATTTTTATCGATTTATCGACATTTTTATTGATTTGGCAACATTTTCATCAATTTGGCGATATTTTGATAAATTTGGCGACATTTAAAATACTCGCCAAATTTGTCGCCAAGTGGGACGATTGGACTGACAGATACATGCTTCTGAAACACCATTACAATACTATCCCCTTTCAAAACAAAATTCATTTAATTGATTTGGCGTCATATGTATCCATTTGGCGATATTTTTATCAATTTGGCGTCATTGTTATCGATTTGACGACATTTGATAAATTTGGGGACATTTTAAAAAGCCGCCAAATTTGTCGCCAAGTGGGATGGTTGAACTTGACAGACAAACGCTAATGAAAAATCATTATAATACTTTCAAAACATATAAACCCTTTCAAAACGCAATTAATTTCATTCATTTAGCGTCATTTTTATCAATTTGGTGTCATTTTTCTCGATTTGGCGACATTTTCGTCAATTTTGTAGCATTAAAAAAGTCGCCAAGTTGGCGATATCTCACCAAATTTGTCGCCAGCATTTTCGATAAGCGTTCTCCAGAGATAGATAGATTAGATAAATCAATAATTTTTTAATAGCTACTGACAATTTTTAAGGAAATATTTCTACCACTTTCTTCAAAAAATAATAAAAAGAAAATATAAATTACTCATTTCATTATAAGTGTAAAAATTAAATTATTAAATATATAAAAATATTATAAAACAAAAATAAGTTTAAAATTAAAATAAAACATTTTTGAAACATAAATTATTATGTAATCAAAAATTGTTTAAAAAATACATGCTTGAAAACTTATAACTAAATGGGTGAGTATCATGATAAAGAAGATACAGTTTGTTGGGAGATGAAGCAAGCATATTATTTAGTGCTATTATTGCAGAATTTTTCTTCAGCACAAACTTAACACTGAAAAATTAGACTTTCTAAAACTTTACAGGCTTTTTCTGAGAATGAGTAAAATGTCACTTGTACCCTTCTGGCTCCTATCCAAAAAGTTCTTATTCTAATTCTCATTCTTAAATAAAGCACACACACACAATACTCCCTCCCCCACTCCATTTACCTCTTTAAAATTAGAAAACCCAGGGATCAAAGACTTCTTTTTAAGATACCTGCTTTAAAGAAAAAAATCAGTTTGGAAAGAGTATTATATTCTATTTTCAAATCAATTAAAAGGGGGGGGGGAAAGCAGAATATTGTCCGAGAAAACGCAGTCGAAAAATTTCAGTAAATATTCCATTTTTGGAATTTTTTTCTGACCCACATCTCTAAGTATTAAATACCTTGGTTATTTAAAATACTTTTATTGCAGCTACTTCAGCTACCACAATATTTATAAAATAAATTCTTTTTAAATAATTTAATCCAACATGCTATCGTTAATTTAATATATAATAGTAGTGTAATTCAAGATAGCTACTACTTTTATTGTAGAAGCAATGATTAAGGATCGAAGGACTTTACGGGATTGCTAGCACTTTTTAGAGACATATGGTCATAGACAATCCCATCTAATCTATTATTTAGCCATAAATCTGCCCATTGGCAGCTGCGAATTAGTCGTTTATTCTTTAACCTCAAACCAACAAAATGTTGAAGTTTATTAAATATGTGAGGCTCTACCCCCTACTCGCAGATCCCCGGAGCTCGCTTCGCTACCACTCACTAGCTGCTGGAACTCACGTCGTGAGCTCTTTCGACCAGCCTGCTACACATACGTAATACGCCCGTTGCAAGATCCACTACTTTTTCGCTGATGCTCACCAACCTCCGGAACTAGCTTTGCGAGCTTCTTCACCACACCTCTTGCTCGCAAATTTGCGGGTGTACCCACCCACGTGCCCCCAGCTCGCTTACGCTCGCAATAATGGTTGGATCTATGATTTTATAAATTATGATGGGGGGATGTTCACATTTCTAATATAGGACGATCTTAAAATGTCAAGAAAAACTGAAATAAATACTTTTAAAAGCCATTTTAAACTCTCTTATTCCAAAGACCTCAAACTTAAAGTTGTAAAACTCTGCGCATCCCTCTGTTGGGGCAATGGGAAATATTTCTAAATAAAATTTTAAGACAAAAAAATTCGTGGAAAGTTTGAACTTTGATGAAGTGGTCTGAAGACGGAAGATCACAGAAGATTTCTGGTTAAAATTTTTAATGGCGTAAGAATTAATTTATTTAGGACTTAATGAACTTTGCTATACGCTGGCTTTGCCTCCTAACTATATTAGTCATCGTGCATTTTAATAGTTAAAAAAAAAGTGCCTTTTTAGTCAGATGATTGTTATTAAACATAAACTGTAACTAAATTAAATTAGTTATTTAGTTACTAAGAAAATGAAATTGGTTGATGGATTTATTAAATGAAATTAGTTGTTTAATTGCAATTATTATTATTATATTGTTAATGGCATATAATCATTCGAAGCGGATTTAAAATGAAAAAGTTTTTCACTGATTACAACTAGATGGCGATACTTTTGTGTCGGTGACGCCACCTACATTATTTTTGTTATTTAGTTACTAAGAAAGTGAAATTAGTTGATGAATTTATTAAATGAAATTGGTTGTTTAATTACAATTATTATTATTATATTGTTAATGGCATATAGCCATTCGAAACGGACTTAAATGAAAAAGTTTTCACTGACTATAACTAGATGGCGATACTTTTGTGCCGGTGACGCCATCTACATTATTTTATAATTAAATTTTTTTCTAATGTAGTCATAAAAGTTGTCAATCTAGCTATTTTTTTCTCTGAATCTAGCCAAAAGGTATCTCGAAATGTTAGCAATCCAAAAAGCTTATAGTTTCGCCCGTAAAAAACAGCCAGAAATGTATACGGCAGAGGAGAGAGGATATGCGATAATTTTTATATTTTTACAATCCATGTAAACCGTTTCCTGTGGAAGTCGCCCTCCACTGGGTTTCGGTCTAAATTGAATGGCAGCTGAACCAATACATTTTATTATAGCTTATATGTATTATACCTGCAATATCTTTAATAATTTCAATATTAAATTACATTTAATCATTATTCTGTATTTGATAATAAAAACAATATCCTTCTAGTTTTCGTCTTATCAAGATTATCAGTATATTTCATTTTAATGAGTGGGCGATCAGCTAATTTAAAATATTGTAACTTAGGTTTTATTCGAAGAGTAGCTCAAATAATTTCATATGAGGTTTCATTTTCTTCGGCCATTCAAACAGATACCTTACACTTTCGAGTAGGTCGGACCATAGACATACATCAATGACATATATAATACGACCATAGACATATATAATACGTATCTTTTACGTCTATGTGTCGGATGGACTGCGTCGAAAGAAAGAAAAAGAAAGAAAGCCATGTAAAATGCACCTCGGTATGAAATGTAATTTTAATATATGATATTTTATTGAACTAGGTACAAAGTACAGTAGATTGTGTCTTCTCTTTTAACTGCTATATGGACAATTCAGTTCTAAGGACGCGAATTAAGCGCGATACATTAGTGTTACAAAATATGTATTTCCATTTTTTATTAACTCTTATCAAGCTATCTTAGTATGCATAATTTGCTGTAAATCGAATAAAAAAAAATGAATAAACATCCAATTCCATAAAAATGAAAATAAAAGTAGACGCGACATTTTTCACATTTCTAGAGGTGTAAACAGTGCTTCTTTCAGGCATATCTCAGAGGAGCTCCCCCCACACCGGGAAACATTTTATGTTAACCTAGTTTCTAGTTATGTGACACAGCATTTAGATATATTTATATAGGAAAAATAGAAAACTCCCCCCCCCCCCCCGAAAATTTCATTCGCTCCCTCTGGCCAAAATGTCCTGAAAGAAACACTGGATGTATATTTTTTATGTTTCCATTCAGGATCACTATTTCATCTCAGCCCAAATAAAAATATTTTTTTCGATCCCATTGTGCCACAAAAGATGAATTAAAGATTCCATACCACAGGAATACATCGACACAACAGGTTCAAACATGAGCGCCCAAAGAACTTTTTGCAGGAGAAGGAGGGGGCGAACTCTAGGATTAAACGTTCAACATCCCGTCTTTCTTTCAGGCTTACATCTGGGGTGGCAAAGCCCCCTCCCCAGAGACATTTTATGTTAACCTAGTTTTTATTGATTTGACTACATTTAGATATATTTATAACATTTGACTACATTTAGACATATTTATATTTATAAACACTGGATGTATATTTTTTATGTTTCCATTCAGGATCACTATTTCATCTCAGCCCAAATAAAAATATTTTTTTCGATCCCATTGTGCCACAAAAGATGAATTAAAGATTCCATACCACAGGAATACATCGACACAACAGGTTCAAACATATGACACAACAGGTTCAAACGTTTGACAATATTGACTACATTTAGATATATTTATATTTATAAACACTGGATGTATATTTTTTATGTTTCCATTCAGGATCACTATTTCATCTCAGCCCAAATAAAAATATTTTTTTCGATCCCATTGTGCCACAAAAGATGAATTAAAGATTCCATACCACAGGAATACATCGACACAACAGGTTCAAACATGAGCGCCCAAAGAACTTTTTGCAGGAGAAGGAGGGGGCGAACTCTAGGATTAAACGTTCAACATCCCGTCTTTCTTTCAGGCTTACATCTGGGGTGGCAAAGCCCCCTCCCCAGAGACATTTTATGTTAACCTAGTTTTTATTGATTTGACTACATTTAGATATATTTATAACATTTGACTACATTTAGACATATTTATATTTATAAACACTGGATGTATATTTTTTATGTTTCCATTCAGGATCACTATTTCATCTCAGCCCAAATAAAAATATTTTTTTCGATCCCATTGTGCCACAAAAGATGAATTAAAGATTCCATACCACAGGAATACATCGACACAACAGGTTCAAACATATGACACAACAGGTTCAAACGTTTGACAATATTGACTACATTTAGATATATTTATATTTATAAACACTGGATGTATATTTTTTATGTTTCCATTCAGGATCACTATTTCATCTCAGCCCAAATAAAAATATTTTTTTCGATCCCATTGTGCCACAAAAGATGAATTAAAGATTCCATACCACAGGAATACATCGACACAACAGGTTCAAACATGAGCGCCCAAAGAACTTTTTGCAGGAGAAGGAGGGGGCGAACTCTAGGATTAAACGTTCAACATCCCGTCTTTCTTTCAGGCTTACATCTGGGGTGGCAAAGTCCCCTCCCCAGAGACATTTTATGTTAACCTAGTTTTTATTGATTTGACTACATTTAGATATATTTATATGGGGCAAATAGAAAACTTGCCAAACCTAGATATTCATCCCCCCCCCGCCAAAAAGTCCTGAAAGAAACACAGATGACATTGACAATGCTTGATGCCTGCCCTGTAACCTTGAACGTCCAGGAGGGAGGCCATGTGCCCCTTGCTCTTCCCCATGGGCGCACATGGGTTCAAACATATTGTTTCCGGAATAAACTGAAAACCAAAAACGCAATAAGACGCGATGGAAACCAAAAGCTTCGTCGAAATTTTTCTTGAAATGCACATAACCTTATTTAAATTATATGAACTTGCAATGAAATGTACCTTCTCCAACGACTCTGAGTAACCGAAAAAAGTCACGGATTTCAGTTCCCTTTCACGGCACAAAATAAAAAAAAATTACAATTTCGTTTTCATATACAGAAGATGAACTAAATTTCGTGCTATAAAAATAAGCGTACGTCAACATAATAGGTTCAAACAGATATAACATTCGTAAAAAACTTGGAAAGTACTAAAATGCGATCGGGAAATTAAAATTATCAGTGAAAAAATTAAAATAAAGTACATAACCATAATAAAAATGCATCTTCTAATGGAATTTCGGAGATAGGCATGTTACTAAAAATCCCAAGATTGAAATGCGACTTTATGCCGGGGAAAAAAATAAATGTTTCATTACTCATATTTTCTACACGTTTATAAAAGAGGAGACTCTCACACCCATTTAATATTTGTTCGAAATTCAGTATGATTGTGTTAGTAGCTTTGAAAATACTTGATTGAGTATGAGTATTAAATACTTGGTGTGTTTGAGTATGCCTATACAGGGTGTCCCAAAAAGATTAAAACGCGCTTTAATTCTTTACCTGTTTGGAGATAAGTGAGCAGTGTAAATTTGCAAAAGTGATGAAAGTAAGATAGAAAATAAGACTACGTTAATGAAATAGTCCTCCCATTCATTATCAAAAAGTTACACTTTTTAAACTTTTATAGGACCCCCTCAGACAAATTTGGTCGATTAGAAAATTTTTATTTTTAATGCAACGCGATCATTAAAAAAAACCGCATATATCTGTATCTTTAAAATTGAGCGAGTTATATTTAATTGAAAATTGAACAATGTGAATGTGGACCCTATATCAAATTAGAAATGTGAATTTGTGACATATCACAAAAAGATAAAATTGGATGACAATACATAGGATACCCAACCGCGTAGTGAGTACCACTGCTTTATATATTCTCCGTCTGTGTAATGCTTTATTTAGATGCATTTCTGATAAAAAAATTCGACACATATAAACGTATTTTTGATCTAAACAATTTCCCTCGTCGATTTGCTTGTGATCCCTATTTTCACTGATGAAACAACTTTTCTAATGGTACGGAAAAGTGGCATAAGTCAGATTTTTTCCTTTATCATATTTCAGTTGATTTTAAAGATACAGATAAGCAGTTTTTCTTAATGATCTTGTTGCATTAAAAATAAAAATTTTCTGATTGAATAAATTCGTCTAAAGGGTAATAATTTAAAAAGTATAACTTTTTTAAATGAATGGGAGGACTATTTCATTAACGTAGTTTTATTTCCTACCTTACTTTCAACATTTTTGCAATTTACATTGCCCACTTATCTCCAACAGGTAAAGATATTAAAGCGCGTTTTAATCTTTTTGGGACACCCTGTATATGGTTAAACATAAGCATACTCAATTAAGCATACTCAATCGCATACTCAACCATGCTTTATTATATCGCATACTCAACCTCGCAAGCATACTCAATCACGCATTATTTTATATGATGAGTATATATGAAATATTCAATTAGCCTTTTGCTTATATATATACAAACCTTTTGCTTACTTTTGCTTACGTAAGCAAAAGGTTAATTGAGTAGTTCATATATACTCATCATTTATTTCGTACTTGATTTTATATGCTTTATGATTTGCGTATGCGCATAAAATGGAGATAGATGAGCGAATACTGTCGGCAAATACTTTTTTTTTACTTTTCTTGGGAGGATAGAGATCCTTACCAAAGAATGGTTTGAAGGGTTAATCTCTATCTCTAGAAAGAATATATTTAAAACTAAGAAACTGTTATATATTCATGAAAAATACAATTTTGAGGAAGTACAAAAATAGAAATGAACAAAGAAAGACGAAAGTTTAAAGAATGCTAAAGGTATGAAGTGCAAAATATACAATTTTAACATTATATCATTTTAAATAAACTCTGACTTTATACACTATTAACATCATTTCTGCTGTGATGATGAACAAATATACAAATATAAAATTAATAGAGAAGAAATATTACAATACTACATAATAAATTTACAATAAATACGCCAGGATGTGCATCGAATAATTTTAGAATCAAGGCGGGGAAAAGTCTAATTCATTTCCTTGATTATTTTTGTAGCTTCAAAAATGGTACCCTATTTTTGTTAAAACAAGTATACATTGTTTACTTTTTATCTATTTGGTTCGGAGATTTAAAAGCTTTCAGTTAGCATTTCTTGCAACGCTCCGATTTTATACAGATACCGGACAAGCGTTATTCTAGAAAAAAAAATGGAATACTGTCAGAATTCACTGTATGTGCCGTAGTCAAGATAAACCACAATCTTTAAAAAGATCATATCACATGTTTCCCTTTACAACAAAGGGGTTCCATATATCTTTACACCTCTGTAACCAGTCAGGTTATTTTTCAATGCCACTACTTCATTTCTAGCAAAATGATTTAACCATCGTTACCTGATAACATTTTGAGGTGCCCGTCAAGTTAAAAATAAACAAATAAATCATTCCACCCATTAAAATTGCCCTCGGTAAGCAAGCGACCCCTCTTTGAAACTCACCCAAACAAGGTCAGTAATACGCTTTTCACGTGTCTGCGTCACATTCCATAGTCTCGTGAGTTGTTTATCCACGAGACCTTCAACAGGTGAGCGCTGGCTATCATGATTTAAGATAATTCTACTACTATGGAATTCTCTAGCATTAGTTTACTTGAGATACTATCTATTTTTCTGTATTTTTACTTTCCCTGCAATCATAGTATATGTAAAGAGAAAGTGTCGGGAAGGGATCGAAAATTTGATTATGGGATTTCTGCCATCCTGAATACGAATCGATTATTCTGGTGTTAATAGCATCTATGGCTGGAATTTCTCTAGCAGACAAACGAAAAGTTAAATTTTGCCATACTGCTGACTGTAAATTATAATTTTATCATTTATATTTCAGAAAATTTCGTAAGAGATTTATTTCATAATTAAGTTGCTAGCTAAAACACCGATTCACGTTAGATCACCAAAGTTAAGCAGCATCGGGCGCGGATAGTACTTGGGTGGGTGACCACCTGGGAACACCGTGTGCTGTTGGCTCATTTAAGTCGACGTGGTGGCCGAACGGTTAAGGCGATCGTTTCCAGCGACCGATCGGCCGCCACGTTGTGGATTCGAGTCCCACGTAAGACATGGATGTTGTGTGTTGTGGGCGCAGTGTGTTCCGCCCTCCTCTGGTGCGTCTGGGGCAACGTCCTAGGACGGCAAAATGGTTCACGATTTTGGCCGTACATAGGGCAAACGACGTATGTCGTCGTAGAGTCTAGTGCCTGGCCATTGGGGAAAAAAAAAAAGTTGCTAGCTTGTTAATAATTCAAAAACTTATCTCCTCTTTATTTTGAGTTAATACAGACAATTTATTAAAAAATAACTAGATCTAGCTATAGACATAAAGTACATTGGCAACTGCAAACCTCGTTTTTTTTATATCTTTCAATTTTTTAATTTATTGCGTTCTATTTAGTTTAGAAGCAACTCACTTGATAAGACACACTCTAATACATTATTTGAAGAAATTCTTACTTTAATACTTTTTCTCTTCAAAATAATTCTGGTAAACAAACATGTTATTTTAATTTTAGTCCCATTCGTTTTTAAAAGCTTTAAGAGGTGTCAGCATAATTTTGATTTCTGTAATAAGTATTGAAATCTCCAAAAACACCACTTCGTGATATAAAAAAAACCTCTCTACCAAGTGTAAAAAAAAAAAAAAAAAAGGGGGGGGGGGACTCCTTCCAAAGTAGTTATGAAATCCCAAAATAATTTGCTTTGAATTTTCGCAGGACCGAAGCTTAACTGTAAGATCTCTTTTGAAGGATCCGAAACCTTCGAGACCTCCAATTCATACATATAACGCTTCTTAGTAGTAGTCATATTTTATGTGAATAACATCTATACTTGCGGTTTCTGTGCTGGTTATCGGAGCGTTACAAAAAATATAAACAATTTGGGCGCTAATATCCTCGAACCTAATATATATAAATGTAAATGATTTTTCTTGTTTTGTCGGAAATGGGAGTCCAGATTATCAACATATAAAAATTTCAATATTTTGATATTTTAAACTCTTTTTTTTTTTTTTTTTTTTGGAGAAAAAGTAGCTCTCCGAGCGAGTGAACGACAAAAATGTGTACTAGAAATTTTAGTATTAATATATATATTTTATTATTAAAAAAAGTTCTTTTAGTTTTCGAGTAATGGTGTTGTCATGTTGAAGAAGATTGAAAATTTTCCGTTTTCCAAGTTTGTAATGCTTTTATCCCAAAAACTAAAATAGCTATATTTGGACAATAAGCGAGAATTTGTATGTCTTTGAATGCCCCACAAGTGTGTATAACTGGACTTCGAAAAGCTATTTTCTTTTCAAAAAATTTAAAAAGTATCTTTCCCAAAGAGATAAAAGGGAAATATAAATAGTAAACAGCAAAAAAATGTATGAGGATATTTAGTATCTAAATCATATTCATTTTTAAAGGAAAAGCTCTTATAATTTTCGAGTAATTGTCTTGTTAAGTTGAAGCATGCAACGCTCCAGTGCAACGCTTCTCAGAAGCACACGATCTTCACGTGGTGTGGTGCACTTGGAAGCATCTCTACTTGATCTTCGTGCCGTTTCGTTGTCTCTCACGAACCGTAACACACACCGTTGAACTGTGCTCACATCACGACCCAATAGTTCAGCGATCCTTCGACGGCTCACTCCACTCTCACTTAAAACAATCATTTGTTGCAGTTCCGTTGACGACAACTGAACATGAGCGGTACGTCGACGTACTCTTGACATACTGTGATGATTTTTACAACCTGAAACCAATAACGCTACATTTTAGCTGTGATATCGCTCCTCCTTAACCTGACGCTTTTATGCTGTTCGGCAAGGTGTCACGTCACTATGATTCACGAAACTGTGATCATTTACATATTTATCCTTGCTGTTTCCATTGCCTGATTTGCATAAAGCTACACCTACAACTGCATGGTGTTGAGATTTCAGTTGTGAGCAGTGTATATCGTAGGATTAACTTCTCGCCAACCATTTATCTTAATTATTTGCTGTATCTACAAAAGAAGTTAGAAATGAAAGAGTGCCATTCTTATTTACCGTGGGACTTTTTTTAACGTTGGCGGTACACACTATACATGGTCCGGGCTCGATTCCCTCCGATGCCAAAACTGCAGCCGTGTTCACTCGGAGTACGATCACGTTAAACATGTGAGTCCGTAAGTCCTTCCGAGAGGTTGGTGGTAGGGTAAGGATGGTACGATCCCCGCGGATGCATCCCCCACTGGGTTCCAGTCTAAATTGGGTGGCTCTTCCCGGCCGTCCAAACAGTTACCTTGTACCTTTCTGGTACGTCGGACGGTCTAGGTCTCATCAACAACACTATACATGGTTTTAAAGTTTAGGAAATTCTGGGTATTTATAAACTAATTACGGGGCAATAAATTGGCCCCAAATACAGCGTGAGATAAATTTTTATAAGATAAATTTTTAACGTTGAACTCGCAAAAAAACTGAATGCTATGAAAACTGGTTGCTATATTTAATGATCGCTAGAAGACCAAGTCCTCTAGTTTCTATTTAATAATCAATTTCCCAATCATAAAAACAAAAATAAATTATGGCATACTGTTGACTGTACAGACTATACTATGGCATACTGTTGACTGTACTATCGCATATTGTTGACTGTATATTCCAGAAATTTTCGTAAAAGTTGTATTTGACAATTAAATTGCTAGCTTATTATCAATATGAAATCTTGCCAAACGCTATTGTTTTGGGTTAATGTAGACAATTCATTACAAAAAATAATTAGATCCTGCCATAAAGCATCAAGCAACTGTAAACCTCATTTTTTTTATATCTTTCAATTTATTGCCTTGGGTAAGCAATTTTCTTGACAATACTGAATATGAAAATACTGAATTAAATCAATCAAATTAATTTTTAAATACAATACTTCTTTTTCTTTAAAATAATTCTGGTAAATGAAACATATTTTATTAACACTTTACAACATAATTGAAAGTGTTTATGAATTTGTTCATTCTGTCTGTCTGTCCGTTAGCACGATAACTGCCGTAAAAATGGCTTTAACAAAATGAAATTTTAGTATGTTTTTCAGACTGTCTGTGGGACCTATGGGAATATAAATGAATAAACACCCAATTACTTTTTTTTAACCCGGGTTGAAAAAATGAAATACATTGAACCCTATGGGACCTAATGTTTCAAACATTTTTTAAGCAAATTTAAAATTCACAAATTGCTTTGAAAATTTTAGGAAATATTCAAATTATCCCATAAAATATATATAAAAAAAATTTCAGTAAAACATGTTCGGTAGTTTTTTAAATAAAAATTATTTAATATAGGGAGAAAAACAAATTCAATTAAATTCTGACTTTCGTTATATCCTCCAGAAAGGAAAAAGAGATATATTATATAATAAATATCTTTCCACGAATTTAATCATTTTATATATGAAAAAGGTTTCATATTTTAAAATAAATATGGTAGATAACAATTTTTCAAATGTTTAAATAAAATAAATTATTATAGTATTGTGATGAATGAAACGATTGGAAAAGCGTTTATGAATGAAATGCTGCTTTATATAGAGGCAATTTATATTTCGATGACGTCATTTGAATAAAGTTCATTTGCTTTGGATGAAGTTTTCAAATATAATAAATTATTGTAGTGTTATGATAATTTTAAAAATATTACCGAGGAATGTATCGCATTTTAGAGATGTTTAAACCAGGCAATTTATATTTCAATGCCGTCATTTGAATGACGTTCATTTTTTTTGATGAAGTTTTAAGTTCTCAAATATAATAAATTAATGTAGTATTATGATAATATTAAAAATATTACCGAGGAATGTATCGCATTTTAGAGATGTTTGTATAAAATTACATTGAAGTTGGAAAGTGTTTCATAATCAATGCTTTCTGCATGATTGATCTTTCTTGTTTTTTATTTAAGCACAATTCGTTCTCGAAAACTTAAAGAAATGCCAGCATAAATATGATTTCTGCAGAAAGTATTGAAATCTCATAAAACACCACTTAGTGATAAAGAAAAAACTCTCTGCCAAATAAAAAGAAAAAAAAAGAGAGAAGAAAATCCTCTCCAAAGTAGTTATGAAATCCCAAAGTGGTTGTTTGCGTCAAGTTTATTCAGGACCGGAGCTTAACAAGGTCACTTTTGAAGGATCCCAAACCTTCGAGACCTCCTTAAATTCATACGTGTGTAGGGCTTTTCAGTAGTAGTCATTTTCGAAGAGAATAACAGCTATACTTGCGATTTCTGTGGTGGAAATCATAACGTTACGGAAAATGTAAACACTTTGCACTCTTATACGCTCGAACCTAATAGATAACAATGTAAATATTTTTTCTTATTTTAACGGAAATAGGATCCAGATTATGAATAAATTAAAAAAAATTAAATATTTTAATATTTTGAAAGTTTTTACGAAAAAAATATTTAAAAAGAGCAAGTCCGAGCAAGCTGTTTTTTCTTTTTACTAACTTTCACTCGAAATATCTTCGAAACTACATAAAATAAATATAACTAATAAGAGACAAAAACTTGTACTATGAAATTTAGTACCTAAATATATTTATTTATTCTTTTTTAAAAACTCTTGTAGTTTTTGAGCAATCGTCTTGTTAAGTTGAAGAAGATTGAAAATTCTCCGTTTTTCAAGTTTGTAATGTAAATCTCAAAACCTAAAAGTGCTAGTTCTGAACAATAAGCAAGAATTTGTAGCTTCTTAAAAACCCTATAAGCATATATAATTTAATTTTGGATCAAGATTTTTTTTTCGAAAAACACTAAAAACTGTATCTGTCCGCATGAGTTTTGTTTTCATTTTTTCTATTTCCATTCGAAATATCTTCAAAACTATAAAAAATAGGTAAAAAATGTAAGTGACAAAAATATGTATGAAGAAATTCAGTTCCTAAATCTGTATTTATTTTTTAACAAAGCTCTGATTGTTTTTGAGTAATCGTCTTATCAAGTACAAGACGATTGAAAATTTTCAGATTTTCAAGTTTGTAATGCTTATATCTTTAAACAAAATCTGATGTGGGCTAAACAAAATCTGATGTGGGCAACACATGACCTTCCCTACAAACTCAAATTCATTTTCTCTTAATTTCGTTAATAATCATTAAAACACTGAATTTGTACTTTTAATTCAATTTTTATTTTCATTTGGTAACTGGGCATTTTTTCAAACGCGGTGTAACAAAAATGCGAAAAAACTAAAATATCTCGAGAACTGTTAGTTTAATAGTAATGGGAATGGTCTTACACACACACACATTTCCTCAAAAATTATGTATAAGGCAAGAATTCAATGGATACATTTGGGCATACATAGTCTTTCATTTTAGATTTTAGTGATTTTTGCGGGTCATTTCGCAAAAAAGGCAGGTTATTTGTTTTCAAATCGTACCGCGTTTATAAGACGGACTCTGGCAAATGGTTGACAGGGAATGAGCAGCCATTCCTCAGGACACTATCCGTACGCTCATTGACTTTGTACCTAGACGTGTTGCTGCCTGTATCACCGCCTACAATCTACTAATCAAACGGTCCTACAACCAACTAATCAAAAGGTGTTATCGTTCAGTGTGTAAGTGTATCATGTTGCAATAAACATCAGTTATTGTTCGTTCCTGTCTCTCTCTGTTTGCCGATTTTCATCACTTTCTGCCCACTCCTTCTTGGTGTCTCATTTTCACTGTCACGTAGTGCATGAGGTGCGTCTCAAAAGTTTATGCACTTTAGTATAAGGTAATAGATATTGGAAGAAGAAGAAAATAAGAAATTCAATTTCATAGCTATATATTTAATAACGACTAATAAACAATATAAGACCATGGACATACCTTTTTGATTTGCAGGTTTCAATAAAAGAAGTAAACACAAGTAAGCATCAGAAAACTTGTTTCTAAAGTTTATGCACAGGTAACAGAAAACGTGGAAAATCAAAATAAAGTACGCAAATAAGGTAGCAATTTGCATAAAACAGTTCTGCAGACGTTTACCCATATATAAGACTGCTTGCTGTCTTGCACCTCTCACCATTCAGTACAATGCCACGTATGAAATAGTTTACAAAAGACGAAGTGTGTGAAATTTGGAGATTAAAAGCTTATGGAAAGTCTGTTCTTGATATCGCGCAAATATTAAATCGGTCAAAACAAGGCATTTATGCTGTGCTAGAGCGATTATAAAGTAAAAGATATATCAGGCCGTTCGAAATGTACCAGTTCTCGGGAGGATAGAAAACTTTTTCGTCTAGCATCGACTCAAGAACTGCCATTATCTGAAATACTAAGTGAATCAAGTTTAAAAGTATCTCGATTTACTATTCACAGTCGTTTACAAAGTAATTGCAATATAATTCTCACACGTATGTAGCTTATTCCGAATTTAACTGGAAATCATAAATTACGTCGTATGAAATGGGCTCGGGAACACATGAACTGAGACGAACAATGGATAACGGATATATTTAGTGATGAAAAGAAATGGAATCTTGATGGTCCTGGATGGGCATCATACTAACATGACCTGCGCAAAGAACCAAGAGTTTTTTTCAGTAGAAAACAAAGTTGTTCCTTGATGGTGTGGGGAGCGTTTTGCTTTAATGGTACGTTCTCCTTAGCCTTTCTTAACGGTAAGCAAAATGCGCTAAATTACCAACAAACGTTAAAGGGTCACATATAACCAGAAGCTGCGAATCTGGCAGGACCAAACTTCTGTTTTTAGCACGATCATGCTCCCATTCATTCGAAAAAGTCAACGAAACTTTGGTTGCAGTGTAATAACATGATTATTGGCCGGCCAAAAGTCCCGACTTGAATCCCATAGAAAATCTTTGGGGGATCCTATCCAGAAGAGTTTATGCGAATAGGCGACAGCTTTCGTCTTTGGCTGAATTAAAGTGTAAAATTGAAAACTGCTGATATAATTTAGACCCAGAAATTCTTCATTCTCTTATTATGTCAATGCTAGATCGTGTTTTTTAAGTTATGAAACGAAATGTTTATCACATTCGTAAAATAACTTCATTTTTATTACTTGTGCATAAACTTTTGAAACAAGCTTTCTGATGCTTTTTTTTGTGTTTACTTCTCTTCTCCTAGGAATTTGGAATAATAACCTGCAAATCAAACAGGTATGTTCACGGTCCTATATTGCCAAATCTCGGTACAATCTGCGTAATTTTTCACAAGTGCAAATTACATTTACATCGGAGGGGGAGGAATATGAGGCATGGGGTACATGCTGTCTTCATGAACTTGAATACGTATATTTCCATCTATTCTATTTAAACCTGACCAATCATTAAACATTTCTAGAATCCCCAAGTTTACTTTACTTCCTATATATATATATATATATATATATATATATATATATATATATATATATATATATATACAGAAAGTTTAAGCCTTCCTCAATAACGCTCCCTTTTCTTTCATATTATTATTATTATTCCAAATACTTATTTCATGTCCAGCACATATTGCAACTATATTAAATTTTACCCCATGCCACTAATATTAACATAGTCTGTCAGCACTTCCTCTTTTCCTCGACCATATTCTATTCACTAATCTTAACCTCTATGTAAACTTTAACGGTCACTAATCTTAACCTCTATGTAAACTTTCTCAAATGAAACTGCTCCCCAATTACATTTTTAAAGCCTAAAATGCGAGTATTTGCCTCCAAGCAAGTTTATAGAATAGATTAACTTGAATGTAAAATATCATTATATATATTGTATTATAAGTTTAATTTATATACCCCAAAGTAAAATAATTGGATATTTTGAGGTAAACGAACTCTGTGGCCAGTTTCAAGAAGACACCGGGGCGGCAAAATAAAGTACTAGTTAGCTATAAACAGTTAGCGAGTAACGGGTAGTGCTGTAATAGCTTGTAAACAAAACAAATAATTCTGAAAATATCGAATAAATTTATTAAACTTTACTGGAGGTTTTTTTTTTTTTTTAAATGTTATTCACGAAAAATTATTTCGGCTCCATCGAAGTAAAGCCACCGCCGTTTTTCTTTGTTTTTTTTTAATAATTAATGATTTGCTTACTCCAAGGCATAACTGTATCCCGGGCTGCCAACGCAAGGGCGCGGAATACAGTTAAGCCTTGCTTATTTATAGCCGTGTCATGCTCTATATAGCAAGTTCGTATTTGCCTCCTGGGTTACTAACATTTCGTTCACACTAAATTCATTCCATCTCTCTCAGATTTAAAGTTTTGTCGTCCCCAGGTAATTCTCCACCCTCTCTCGTCCGATATATTTGTTTTTTACCAGACGCATGCCATATTTTGTGACATCCAAAGTCACATCATGATTTCTCATTTTTAGTTTAAACTGTGTGCCAATTCATCACCATTATTTCAAAATCCGAGATTCAGAGAATTATGCTTTATAATAATACTATACAGGGTATCCCAAAGAGATTGAAGCGCGCTTTAATTCTTTACCTGTTGGAGATAAGTGGGCAATGTAAATTGCAAAAATGTTGAAAGTAAGGTATAAAATAAGACTACGTTAATGAAATAGTCCTTCCATTCATTTTCAAAAAGTTACATTTTTTAAATTTTTATACGACCCCCTTAGACAAATTTGGTCAATCAATTTTTTTTTATTTTTAATGCCGATCATTAAAAAAAACATGTATCTGTATCTTTAAAATCAACTGAATTAGATAAAGGAAAAAATCTGACTTATGCCACTTTTCCGTACCAATGTGAAAGGCTGTCTCATCAGTGAAAATAGAGATCATAAACAAATTGATAATGGAAATTGTTTAGGTCAAAAATACGTTAATTTGTGTCAAATTTTTTTATCACAAATGCATCTAAATAAAGCATTACACAGACAGAGAACATATAATGCAGTGGCACTCACTACGCGGTTGGGTATCCTATGTTGTTGTTGAAACCCAGACCGTCCGACCTACCAGAAAGGTGTAAGGTAACTGTTTAGGCGGTCGGGAAGTGCCACCCAATTTAGACCGGAACCCAGTGGGGGAGGCATCCACAGGGACCGTACCCTCCTTCCCCTACCACCAACCTCTCTGGGTATCCTATGTATTATCATCCAGTTTTATCTCTTTTGTGATATGTCACACATTTATATTTCTAATTTGATATATGGTCCCCATACAAAATGTTCAATTTTCAATTAAATACTCTCTCAATTTTAAAGATATAGATATGAGGGGTTTTTTAATGATCTTGTTTCATTAAAAATATGATTTTTTTGATTGACCAAATTTGTCTAAGGGGGTCGTATAAAAATTCAAAAATTGTAACTTTTTGAAAATTAATGGGAGGAGTATTTCATTAACGTAGTCTTATTTCCTACCTACCTATCAACATTTTGGAATTTATATTGCCCACTTATATCCAACAGGTAAAGAATTAAAGCGCGTTTCAATCTTTTTGGGACACCCTGTATATATAATGATACTTGTTCAAGCCCTTAATGACAAACGTAGTTTTAGAGTAGATTCCCTTTCAAACATAGCTTTGAGTCTATCAGCCGCCCCCAAAAGGGCGGCTGTAAAAATCGTTTGAATGGGAAACGAAATTTGATTCAAAATAGAAATTCATTTTTCAACTGCCTATGTTGCCATTCTCCTCACGAGGGGGGGGGGAGGTATTTTTAGAGGCGTAGGGATCTCAGCTCCTTATAGCTCTGCTACTCCTTTCTTGGGGTACACAAATCTGCTCTGAGTGTTCCCAAGAAGCAGGCTCTTTAGTGGGAGGGACTGATTTTTGACCATAGCCCCAGATCCGTAGGCGACTAGAGTCGTCTACGGATCACTTTGGAACCATCTCCCGGCTCCCGTCCGGTGAAAGGTTTTGCTGATTTTGCCCTCCTGGTCGCGGTCTCATCTGATTTTAGATATAACCCCTTTGATCCTTGATCGCCCAGTTGGCGTAAACCATTCAAGGTCGCCCGGAGGTGCTGGCTAATCTGCTTATGTTGCCTTTGCGGTAATATGTTTCTAATCTCGTTGCTTAAGCTGTGAATTTTGTACCCTTTGAAAGATTAGCCTTTAATTTCGAGATTAGCCTTTAAATTTCTTAAGAATGTAAAGAATGTGTTAAGAATGTGTTAAAAATGTAAAGAATGTGTGAATGTAAAGAATCTTAAGAATGTGTCTGGTATAAAAATAACATGCAGTGAAAATCATTATTCAATGGTATAAAACATGAATATTTTTTTTTCAATTAGATCCCAAGCGGCGACATATTTCGTTTAGAAATTTCCAGAAATATCAGGGGAAAGTCCAATAAACGGTGTTTATGTTTCAAAGTTTGTTAGGGTATAAGCTAAAACATTTTTTAAAACATAGGATCAAAATTTGAAGTCTCAGAGTTCAGAGTTCAGAATTATTGTAGTATGTCGAGGAACATACACTGACACACAAATTGATCGTTGTAATTATAAATTTTAAAATAAGTTAGCGTTTTACAAAGGAAAAGAAAAGAAGAAGACAAAAAGTTGGATAAGAAGTTAACTCAGTTTCTTCCCAATTCCATTTAGTAAAAAATTGTTAACATTTGATTTAAGTTCATGATGTATGACAACTATATAGTTTTACATAAAATATTCTGCAGATGTAAAAATCTACTAAAATAATAAAAATGGATAAATAAATTTTAATCTTTCTAAAACTAGATATGGTAATCGAAATTATATTATTAAATAATATAATAAATAATATATAATAAGGTAAGTTGGATTAAAAGATCGTAGTTAAGAAAAGTTATAGAAATGAACAAACCAATAACTAAAATTTTTAGTTTTACAATTTTTACTGACATATGCTTGCTTTATTCAAGGAAGTTTTGCAAGCTTTTACAATATTTGCAATGCTTCGGAATCTTTCCAAGATACTATTTAAGCTTTCCTGAAACAATACTAATTAAATGGTGTATAACTTGATTCGATTTTCTCATATCAGAATTCATTTTAATAGCTTTTTTTTCACATTTTGTAATAAATGGTTTGAAAAATCGGTATTATGGGGCCAAATGATTACAATTATAGCGTGCTACCCTTCACTCTAAAGGGCTTGAAAAAGTCTTTCGATTGATACCATACTTGACGATGTACCCCTGGAAGGCAGGTGACTTGCCTCTTGAGGGAACTAATGACCACACAAAAGAAGAAAATTTCATCACGGCAATTTTTCATAACAATGATTAACCTTTTGCTTACGGGTGGGGCAACGTCAATCCCATACAAAGAACCTCTCAAAAAGACCTCTCAAAAGACATTGGCGTCCATGGACGCCAATGCCTACAAAGGGGGATCGAATTGTTTGGAATAGGGTATGTCAAATACCTGTCTTTTTGAGAGGTTCGTTATTTGGGATGGACGCTGTCCCACACGTAAGCAAAAGGTTAAAACTATTAAATTTTATGATATTTGAGCCATAAATAAACCCTTTTATGTATATGTCAAATTTTGTCCTATACCGCCGTGTTAAAAAAGTATAAAATGTCAAATAACTTTCAAAATTCTCGCTCAAATTTAAAAATATTTTACCTAGTTCTAGATTCTTGTATAACAAAGCCGGATATAAAGTTTTGTGAAAATCCATTAATGTTTGTGGCTGCTATCGTGTACACGAAAAATCGACTACAGACAGACTGACGGACTTCACTCTAAAAATATTTTAAACGTAATTAGGAGTTCCTAAAACATATGTCTCCTAGGGAAATAACTCTCACCCCCCTCCCCCGAGGGAAGGAGCTAATGATGTAACGAACACAAAAATTGTAACGCTGTTTTTTTCACTACAATGATCGAAACTATCAAGTTTCGTGATCATTGAGCTATTATAACACCTTTTATTCCTATTTATGTAAAATCTTGTCCTATGATGTCATATTAAGTAAACACAAAATGTGGAATAATTTTCTAAGTTTTGTTCGAATTTTTAAAAAAAATCTATCTAGATTTTTCTTCAACAAACCGGGATAAAAATCTATTAATGTTTGTGGCAGCGATCGTGTACACAAGAAATCGACTACAAACAGACAAAAGACGGACATCACTCTAAAATTGTCGAAACGTGTTCAGGAGGTCTTTTAAGACCTCCTGAACATGCATATGTTAGCATCAACATCTCGAATGCGAAAATGTTCGTGAAAACAATCCTTTCTCTATGCTATATTGCATAATATGAGAAAAGTAAAAATTTACACCCTCAAAAGTTATCGAAAATGTTGTAATTAGATTATATGTTTACCCCTGCAAAATTGATATCTTGCCCGTGTACTTGAATAAGAGACCACCTGTAAAAAGGAAAGCTGCATGTACTGTGGGGGACATTCAGCACTCTATAAATAAGATGCAAAACTATGATTTACTTTCCCTACTAGCAATTGGTAAACACAATTCCTTGGCCATTTTTCGGAATTGTGAGTAAGTAAATTTAAATATTGACTTCGCTGGTCTCCAATCTTGTTAGCAGTTCTTAGCAAGTTAAATAGGTAAAGGATTATTATTCGTGCAGTACACATTACAGTTATCGCTACTATTTCCACAATATCCCTGAAATCATTTCTTGTAAATAATAATACTCTGAATCCAGTCACATTTAGGACCTCGTTTACCACAGAAGTCATATAATCTGTCAAGAAAATTAGTAATTTTGTGTTAGATGCACATTTAACGAATATTATAGCATTCTCGATATTAAAAAAGTAACTCAATCCTAATATGAGTATACAATAATTGCACGTCAGTATTCGTGTAAATGTAATAGTTCGTCACACCAATGAAGTTTTACATGAGGTGCCTTATTACATCAATGATGAAAAGACTATTTCTCCTCTGACTAGTCACACATGACGTCATAGAAAAAAATGGCTATTTAGGTCATGAGACAGCCATTTTATAACCATTTTCAGGTTCCAAAATATGTTACATAGATATGATACCACTTTCAATGAAAAGAAATTATGCAATATCTTTGACAAACATGAGTGCAATATTATAAGAAGCCTACTTACGACTTGTTTGAACAGATCTTTACCAAAGAAGCTTTCACGAGTCGTTCATTGTATGAACCATCTCACATTAATGACTAGAATGTATTGCCGTTCTAGTCGTTAAAGTGAGATTGTTTCGTTCATTTTCCGATGTATTTTTATAGGATAATGAACGAAATATTAACATAGTGACAGTTTCGACCTACTATCATCTTACCCCGACTTACCTTAATTATAATTCTAGAAATTGCAAGAATCCAATATATATATTATCCAGTATTTAAAACACTTCAAGACAGCACTTCTTAGGCACTTAAAGAATTCGATGTGTTTAACACAAGACTTTTCCTGCAAATTGGCATATTCAGATTTTATGGGAAAACAATAAAATAATATAGAACTATTTAATGGCTCGATCAGGAAAATCTGTAAATTTTTATTTTTAGGATTACGTTTCCATTGCAGATAACAGTATTCATGGGACGGTTTGTCACTTACACGTTCATCAGCAGGACACAGCTATGATGACCCTATTTTCTGGAAGAAAACAAAGGATACATTTGGGAGTTTGCTCCAACGCATTTTCAAGCGAATTTGTGATTAGGAGAAGGGGTCAGTACAGTGCAGCGCATATTATATAGATAAGCACATTTTTATTCAAAGAAAAGATACAATTTTCATAACCGCAAATTACATTGCCTCGAGAAATGCCATCTGGCAATAGCAACGGAAGTAACTTAATAAAAACAAATAATCAATGTACATGATGGAGTCAGCTAGTTTGAGACCGTGACATCCGGGCCCGACTTCAGAATTTTGACCAGCTGAATGAATCGGGTAAGTCTCAACCACCTGTTTTAGAATGCACGTTTTAATAATACCTCCTCGGCCCTTTTAGTTCTCACAATTTAGTCATCTGTTCAAACAAGTCATTTTTTTTTCATATTACAAAGTAATATATACGAGATCTCATTGTCTTGAAATAGAATAAATTCATCGCAAATTTCGTAAGCCATATTAATACCATATTTATTAAACTTACTATACCATATTAATACCATACTACCGGTAGTACGGTATTGTGGTATGGTAATTTTAATAAATAGAATTGCAATACATAATAGTATGTTTATAATTTGGTATTAATGTACAAGTTAATTTAAAAGCTGTAATGTTCCCATTACACATTACAGATCACTTTCTATTCCTGTCTGTGCAGAATTACCCAAGTTAATTCATTTCTGGCATAGTGCCGCACCGCACCGCACCGCACCGTGATTGTTGCAAAGTGCCGCAAGGCTGTTTAAGTAAGTAATTCTGAGATGTTCCTTTTTGCGTGTTGGTAGCACTCATTGAGAGTATTTAGTGCGGGGCTTGGAGTGAGAAATTAGCTTCGTTGAATGTAGCTTCGTCAGTTTGTCAGTAGTTTTCTTTGAGATAAACTGCGGCAGTAGCTTCGTTGTTTCCAGTCTGGGTTTCCCCACTTCTTTGGCTTTATTCTGTGATATCGCTTTCTTTAGGCTCACTATAAGCTTGTTGGTGGCTTGGTTTTAGCTATGAGTTCCGGATATAGGTACGCGGAAGCCTATGAGCTATTCCATGCTCGATGTCAGTGCACTATAGTTGTTTTAGTTGGATAGAGGGACGTTTCCTAGGCCTCATGCTATGGTTCTGATCGAAAAAAGCTATATCTGGTTGAGTTCCTGCCTACTTCCTGGAAATAGCTGTATTCAGTACAATGGGCGCCCATACGGGAGGTAAAGATGGGACACTTGCCCTCCCCTGGATGTTCAAGGTCACAAAGGTAGGCATCAAGCTAGTCGATGTTGTATATCTTATCCTCCAGTTTGCCTCACTGACATCAATTAATCAATCAATCAAAATAGCTGTATTCAGTACAATGGGCGCCCATACGGGAGGTAAAGATGGGACACTTGCCCTCCCCTGGCTGTTCAAGGTCACAAAGGTAGGCATCAAGCTAGTCGATGTTGTATATCTTATCCTCCAGTTTGCCTCACTGACATCAATTAATCAATCAATCACAGTGAGCGCGGGGCCGATCCATTGGGTTTATACCCTGACTATGCCTCGTCACGTGATTTGAAATACGACGATACTAAATAAAACCTAACTTTTAAAAATATAAGATATTGTAAGTAAGTTGTCAATTATAGCAGTTAACTATCTTGCACCTGCCCACAGTACAATATACAATAACATACAAAGCATACATCTACTCATAAGTTTGAATCTATAATATATATATATATATATATATATATATATATATATATATATATATGTTAAATATTTTTAAATGGCATATGTCTATACAAACTAATTTCTAAAGGTAAATATAGTTATATACATATTTGCATAGACATGATTAAACTTAAACATCACGTATTCTCAGAGCAACCTATATACATAATACACACAAGATCTTAACATTACTCATATAAAATAACTCTGAAGTGAGTAATACTCCCCAGCGGTAACATATTAAATATATTTGCTCCTTCTGGGAAAAATTCTATAGACGCCCATGTTCAGTACTGAGGACTTCGTTCTGCGCGGCGAGTGATGGCCAGCGCCGATATAGCACGAGTCCAATTATCTTGCTGCGATCAGTTGGGAACTCTTTCTCGATATTCGTGCAGCCTTTTTAAAGAAGGAAATATCCAACTAGGCAATTGTAAGCCTCTTGTTTTACAAGATATATTTTGTGTGTGTCAAACTACCCTCTTATTCCTTGACCAAGTATGAAATGTGTTTAGTTTAGTAGTACAATGTGTTTGTCTAGAACTTGCTGTGAATAAATGTGTTATTTTCTTTTACTTCTGATTCTCATTTCACGTTACTACCCACGGGCGTAACAAAACGGCTGTTTTTGAATTAATTTATATATTGATACCATATAATTCAATAAATTAGAATTTCCATAATAAATAATATCACATCACCTTTTATTGCCATATTTCCCTGTCGAAATATTGAGTTCTTATTGAGGCGTGGCACTTTCTTATATAACGTAGATCCGAAAAGCGCGTCTTTTACCACCTCTATCACAATGTTTCCAATAGTTGCTATTGTTACTTGTACAGAAAATGTAAAATCGTACTGATTATGAACAATTGCCTTTCTTCTGTAGAAAAAAATTAATAAAGCTGTCAAATTATAAAAAAGACAATTTTTAGTTAATATTTTCAACTTTTAATAATAAAGGAAATATTCGATAAATAAAGTCATGGTATATTTTCTTTCTCATGCTCTTCGTATTTTCTCATACTGCCAAAATTTTCGAATTCGGTAGATAAGCAAATTGAAAGATCTGAGTCCATTTTGAACGCTCTTGGAAAGGTGTCGTATGCGTGTGTGCATGTAATGTGGACACAGGACACGACCATTCAAGAACAAATTCAAGAATAAATTTCCACTCCTGATTTATTTTCCATTTCAGGTTCAAAAATTTTGTTTTAAAACATCTATTTCTCAGAATTCGCTATAGATACAGCTTAGATAATGACTGATATGGATTTAGCATAAAATTCTAGAGGTAATTAAGGAACTCACTAACGATTTCCACTTCCGGTTCTGGTGATGTCACTTCCAATTCAAAAATTTACATGGATTCAGCATCGAATTCCAGAGGGGACAAGGGGATGTTTCATATAAAAATTTCTCTTTTCTCTTATGCCACTTCCGATATTATCGTAAATCCGTATGACTGTACGAAATAAGCATGCAAAAGAGACTAAAAATACTTAACAGTTCCGTTAAAAATGAAATTCCACCATTGTCACAGTCACCATTTCCACCGTGCTTAATATTTTCTTCAAAAATGCAACGACACCATTTACCACCTTATGAAGGCTTCTTCATAAATTTCTTGTTTAAATTGCAACATATAAATCAAATTATTCTTCGTGATATCAAATTCAATTGAAACTCAACCAAATATTTTTCATATTTTTTACCCTAACGATGGCAGTTAACATATAATTTTGTTTAGACTACATTTTATCAAGAGTAGTATCAAAAACATGAATGAAACTCAATATTCAAATACCTGTTGAAATGTTATTTTGCTTTTTTATCAGCCAATGCGAGTGAAATATTTATTTTATATTCTGTTAAAGCCTTGATGGGCAAAATTTAAACGTTTTCCTGTTAGTCTATTTTGAAGGCCAAATTAAAAATAATAAAGCCAGATGCATGATGAAAAAATTTTCTGTAATTGATCACATGACAATTATTAAAAAAAGATTACGTGAGAAAATATTGTTTTTAAATTCAAAATTTGCTTTCATAGTTAATATCCAAACTACTTATGAATGTAATAAAATAACTCCCTAATCATAAGTTTTGATCTGTGCAGAATCGGAATAGTTGTGAGATCTAAATAACCTTTTGTTATTATATCCTTCAGTCACGTTATGATTTATGGTTTTTTATATTAATATTTTCTTTATATTAATGTAATTTATGTTTCTTTATATTATTATAGAGGCTAAGAACTCTACATACTATGGGAATTACATGTAAAAAGAAATTCCCACAAGATTTTGATTCTGCGCAAACAAGGTTCTTAAATATACACAGAAAACATTCTATTCGGAAGAAAAATCATCAAAAATCGACATCTAACTATTGAACTTTAGTTATAATCCCCTCTTAAACTCAAAAAGAGTTTATGAGTCCGATAAATGTAAAGGAACCTTTAATTCATTTCTCTCTTAGAAATAAAAGTCCAAAATGTAGACTGCTCAGGGATTAAGAAGGTCCTGATTTACAGATTTTTCGGATTCCCTGAAAGCATTTTGAAAATTCAGATATAAGAAAAGAAAAGAATTCTACAAAATACAGTATGCCAAACTCTCGAAATCATTTATGAAAAGGAACATTAAAATACGAAAATACACTAAATAATTCACAAAAGACGATAGCAGAAAGTTTTCAATACAAAATACTCTGCGTAATTCTCAATATTTTTTTTTTTAGCTTTTTTTATGTGAAACATTTTAGAACGTGGAGTACGGAATAAATCATGAAAGAAATGTGACAGGGATGAGAGGAAAATATGTAAGGCAAGTGATATGATATTACGAATACCTAACAAGAAACCTATAATCGGAAAGTCTGGGTCACATGATTTTGACCTTGATGACGAATTTAACGAAATATCGCCAACTTAGTGATTATTGGGGATTTCTTCCGTTACTTGCTTTACCCAGAAATATCCACAGACGGTATATAAGCTCGTCATCTTTCCATTGGATTGTTGATGTGATACGAATAAAAGTACCTGCTGAACCCAACGTAGAACACAATACGTAAATTTTCTTCTGGTTATATATGCCCTTTAGCCTGTATTATGGTAGAAAAGTGTAAATAAATAAGAATTTTAGATCTGCGATATCTGCCTTATGCCCCAGTATGAGCTTATCGCACGTCAGATAATGCGACTGCAACAGGGAAGATTTCAGCGGGGATATAGACAAGATCTATGGGCGAGGAGACTAAGGGAGTATGCCCCCCCCCCTATCGGGACATTTTTGTGTTACGGTCGGAGGAAATATGTGCGTCCTAAAATATACTAAAGTTTGTTATATATGTGAATTAAATTTTTCTCCATTTTTAATTTTTCATATTATAGAATATATTAGTATAGAAAAATATTGCTCTTACAAAAAATTTTAATTTCGAGATTTTGATGGCAATGTATGTATGGGGAGACCTCTTACGTGAGTTAAGCCCCCATATCTTAGTATGGCAATAAATATATATGTTAGATTCAATTTTACTATTTTCAAACAAGTCCTTAAAATAGACAGAGATTTTAGTTTTTTAAAAAAAAACTAATTCTCGTAATTTTGAAAAAGTTACTTTTAAATCTATACCTATTACCATACCGTAGTATATTTTAATCACTCAATTGAGTGCATACCAGAGAATTCTGGTTTCGTGAGGAGTTAAAGTTAGGCCGTATCAATTAAGACAATCTTAAATTACTTCAAAGACTTTTATTCATATTAGCACAATTAAATTATTATTAGATAAATGTTAATTTCTTGATTAAATATTCATTTATAAAATATACATGTTGCAACTAAATTTTAATGCAGTTATTCTATTTTCTTAATGCACAATCAATATTATCAAATTCAAATTTATCTTCAATCATTTTGCATTTTAAAAGATAATCATATTATATCACACTTTATATAAATATATACTCAATCAAATAGGTAAGAGTTTTCTCTTCCTTTACTTTTATGGACCAAGACAATTCTATATTAACTTTCATTTTAAGTCAATAAAATAAACTACACTTACGTGTCTTCTTTCAAATAATTACCCATTTTAGATAGTTGTGATTTTACTCATAATAGCATTCAGTATCAAAGGCACTTTATTCCTCTTGAAGTTCCAGACACTATTGTTTATTTGAAAGTTCACATTTGCTGATAAAGTTCACTTGTGAAAATGGGTTCATCACTTTGCAGGGTCAATTACAATTTCTTGGTAAGTTCACTTAATCATTATATTGATAATTCTATGGATTGTCTCTAGGTGTAGACTATTTTATGCAGTCTTCGTGTACTACTCCATTTATGCAATTTGCTCTTTTATCAGCTATGGCGTACATAAATTCTTGCTACGTCCTCTATCTTCAGGTCAGGTATAATTCACTGTAGCCAATTCACTCTTATTCTGTCATCATTCAGGAACTTTAAATCTAATTCATGACAGTCTTTAAAATGAAGCATATTTGCAAAGCAAAATGTCGTAGAATAAATGCCTTCATCTATGCTGCATCAAAATTGTAAATCTTTACTCACTCTATTCATTGTATCCATCTCCGTAGCTAAAAAACTCACAATCGTTCATCTTTTTAGCATCCTCAGTCACAGTCAATATAGCTATACATATTCAAAATCTGTAAGGTGAGGCTATGGGATGCCTCACCCCACTCCGGTGCAAAAGTTCTGTCTCTCTAGATACTGTATCTATTTTAACATCTATCTATATGAATTCTATAAGTATCTGTATTAGTATTTTTGTAAAGTTCACAGCTTCGGCTATATGTACACTTCCAAAACTGCGGACGTACACAGCCGTACTTCGGCTTCACTCTGACCCAGTTCTCTCTTGTATCCCTCCGTGTCGTACCAGTCTGTATCATCTCCCGACAGTGCTTTTCCCCTTTTCTTCGTTCCTGGGAAAGCGGCATGAAAAAAGAAAGAGCGTTTCTTCTATTCCCTTGGTATTCTATTTGGCTGGTCTCAACTTTGCAGAGAGTATTGTCAGGGTAACATCTAATCTTGTTTGATGTCTGGCATGGGAATACTTGATGCCTCTTTTTGACTCGAGCTGTTTCACATTTATCATGTACAGTGGCACTTTTATAGTTGTTTCAGGTGTGTTTCTCACCTTCCTGAAATAACTGTTGCCCTTGGTCGGGTCAATGTCATTGTGCCAGTTGCTTGCTCTTCCATCCATTCACAATATTAATTCATATTTTTAATAATAAAAATGTTATATTTTATAAATTGCACAAAATATGTCCAGTATGTCTATCATACTGCGACAGTATGTTTTAGAACTTTCTGAACACATTTGACTATTTTTAGAGTGATATCCGTCTATTTGTCTGTCTGTCGTCTATCTGTGGGAGATTTCTTGTGTCCACGATAGCTGCCACAAATGTTAATGGATTTTCACAAAACATTTCATCCGGCTTTGTTAACGAAATATCCAGAGCTAGATAGAAATTTTTGAAATTCAAGCGGAAAATTGGAAATTTTAAGATGGCAGCAAAATTGACATAATTATGCGTAAGAGGGGCTATTGACGGCTCAATGATCACGAAACATAACATTTTCAACGACTGTAGTGAATAATAGTCGCTGTATAGTTGTTGTATTCGTGGCATCATGAGTCCCCTTCGAGTGGGGGTGGGGGGCAAGTTACCGTCTCCGAGGGGGATACATTGCCAAGCTTCGAATGAATCGAAATATCTTTTCAAGTCCTTTGAAGTGAAGGTTAACAAGCTATAATTCGTGATCGTTTAGCCAACCAATGCAAATTTTTAAAAAATTATCATGCAAAATTTGCAAAAAAGAAAAAAAAATCATAAGCTATTTAAAAATGAATTGTGGTATGAGGAAGTCGAGTTGAATTCGAAAATTCAAATTCGAGTTTTCAACGGGAGAGCACGTTTCAAACATCCATGATCACGAATCGAACATTTTTGACGTGATGTCTGTGTGTGTGTGTGTGTGTGTGTGTGTGTGTGGTCAGTGAGTCTCTGGAGACGATATCTCACGAACGCATGGACCGATTCGAATAAAATTTGGTACAAAAATTACAATCCGTGAATACTAGAAGCCTATTGTTTTTAAACAAAATCGAATGTTCAAAAGTCCCCTTTATTTTCGAGTGAAATTTTGAAAAAATCATCAAAAAATAAGAATCTTTAATAAAGTTACGCAAATAGACATTTCTTATGTGATTTTTCTCTAGAAAACGATTGATATAAACTTTAGAACGCTATCATGAACCACTCTCGAGATATTTCACATTTTTCAAATACATTTATCAAAATATCCCTTAAATTAAAGAAAAATATATTAACTGTTGAGAAACATGTTCACTTTTCATATGTAATATCATGCTATAAATTTGGTAACATCATTCTCGTGGATCTAGAGAGAGCTCGTTCCATTCATGATAAAAGTACTTTGAGTACTACTTTTTTATTTGAACGCCAACAGTCATTTATCTGCGTTATGGACGGAGAATAACTTATTTCTCCGTCCATAACGATTGGCGAGATTTTGGCAGCGAATATGGCGAAATGTCGACAACTTGGCATCTTTTTTAATATTGCCAAATTAATGAAAATCTCACAAAATAGATAAAGATGACGCCAAATCAATAAAAATGACGACTAATTTACGAAAATTCAATATCTTGGAAAGAATATAAGTATCTACTATATAAGAATAACCCTTTTTTTTTACTGTAAAAGTAGTAAATTCATTGCATTATATAAGGAAAGACATGTGTTGCCCACATCAGATTTTTTTCCTTTTATATCCAACATTAAATATTTTTAAAGAGGAAGCAGACCCTACTCTGTTTTTACTTGAAAGTAAGATTGCAGTGTTCTCTTTAATGTTTGACAGTCATTAGTTAAGTTGTTGTATTTTCACTTTATTGTTTTAATGTATTTCAATGTAGGAAATACGCCTTGACTTAAACCCTGAGATATTCAGCATACCAATATGCGAAATAATGTTATGTAAATGAAAATCAACATCAACTAGATACAAGTCGGCCACCCCTGCATTATACAACAGGATGAAAAGAAACTATATAATTTAATATGTATTTTGCTTTCAAAAGTGAAGGGGAGGGGGGTATTATACTACAACCTAATTTTTAATTATTTACGATTTCATTCGAAACAGGTTTGACAGCGCATGTAACTTCATTTTTTCTGAAGATTTTTCTTATATCTTCAGATAAACCTCCCCTCGGATGTCGCATTTTTTCCCGTATCTGTAAGATTAAATCAGCAGCGTCGCAAGGTATAGTTAAAAGGAATGTAGACAGAGCCATGCCCATTGCGAAACTGTCATTCCCCCCCCCCTTTATATTAATAGCTGCACCATACATCAAGACAAGGCACTTTCGAAGAAATGAAAATGCCTATGATCCCTTTTATCTATTTCGTCATACATGCTGTCTTAATGACCCCCCCCCCCCCCACACACACACACACACTAACACACTAGGTGGGGGAAAAACCATCAAAACCATGAGGATCGTGAGATGTTTAATAATTCCGAGTTTTTCAATTTCGTGACTTTGAAGAGAAAATGCGGATGACAGCATGAACATCTACAGATAAGGCTGTCTATGGTGCCCGAAGTAGATCCAGAAAAATGTCTATTGCTCAAAATGCCAGCCGTGCGTTAATCACATCTGAAATGTAGTCTCTGCAATCAACTTTTTAGAGCATTTATGTTCCACTACAAAATAGTCACGGGTTGTCCTGTATTTAAGGCAAAGATTTAAGGAATTCATTCATTACATTTTTGGAAGGACAACAGGGCGACATACCGGTTAAATTAACACCTGCTGTAAATTACGGTCAACAACGGTTACAAAATAAATTTTAAATAATCGGACGTTTGCAGGTTTCTGCAAAATGCCTGAAATTGGATCTGTTCTTGATTTCTCGGTTTGATATTTTTTTTTCTATTCATGTACACACCCTCTTCCTCCCAACGGCCGTACCGTGCTGAAAACACCGGTTCTCGTTAGATCACCGAAGTCAGGCAGCATCGGGCGCGGTTAGTACTTGAGTGGGTGACCACCTGAGAACACCGCGTGCTGTTGGCACATTTCGGACGCGGTAGCCCGGTGGTTTGCGTGCTGGATTTGCACGCTGCCACAACTGCCGCCGTGTTCATGCGGAGTACGATCACGTTAAACATGTGGGTCCGTAAGTCCTTCCGAGAGGTTGGTGGTAGGGGAAGGAGGGTACGGTCCCTGTGGATGCCTCCCCCACTGGGTTCCGGTCTAAATTGGGTGGCACTTCCCGGCCGTCCAAACAGTTACCTTACACCTTTCTGGTAGGTCGGACGGTCTGGGTCTCAACAACAACAACACCCTCTTCCTCAAAACCCCCAACATGGTATTAAGGAACAAAAAACATTAGTTCCAGTTTACAGAGAATTTATTACATTCTCATACTATAGAATACAGTATGGAGAAAGTATTGTTTTCACGATAATTTTTGATTTCGAAATTTTGATGCCAATATATGTTTTAGGACCTCCTGAACACGTTTTGACTATTTTTAGAGTAATATCCGTCTATCTGTCTATGGTCGATTTTAAGCGTACACGATAGCTGGCCACAAATATCAATAGATTTTCACGAAACTGGCTTTGTCAAAAAAAATTCTAGAACTTTATAGAATTTTTTGAATTTTAAGCGAAAACTATTATATTTCCACAACATGGCAGTATAAGTCAAAATTTGATAAAATTTATACAATAAAGCGGTTATCTAAGATTCAATGATCACGAAATTTAACTGTTTTTATCACTGTACTGAAAAATAGCGGTAATACAATTTTTAGATTCGTGACGTCATGAGTTCCCGAGGGGGGGACTCATAACATCAAAACTGAAACGTTTAGCTTCAGCTTAAAAAAAATGTAGCACAAAACTTGAGGTGTGAATTAGGTATTTAAAATGGGCATCCCCTTCGCTCTTTTCCCGAGATTCTTGGAATTTATCTGCGTTTTAAAAACCTATAAGAAAAAAAACTATCAACTTTTTCTGAATTCGGAATCCTCAGTCCTTTCCGAAACACATTTAGTTCCTATTTAAAAAAATTGAGATCGCAGATTGAGAATTGAGGTATAAAATACGATTTTTAGAACGCGGTCGATTCTCCTCTCCACTCCCACTGTTTTTAGAAATGTTTCGAACATATTTAAAAATCTATCAAATCTTTCGAATTTTTAAAGGTTTCCTGCAACACTTCGGTTCGAATGCTATATTTTAGAAAAAAACGTGAGGTACTATGCTAACTGTTGGCTTCGGTATAAGGGGATATAGCGACATACACTTCTCGACATCAAAAATGCAACACCATGAAGCTTTGGCCGTATAATTATGCAAATTGCGAGACAAACGCAGCTGGCCGATGTATGCAAATGATCTGAAATGCAAGTAGGTCACTTGATTAGAGCGCGGGATAAAAAGGATGCAAACGGCAGATGAGCTAACAGTTGTTACTGTTTGTAGCCTACGGAAACCAGTTTTCCGAGCTGTTTTTCGTTTCAGAAGACACGTGTTGTTGAATGCCTGGCTGCCGACGCTGAAGTCCGTTTTAGCATTTGGACGATCGTACGAGGGGATTCCTTTTAGGTCTACGTACGGCTGGGTAGTTGTACCGGCGTATCGTCGCTGAAATACGCGTAGATGCGTGCACTGTGCAAATGATTTGGAAAAGATGGATTGAAGAAGGGCATGTGAATCGTCGCAGTGGCACAGGTCCACCCAGACATACCATACGTCAGCACGCGTTGATCGACGCATTCGAAAGCATGCGGTGAAGGCCCCACAAACGATTGTCGACATTCTGCAGAATTTGTAGGGTATGTTGGATGTTCCAATATCAGCGAGAACAGTTTCTCGACGATTGGCCGAAAGCGGCTCAAACCGTCCTTTATAAAGACTGCCATTGACGACAAGCCACCGATGTGAGAGATTACAATGGGGTCGGACCCGAGCTTCTTGGACGATTGAATGGGGCAGGGTAGTGTTGACCAACGAGTCTCATTTATGTTTGTCGATTGACAGTCACCGTGCGACGAGAGTCTGGAGGCGACGTGGAAACAGATCCAATCCTGCTGCAACTGTTGAACGCCATACTGCTCGAAACGCGGCATCATGGTTTGGGGTACTTTGGCTTCGATAGCCGATCCCCTCTGGTTCGTATTAGAGGCACAATGACGGCACGACGATATGTGAATGAGGAGCAGCGGCTGGTTGCACTGCCCTACCTTCAGCAGTTGCAAAATGATGTTTTCCAGCAAGATAACGCGCGACCGCACACGACAACCATCAGCATACAAGCCTTGCAAGGTATCCGGGTGCTTCCTTGGCCTCCACTATCTCCAGATATCTGACCCATCCAGCATGTATGGGATGTGATTGGCCATCGTCTGACTGCCCTGCTCCCGCCTCAAACCGAGGACGACCTGTATAGGATGGTTGAAGGCATATGATCATCCAGCCCTTAGGACTATCCGCATGCTCATTGCGTCTGTTCCTCGAAGAGTTGCTGCTTGTATCGCCGCAAGAAGTGGTCCCACTGCCTACCAGTCACCCTGTCTATGCCATTACTGTATTGCATTATCTTTCTGGAATTGATATAACTTATTTATATATGCCAACTTTGTCTGTGTGTTCTTTATCATCACACTCTATTCCCTCTTTCATGGTGTTGTATTTTCTGTGTCGGGTAGTGTACATACAAGCAAACATGGAATTTCACACATTAATTGTAAGATGCGGTATTAATCAAAATGAATAATATGATTATTAATAATGAATGACGTTTATTTAAATATTTTGTACTCCCACCCGTGAAAAAATTTCCTGGCATGCCACCAGGCCCGGTTTAAGGCGTGGGCGGCGTGGGCAATTGCCCACAGCGGCCGAATTAGGGGCGGCCATTTGGAAGTGAAATTAGGTGTAGTAAGAATGACTTTTGTGGTCGTATTAAAAATTTTTTGAAAATGAACCAATTTTGTGCCACTCTAATATAAACGAATTTATTTTTTCAGATAGTATTAAAATATAAAAAGGATAAACTCGTTTTTCTCCCATAATTATATCTTTTTTGAAGCAATGTACAGATCTACTTGAAAGTACGTACGCTCAAACACTTGAGAGATTACTAGATTTTAAACAACTTGCAGCTGGGTGCAGCCTTCAATCCCCTAGGGGACTTTGCTTTCCCCAAATCCTAGGAAAAACCCAAGGGGCGATTCTCAGAATTTTTTCCTGGTTTCAAATTCAAATTGCAAACACATGGATGCGGTCTCTGATCGCACTTCTAAAAGGAAGGGAGGGAGGAGATTAGTCCAGCTGGTCATTCGTTTGATCGTCTACCGTTTTAGATCATTTAGGTATTCAGCCTAGCTAGATGGAGGCCATGCAGATAACAAACACAGTGACTAGAAGTAAAAATCTACTTCTTAGTGTTCAAAGTGTTGTGTTATGCTGTTGTGCGACATTCACAAATCCATCGACAACTATGGCTGTCTTTTAAGTTCTAACTATTGGGGTAAACTTTCTTTCAATTATTTAAAATATTTTTGAAAAATTTCTTAATTGACTACATTTTTTGTCAATTTTTAATGTGTTTCAACAAATAAAATTAATTTGGTACTGAATTTAGTCTATGACATTAGCCCCAGAATAATACTGATAAAAGAATAATTTTTTCATGTTTTTATCCAAAATACTATGCCCCGTGGCTGTTTTATGAGGAATTTCAGAGGCAAATAATTAAGCAATGGTGTAAAATGATCTTAATTTTGTATTTTTTCCAGTTTCAATCCAAAACAAAAAATAAAATGGTACAAAATACTTTTGCGAAGTAAAATATTCTTTTATGAATATTTGCATGAAAGTGCAAAAGTTGTTTATAAATTGTTAGAGCTGTTTTATAAATTAATAAATATATTCTATAGACTCAATCTGAGAATTATACATATTCTTTTGCTCATGCATACAAATTTCTGTCTAGATATACGTTCAATAATCTGTAAATACTTTTTTTTTTGCATAATTACACTTTTAGTTATAATTATAATTTAATACACTTTTAAGTAAAATGTTAATTAAACAATCTTAAAATTTGTAATATACATTTTGATATTGTGATTTTTTTTTATTTCTACTCAAACAATTCATTTAATATCCCCATGTTCTAGTCAACATTCGATTTATTATTATTCTTATATAAAGTTGTATTGTATGATATGTGGTATTTTTTTGTCTATTTTTTTTTTCGAAACCGAGAAAAAATTAAACATTGACGGTCCTCTTTTCCAACGAAGGTTTTTTTTTTTAATTCTTAATGCACCCTATTTTTATTACCCCACTCGAAAGTTCATATTTTTTAATTTCTAACCTCCCCCCCCCCCTATCCTTTTTTTAATGAATTTGGAAGCATTTGGATATTTCCTTGTGTTTCTGTTGGGCCCATATATCTCTAAATTATTTTCAGATGTTTTCGTTTGTTATTTTTTTTAAAATTACGAAAACAAATATTGCATTTTTTACCGTCTTGTTCTCTAATGATTGCAAATATGATTTTTTCCCCCTCTCTTAGTTTTGTTATGCACTTTATCTTTCGGTAGAAAATTAGAATATTTTTAATTTTTACCCCCTCCACCTTTCTTTCCTAATTGTTGTCCCCTCTTCTATTCTATATATTTTTCCTGGTTTTGGATTAGGTTTTGTATCTTCGAACATATTTTTATATATTTTCATTCACTTGTCACAAACTCAGGGACATTTTAAACATTACATTTCAATCGTCTTCACCCACAGTGAATCTATAATAATAAAAAGAAGAATCTATCTGTTTGTTTGTCCACAATGCCGACCGATATCTATCTCATTGAATTTTTTCACACAGTCGCATCTGGGCGCGGTAGCCCATTGGTTAGCGCGCTGGAGTTGCACTCGGTAGGCCCCGGTTCGATTCCAGCCACTGCCAAAACTGCCGCCGTGTTCATGCGGAGTACGATCACGTTAAACATGTGGGTCCGAAAGTCCTTCCGAGCGGTTGGTGGTAGGGGAAGGAGGGTACGGTCCCTGTGGATGCCTCCCCCACTGGGTTCCGGTCTAAATTGGGTGGCACTTCCCGGCCGTCCAAACAGTTACCTTACACCTTTCTGGTAGGTCGGACGGTCTGGGTTTCAACAACAACAACACAGTCGCATCTATATCTGAACTAATGCATCTCGAAGGCCTTTTACCAAAATTTACATTCGAATTTTAACGAATTTTTAAATTCCAAAATCAGATAATCTTCAGCTACCGATATGACCTAGCAGCTTTATTCTCGATTTAACAGTTGCAGAACCTCCAGTCATCGATATGATCTAACAGATAATCATACGATTTAACAGCTATCGTAACGATCTAATGCCACGTTCATCTCCTAGAGGTTATTAATCTATCATTCATTTATATTCTGCATTACGGAGAGAGTTTACTTTCTTTTCGCTTTGCGGATAGCGTACTGGTAATTTGACGTCGGTTTAGGATTTGAAGAAAATTGAGTAGTTATTACTTTCCTTATATACATAATGTATAAAGAAAGTATTGTGACGGGATCGAAAATTTGAATTCGAGTATTCGACGGGAGAGCACGTTTCAAGCAACCCTGATCACGAATCGAACATTTTTGAGGTGATGTCTGTGTGTGTGTGTGTCAGTGAGCCTTTGGAGACGATATCTCAAGAACGAATGGAGCGATTCGAATGAAATTTGGTACAAAAATCACAATCCATGAATACTGGAAGCCTGTTGTTTTAAAACACAATCGAATGTTCAGAACCTGCCTAAATATTCGAGTGAAATTTTGAAAAAATCATTAAAAAAGCAAAACCTTTAATAAAGTTATGCAAATAGACATTTCTTATGTAATTTTTCCTTAGAAAACGATTGACATAAACTTTAGAACGCTAGTATGAACCGTTCACGAGATATTGCACATTTTTGAAATAAATTTATCAAAAAAATCCCATAAATTAAAAATAAATATTAACTGTTGAGAAACATGTTTACTTTTAATATGTAATATCATGCGATAAATTTGATGACATCATTCTCATGGATCTAAGTCGTTCTATTCACGAGAAAAGATACTTTGAGTAATACTTTTGTATTTGAACGCCAATAGTCATTTATCTGCTGTAAGAATAACTTATTTCTCCATCCATAACGCTTGGCGAGATTTTGGCGACAAATCTAGTGAAATGTCTCCAACTTGGCGACATTTTTAAATGTTGCCGAATTAATGAAAATCTCGCCAAATGGATAAAAATGACGCTAAATCAATGAAAATGACGACTAATTGAAGAAAATTCAATATCTTGGAAAGTAATATAGGTATCTACTATAAGAATAACATGTTTTTAAATTGTGAATGTAGTAAATTCATTGCATTACTTAAAGAAAGTCATGTGTTGCCCATATCAGATTTTTTATAAATGTATTAAGTAACGGGGGTTTATTTTCGTCCTGGTCAACACCGGGTAATTCGTTCCAGTGATACAATAAAACAAATGTTAAATTAGTCAAAGTGTAAAATTTTGTTGTAATTTGGATAGTATTCCATTATTATGTATATTTCCACGTATATTTTCGTATGTATATTTCTACCTATTCTGTTCAAACCTCACCAATCATTAAGCATCCTTAGAATCCCCATATTCATTTGACATCCTAATTTTTTTTAAACAAAACAAAATATGTCGTGCTTGTGCACCAATATTTCACAAAAGAGTAAGTAACCAAACTGAGTTGCAACAATCGTGGCATTTCAAATATTAAAGCTTTCCCACCCATTGGAAAACTTGGTTTTTGAAGTATAGTGGTTATAATTTCGATATGTTAAAATATCGAAATTATAACCACTATACTTCAAAAACCAAGAAAGTGACCCAAAATCCAATTATATACACTTGTAGGATTTCTAAAGAGCAATAAATTCATACTAATTGTTTATAGTTATCACTTTTAGTTTTTAAGCTATAAGCATTACAACCTTGAAGTACTTCAAATTTTCAAACTTCTTCCACTTAAGGGTGAGCGTCAGTAAATTTTCTGCCCTATCCGCGCTTTGTTAACTTTCGCGGCACACATATTTCGCCGAAATTCTGCTCAAACAGTTGCGAAATATTTTCTGAAAGATAAAATGCAATGCTTAGATTATATTAAAACTAAATTTAATGCCCCCAAAAACATGGAATATATTTTTTATTTTTATCCAAAATATTTTTGGTGCTGCCATCTGTTGTCGTAATTTAATTCATACCGATTATTTTTCTTTTTTAATGAACATTTTTAAATATCTATTCCTTCTAAAACAGTGTTAAATACAACAACAGATCATATATAATAATGCCACAATCACGGAAAGGTAATTTATCATTCTGTAAATTTGATAAGGGATCTGAATATAGATCACTGAGGACTGCAGTTTTGTCTTCAAGTTCCTTTGTTCTTCTTGTCCAAGTTCAATTGCGTTTCTGTGATTATGGCATTATATATGATCTGTTGTATTTAATAGCCTATTAGAAGGAATAGACATTTAAAAATGTTGATTAAAAAATAAAAATAGTCGGTATGAATTAAATTACGACAACAGATGGCAGCACCAAAAACATTTTAAATTAAAATAAAACATATATTCTATATTTTATTGGGTATTAAATTTAGTTTTAATATAATATAAGCATAGCATTTTATCTATAAGAAAATATTTCGCAACTGTTTGAGCAGAATTTCGGCGAAATATGTTTGCCGCGAAAGTTAACAAAGCGCAGATAGGGCAGAAAATTTACTGACGCTCACCCTTAACAAGATGATTACTCGAAAACTATAAAAACTTTTTTAAATATACATATAAATTTAGAAACTAAAACTTTCCTTATACTTATAATATGTTTGCCGCGAAAGTTAACAAAGCGCAGATAGGGCAGAAAATTTACTGACGCTCACCCTTAACAAGATGATTACTCGAAAACTATAAAAGCTTTTTTAAATATACATATAAATTTAGAAACTAAAACTTTCCTTATACATATTTTTATCACTTAATAATTTTATCGATCGTTTGTACTTTCGTAGATATTTCGAGTGAAAGTATGAAACATGGAAAAAACCTCATTTTTATGTTTCAAAGTTTAAGCCTCCCCTCACTCCCGAAAAAAAAATAGAGTTCTATCCAAAATCCTATTATATATACCTGTAGGGCTTTCACAGAGCTACAAATTCATGCTTATTATTTAAAGCTAGTTTTTTAGGTTTTTGAGATGTTATTAACTTGAAAAATGGAAAAATTTCAATCTTCTTCAATTTGGCAAGACGATTACTCGAGAACTATAAAAGCTTTTCTTAATAATAAATATAAATTTTGATACCAAATTTCCTAGTACGTATTTTTGTCATTTGATATTTATATCTTTATTTTATAGTTTAAAATGAAAACAAGAATAATAAAAACACTCGCTCGGACAGACACTTTTTGTTTTCTAAAAAGAAGTTCTGAATATTAAAATATTGAAATTATTATAATAAGCGCCCAAAAGGCTTACATTTTTCGTAACGCTTCGTTTCCCCTACACAGAAACCCCAAACATAGATGTTATTCACGTAAACTTACATTTAATATGATTGTTTATTTAATATTTTTGAATGCCGTTTTTTTTTTATGATTTAAAAGAAGTTTGAAAATTTGCGACCTTCCGCGTGTTCATTTTCCTTTAATCATAAATTTTGTTCACTTCACTCCATTCGTTCTAGAAATTTTGTCTCTCTAGACTCCTATACACATCCATATATACATTACACGCACAGACCAGACATCCCTTTAAAATAATTTATGTGGGTTAAAGGATGCCCAAAACGTATATTCATCCGTCGAAAATTCGAGTTTACGACCCCATCATTCTATTTTCCTATACATCATTTGTGTGCAGGGAAATTGCAAATAAAGTCCAAAATTCAGTTATGTATTATAAATTACTACTGCATTATGCATGTATGCATGTAGAAAGAAATGTAAGGCATTACATTTTCTAAACCGCTAATTAAAGCTCGAAATTTAGATAAGAATAAAATTTGATAGGTCAATTAAATAAAATAATTTGCGTAAGGTGATGGCGATCTTGTTTCTAAGGGAGATTATTCTCTCCTGCTCTTGCCTATCTAAGATGCTTTGCTCTTAATAGCTTTCTCGTATAATCACGAAAAAAGTCCAGTCCTCATCCACACACCTATGCGTCGGTCATCAGTACTGACGAAGCTGAATTTGTCTCTAAACATGTCTAGTTTGACACTGTCTAGTTTGACCGAGCTAAACACCAATTCAGACGTCTCTGCCTATGTTAAGGGATCAGTGGTAGGCGCGTTAATGGACGTCCACAGTTAATCCCATCAGTCGTCTCCGAATAATATACATTGATACAGGATTCACGGGTGATGGCTGATAAGATTCGAATGTCTGATAACCATGCTATTGGTGTAGATGTAACTCCTCTCTTGACTGCACGATCCACTCCAGCAGTTGTCTGTCTGGGGCATTCTAAGCCTCTGCGACGGTTATATTGGTCTTCATTGATCCACTATTTCCATCACCGAGCAACTACCATATCGTTCTGACCAGGATAGCGACTGATCCGTCTGTTGGACCAGTTTCCCTTGGGCCATTGATGCGACTTCTCTCTAAATCCGACAATTGTTCGTAATGCTGTCGAGTATGTCTCAAAGGCATCTTTGTATACAATTTTCAGTATCAAAGCAGAAAATCCAGTTTCAGTTGCTCGTAAGTAAGAACATCAGACGTTATAAATGCTGCACTATACGTCATTCCCATGCGTGTTGCATGAGCCCTATAACGTCATTGGCGTTGACAGTTTGATCATTTGCATACCTCTTAAAACGAAATTTGCATGCCCAGTTTCGTGGCTGTAGCTCAATATATATATATATATATATATATATATATATATATATATATATATATATATATATATATATATATATATATATATATATATATATATATATATATATATATATATATATATATATATAATTATATATATATATATATAATTATATATATAATTATATATATATATATATAATTATATATATATATATATATATATATATATAATTATATATATATATATATATATATATATATATATGAAAGGCGGCTCCAAACTGTCTTGCCCACACACGAAAATATCCTTGAGCCGGCCCTGCATGCCACTAATATGATAATACACACACCGGCCAGTGAATTAGAAATCCAGGTTCAATATTTTTAGCCCTAATTACAGCACTTATGCGGTTAGGCACGGATTCTACAAGGAGCTGGAGTCAAGAGAATACCAGGCGTTGGATAAGCAGATCGTATGCTCTTGCACAGTTTATAGCACAGGACACTGCTATCGAATATGTCTTTCCAACGTGTCCCAAACTTTCTCGATAGGGTTTTAATCTGGATTTTATGGTGGCCAGGGTAGTATATGGTAAAGAACAAAGGCAGTGTAACTCTACTTAGAGGTACAGAGCAGTTAATTGCACCACCAGGAAAGGATACCTCCAGCATTCAGAAGACACGCAACCGTGATTGGCAAGAATGTTCAAATATTTCATGGATGGCATCTGACCTTCCAGAAAAGCCAGAGGGCCAGTACCAAACATGCAGAGCATGCCCCACACCATGATAACCCCACCACAACCTTGAACTGTGCGAACAAGGCAAGTCGGGTTCACGGCTTCATAGGGTCCCCACCACATTCTCCGTTTGGCGCCTGTACAAAACAACGTGTAGCGTGATTCGTCCGACCACATCACTTACTTCTTATCATCGAATGTCCAGTGACGCCTTTACCAACGCAACTGTAAACGCATTTTCATGTTCTTTGCTGAAATGAGAGGTTTCCGCACAAGCATGCGGATGGCTACATCGATTGACTTCAATTCCCTTGGCATTGTTTACATCGAGATTGGTTGAGACGAGCCTTCATTGAAATCTTCCGTCAGTTGCTGCACAGTAGATCCTCTTTTCTGCCGTACAAGCCGACTGAGACGATTACGATTAGGAGCTCGATTTATGATTTCCACAGTTCTACCTTTTAGACAACGCCTGGAGGTTCTGTTTCCAACTGTTATGCACTTTGGATATCTCACCTTTCAAGAAGCCAATGAGTTGTTCTGTTGTGACAAACGTGGCTCCTGTCAAACGGGATCCCACAATAAAACCTTTTTCAAACGGAGATAAATCTGTCGTTTTCTCCATTTTGCTCCACTTCCCTCAGAGCACACACCGACAGCATTCTTATGGCAGTGTGGCCATCACGTATACCTTCCATGACCAACATAATTGCGTACATCTGCCTGTGACCTACATTTGCATACATGTTCCCAGGTTTCTAATTTACTGGTCGGTGTGTGTATTATAAGATAAGTATTAAAGTACGAGATATATACAAGCTCGACAACTCCAATTCTAACTATCTAGACTTTTCACTCTACTTTCTCATGCATTCATATTCCATTTGAAATACATTAATTATGAGAATGAAAAAAATAAAGATGTTAGGAGAGAATGGGACAAAGATGATCTACTAAAGCAAACCAAATTGTGTCTCAACACAAACAGCAGTATAAATAAAATAAAATTACAATTAAATACGTTTTATTATTCTTTTTCTTTTGACTTAACATGGAATACATCTTTTGATAGGTCTCTCATATTTCTCTGCAAAACAAATAAAATGTGAAGTAACGTAAATGTTCCCATCCTGCTCCATAAGATGTGGGAACAGGGGGCCTTCTCACAGGTATTTTTTTTTCTCTTTTATATGAAGCATTCATTTGGTTCTGCATTTTTCATATTCCTCGAATATTGCAAGTTTAAATAGAGAACTTATCAATATTTCTACTCGCTCAGGTTTTCTTTTAAAAGCAGGATATTTTGGATCTTTCTTAACTTTTAAAACCGGTCTTGGTGAAATGGATAGATACCTGGAACTCGTGGGTCGGCAGTGGCGAAACGTCAGGGGAGACAGTGTCTGTTTAGAATGTATGGCGCGTATTGTTTAAGAGAGACATATATGCGTATTGTTTAGAATAGACATATCTGGAAATATCTGCCCCATCAGGTGATATTGCACTGGAATTGGAACTAAAAGAGAATGTGCGTACAACTTTTATCATTTAACGGGCCGTATAGGCACGGGTAGACGTGTCTAAACTGCGGGATTTCTTGGAGGAGTGAAGATTCCATTTTTCCCACCACGATGGGATTCCGTTTTTTCCCGCTCCTGTCTGAATCGTTTCGTTTCCGCAAGCATAATGTTTATTGTCTGAGGACTCTTAAGAATCATTTTAAAAGTTAATATCAAATTCGATTTAGAGAATTGATAAATTAGAGGTTTTGGACATTTTTGAAACGGAAATTTTCTATATGAATCAAACTTTTAATAAATGAGAAAGTAGAGCTTTGTGAGTGATCTATTTACTTTTTAACTTGTGTTCTTTAATTTTTATATACTAGTCATAATGGATTTTTCCATGTAGTGTGTTTTCCCGCATATAACGTTTTAAATCGGTTCCTCAGAGAAACGCTAAACCGAGGTTCACTGTAAAAATGTAATTGCAAAATGTCGTTAATTTATTTTCATTTTATATCAATTATTATCTTCTATACTTTATTTTAACTTTAAAACTTTCTGGGGTGAGTGGGTTATCAAACGTGACAAAATCTTGAATTAGAAAATTTGAAGGAAAGCGTTTCTTTTCTGTACAATGGAATGAGACAGTAAATATTCATCAAAATCCATCGCGTGCTTTAGGAGATATTTAAATTAGAATTAAAATGTCCCCTATTATAGATTTCAATTTTTTGTGGACATTGCACAGATGCAGAAATAAAAGTATATAAATGAACCTAGAGCGGTTAATGTCTAGCGGTGGAATAATTATTATTCTCCAGAAACGACAAGGTTCAAAGTTCGTCTCTGATTTGCCGATTGGCTCTCGAGTGATGAGCGCAATTACTACTCGTCCCCCCAATCAGCGTCTCTTCTCCACATCCCCTCGTCCTCTCCTATCCTCTACAAATTCCGATGCTTTCCATAATGTTGTCGCTCTTGCATCGCGACTGTCGTTCAGGGAGCTTTCGAAACTAGTTTCGTTAGAGAGAGATAACTAAAAATTTTTGTGGAACTACCTGGGGGAGAAGAGGGATTGTCCCGATACTGTTCGACAGCGAATGTGGTGAGCGGTGAGTAAATATGCAGCTTGGGCAAGAGCTGTATTTTTAAATCTTTATGTGCCGAAGATGATATTGCGGGGAGAAAAATTCAGATTTGTATTTCATATTTAATTTCTTATGCTATTGTTTGGACAACATATATCTTTAAATTTGAGATTTTAACTGAAAAGCATTAAGTCAACCGAAACACAGTTTGTACAATTTCAGGAAAGTATCTCTCTGTGTGTATGTATCTGTGAATTGTGGAGTAGAACATACTGTTTCCCGGTATTTATTTATTCCAAAATTGTGTTCGAAGTTAAAATTACCTAGTCGAAAAATGATGTAAATAATGAATATCAACACATGTTTATTCATTTAAAACATACGTAAACTGCAATCAAATACTGATTGAAAACTGAGAATATATTAAGGGGGATTGTTGCACAAAATTCTATTCTTTTTTAAATCACTATACAGATGAAAAATTAGTCTTGTCATTCGCAAGATACCTTGTAGTGAAGTACATTATAAAAAGAAAGACTATATTTTCTAAATTTGTGAAATTTTTAAAAATTTACCTTCAAAATGCTGTGTTTCAAAAATGTTAAAACTTCAAAATGAATTATGATACAAATTTATGTTTTTTGTTTTGGGCATCACTATATCTTGGGCTATGAAAGTAGGCAATCCTGTTTAATATTGTTCTCTAAAAGAATTTACAATAAATTTATTCTCACATAAAAATTTTGTCGAAAAATGCGTATTTTCAGATGTATTAATATTTTTCAAAATTATAATGTTATAATTTTTTTAAATAACCATTCATGCTGTTGTAGTACATGTTCCGAACATTATAAATATACCAAAATACTTCCAATTATTGAAAATTGAAAAAACCCTTAGCAATTACAATAAAATAATAAATGTGAACATTTTATTTTAAGAAAAAAACAAATAAAGTTTTATTGTTTTCTTAAGAAGATTATGAATTAACACTCTATAAAATCCCTTTTAAAGAAAACTTTGGTTTAAAATATAAATCTAAAATTTTGGGAATTACGTTTTAAGAATGTGTAAATTTGAAATTAGGATTAAAAGTAAATCGATCTTTTAACGCTAAATTTCAAATTTTTGTGTAAAGGTACCCCATCAATAAATACATTTATAAGCTCATCTTTGATTTAAAGAAGTGTTTTAAAACACAAATTATCAATACCATTGTTGTTACAAGGAATGCGAAGTTTAATTACAAATAACTCTGTTTTTTGCTTCACCTGCTCAACTAAAGCAGGTGAAATTGTAAATAATGCAGCATAGAAAAGATATAAATTTTCTATACGCGCAACAGTTACTTGAATGATGTTAATTTCTCATGATGTTAATTTCCTATGGTGGTGTAACATTTCTAATATTATATATTGGACGAATATCTTCAAGTGTAAGATTTCCTATCGTTGAATTCAATTTCTCTTGATGTGTGCGCTGACTGAAGAAAAAGCTTCCAGCTTAAAATGGGCGTTGCTGAGGTACTTTCAGATTTATCAATAGCAAAATCTGCCCAACTTCTATTTTTCAATTACAATTAAGGAGTTTTGAAAACGGTTTTTCTATGGTACGATAAAATAATCGTTTTATCGTATCAATATTTTATCTTTTTATTTAATGGTATCAATTTTTTAATCGTATTATACGATTAAAAAATTGTTCTACCGAAGCTGAAAGAAATTACAATTTGTCTCTAACTTAAAGAGAAATTTAATACACTCAAGCGTTCGTTTTGAGGGTAGTAGCAAATTAAAATTATATTTACATAATTTAACTTTATGTTGTTTTTTTATTAACGTCTAAAATTACATAAAAATTTTATAATCAAAAATTAAAGAGAGATCGGGATGATCCGGGAGAGATAATTCATTTCCTGGATAATGTATTGCCAATTGACTGCTTGTTGTTCCTAATGTGGATATGATAACCCAAGAACGATTGCACATATATCATTATGATAGCATATACAAGTATATGTGGAAGTGGTTACATTACGCAAAATCTATAACTGTATAGAATTTTCGGTAATTGTTTGATTAAAACACAAATCTTATATTTTCATAGCATTATTTCATAGGAGAAAAATGATTATTCTCTGATTAATTGTAGTGGGATAAATTCGAAATAAAAATGTGACAGCATATGTGATTGTACGACTGTGTTAATAGCATTAAAATTATATATAAGAACATAAATCAGACTAATGCAATTGGCGTGACACATCTGTTGCCAACTTAAAAAAATAAATTATTAAGATATTTAATTTAAAAAAAACCTTGACAGAAAATCACGTTTTAGACTTATTAAACCATTTCAAAATTTTTTTAGATTTTTAACACTTTACAACATAGTTGAAAAGTGTTCATAGCTTTGTCCATTATGTCTGTCTGTTCGCACGATAACTGCCGTAAAAATGACTTTATCAAAATGAAATTTTAATATGTTGTTGAGACGGTTTGTAGGACATATGAGAATGTAAATGAATAACATCACCCAATTAGTTTTGGATTGAACCCGTGTTGAAAAAATGAAATACATTGAACTCCATGGGACCTAAAACCCCCTCCATGGGACCGTTTCAAGCATCTCTAAACACGAATCGAACATTTTTGAAGTGAAGTCTGTGTAGATGCGATATCTCATGAACGAATGGAACGTTTCGAACAAAATTTGGTACAAAAATTACAATCAGTGAATACTGGAACATTATTGATTTTAAACGCAATCGAAAATTCGGAAGGCTCTCAAATTTTTGAATGAAATTTTGAAAAAATTATTAAAAAATCAGAATCTTCAATATTGTTACGTAGAGGATGATTTCATATGCATTTTCTTATTAGAAAACGAATAACACAAACTTGAGTACGCTAGTGTGAACCATTCTCGAGATATTCCGCATTTTTCAAATAAATTTATCAAAATATCATGTAAAATTAAAAAACTATTATCTATTGCGAAATATGTTTACGCTTCATATATAGTATCATGCGATAAATTTGTTACCATCATTCTCGTGGATCTTGTTCTTGTTCATTCCATTCCCTAGAGATGTTACTTTAGATAATATATTTGTATTTTGAAACTTAACAATTTGCCAATAATCATTTATATATAAGAAAAGCTCGTCTCTTCGTTTGTCTCTTATACTTGGTGATAAATTTTAGAGAAATTTGCTACTAATTTCTCAAAATATTGATAACTTGACAATATTTTCCCCATGACTTTTAAAAATGTTGTCAACATTACAAAAATAACTCTAAATTGACGAAAAGGGCGCCAAATTGATGAATTATTTAAATATTTCAATATATGGACTATATTGCTTATTGCAGTTGCTATCAATATTGATAATGGTCAATTAAGTGTTGTGTGAGGGATACTTCGAAATAGATTTATGTGTGAATAGTTTTATTTTCTTATACATCATTTTATCACAGTGAGAGATGTAAATTCATTGCATTATATAGGGAAAGTTATCGGCTGTCCACATCAGATTTTCATATTTTCTGTGAGTTTTAAAAATTTGTGAACAATGCATTTCGTCCAAAATGACATTCTCTGTCATGACAGAATTTGTTTTAATTTAATCATTGTATGCATAGCTAATAAAATATATATATATTTTTTTTTTTTGCAATTGGCGAAAAAGTTCTGGACATAATCGTCTTTTGAAAATAAATGGTTCAATTTTGAATTTGAAATATAGAAAAAGATTGAAAAATCTGATGTGGGCAACACATGAATTAGTTTTTGATTCAAATTAGTGTTCGCTTTATTTCTTTAATAATTCATTAAATTAAGTTTAATTGCACAAAATAACAATAATAATTATTTGAATTTACACTGAATTTGCACTTTTTATTCAATCTTCGTTTTTCATTTGGTAACTGAACGTATTTTCAAAGAGGGCGTAGCAAAATTGCGAAAAAACTAAAATATCCAGAGAACGGCTAGTAATGTGGTTGGTCTTATTCTTCTCATCGTCAAAACTTACGCATAAAAGAAGCATTTAATGGATATATTTGAGCACACGCAGTCTTTTATTTTAGATTTTGACGATTTTACGGGCCATTTCACAAAAAAAGAAATTCATAAAAAAATTCTCGAATTATACAAAAATCTAATTAACACCAGGGTAAACCAGTAACTTATCTCCCAAATTTTGCGAAATTGGGTCAATTAGTTTTTTAGCTAGAGTGGAAACATACGATATTTGTGGTCTCTTTCGCAAAAAAAAGCAGGTTCTTTTATCCTGAATCGTACCAAAATCTAATCAGCACCAAGGTGACCCACAAGTGACTTACCTATATAATTTTATGAAATTTGCCATTTGCAGATTTCCATTTGCATACTGTCATTCGTAAAATTCGACACTGCATTTACAGAATTAGACGCTGCATTCGCAGAATTGGGTGAATTTTCTTTATCAACAATAATTGAAAGATAAAGGCATCAGAAAGGTAAGGTACTTGAGAAGTCTCATTTGATTCAAAGTTCTCACAGATCCCACGTCTTGCTGATGTGAAGGAGAAGATTGCTAGTTTTTATTTTAAAATGGCCAGAATAGTACAGTCCCTTGGTTAGTAAAGAATACCCCAGATTAGTAAAGAAATCCATCTAAGGGCTATAGAAAAGGCAATTGGATATGTACCACCCCTCTGTATTTCTAGTAATTGCAGGGTGCACACCAAACACCACCGCTCTCCATCCAGAGCATATCCTTGATTAGTATAACTAAGACTAACCGGGCAACTCATTATGAAGCTCTCCAGGTCTCCTTGACATTAAACTTCGACTAGAGGCTACTTTGTAGGGTCTTACACTGGCGCGAAGACGTACTTATCGGAGACTGATTAGAGCGTTAGACGTGCAGCAGTATAGAAGTGTTATTGGTAGCACCTTGGAAGGATACTCGTATCATGTGAGATACCAATTATGAAAGTACCACGGAAATGTCAATTTATGCCGATGGTTTGAAAATGAACGATAACGCGGGATGCGCTTTGACTGTATATAGTAAAAAAAGTTTAATCTCTACTAATCAATTTAGACTTAATGACCACACAACTATTTTCAACCCGGAGCTGCATGCGATCTTCAAAGCCTTTAAATATCTTAAGGATAATAGGATTTTATTTGTCCATTCCTATTCAAAAGCTGCAAAGCCAGCTTTATGCTCTCATTCTACCAATAATGAATTGGCTCAATACATTAAAAAAATTATTGGAGTTAAAATAGAGAATTTTCTTTGAATTAAGGTACATATTGGAGCAACGAGAAATGAAATGGTGGATCAACTTGCCAAAGAGGAAACCGATAAGAGTAGTGTTGTTGTTGAGACCCTGACCGTCCGACCTACCAGAAAGGGATAAGAGTAGTGTGGATTACATTTTCCTAACTAATCAGCAGTTGGAAATTCTTGTTAAGCAGGAGATTCTTCGGAGTTGGCAACGTTTGTGAGAAAGTGCTTCTAATGAAAGAACTCTGTTCCTGAAAATCCCAAAAGTTTCCTACACTCGTTGCCTTGCCACCTTTTACCACAATCAAGCGCTCACCTGTCATAGTGTTTGCAAGAAATATCAAAAAAAGTTGTTTTCACTAATATGCATTTGCCAGTTTGGTCTGACGATTGGTAATGTTGAACATTGCATCTATTATTAAAGGCTGTGAGATAATATGAGAAAGGAAAAGTTTCCAAGGAACTTCGAAGATATGAATATCCTCAAGCTTACGGAGCATTCTACTGCTGCTGGTGGACTTTGCGATATGTTGTCGCATAACTGCTTGAACAAGAAATGAACAATTAATGATTTTGTTTTTTGTATATACGAATATGTACATATAGATTTCATTGTGTTATGATATGTGTACCATTCAGGCTCTCATTAGTGCATGTTTTTATCTTTGCTATTTATATTGGAGGATGGTGTTCTCCTCTTAGGCAAAATGTTACTTAACTGTTCTTTTGGCTTTTACAACTGGCCGTTTGGACCCTTGCTGAAGTTGCTATGTCCGTGCTCGCTCTTTTCTGAAACGAGTAGCTCGCTTCTCTTCTCTGTTGCACTTCCTTGTGGGCTTGTCTCGACGAAAGTCTAATGGATTGTGAAATTATTTTTTTCTATTTTGAATTGTGTTTATTATACTTTTTCCACCGTGTGGTGTTTGTATTTTCTTTTACCTAATAAAGTGTTTAAGTTTCGACTGAGGTTGACTCTCATTCTCTCCGTATAATGTTTGCAGCGGTTTTTTTTTTTCGTTACCCTTGTGCCTCTTTACCACCCTGGACGTGCTGTCGTAGTGTGGTTCCGGGCTGGGGTGCCGAGGTGGTCCGGTGGCCCTCGCCGCCTGCTTTGCCGGGCTTTCATTGCTATCGCTCAACGCATTATCTTTCCGGATGCCTTAGGGTGGGGCGGGGTCTTTTACTAGCTTATCAACATTAATTTCATAACTTGCATACCATTATGTACATTTTTAAAATAAAATTAATTGAAGTGTGGTTCAACTCGATTTTCACATACCAGAATCCATTAAGTAGATTGTATATTTTATTCTTGCAAATTTTGCAAGAAGAGCAGAGTACGGGCTTTGTTACTGTAGAGGCAGACTGCATAAAAGTATAGCTTTTCAGACAGTACAGACCTCTAACACACAGACATACGTTCAAAGACGGATATCTTTCTAAAAGTGCACGAAATTGCTGCCCTATAGGTTAACTTGTCGGTTAACCTGTAGGTTAACTTTTAACTTTTCGGTAAAAGTTTGACATCGAAAATTTACAGAAAAGCTATATATTGTACATAAGTATGAGAAAGTTCAAAAGTGTACGATATTTTTTTACTTTCCTTGCAATACATGCTGATGTATTCTAATGTATAGGGAAAGTATTGAAATCGTGTCAAAAATCGCAACTCGAATTTTCGAAGGATCTACAAGTTGCGAGCGCTCTGTAGCGTGACGTCTGTGACGTGTACACCTGTAGCGTGACACAGCGTGACGTCTGTGTGTGTTTGTCTATTCAATGTATGTATACATTCTATCTCAAACACTAATTCACCAAATTTCACAAAATTTGGTAGATAAGTCGCTTGTGTTTGGCCCTGGTTCTAATTAGATATATAGGCCCTGGTTCTAATCAATATATTTTATGTGTAATTTTTGCTGACGAACAGAATAAGATCATCCTCATTACTCCAAGAACAATCGTTCTTGAGATATTTTATTTTTTCTCATTTCTGCAACGTAGTCCTTAAAAATACGTCCAGTGCAAATTCAATGTAATTTCAAATAATTAGCCGTGTTACTTTACGTAATCAAACTCACTTTAATAAATTATGAATAAAATAAAAACTAAATAAATTAGACTCTGTAGTGAAAATCACGCGCTGCCCACATCATATCCAACGTACTTTAATTTTAAATTAAAACAATGGGCGCAATGCAGTTGAAATAGGAGGATTTAGCGGATTTGAAACCACAGAGTGGAATCTCACTTTACGTCGCTGACATTCAATTCTTACGAATAGATTTCCTAATGATTTCGCTAAAAAGGGTCTGCGTATTTCAGGACTCACTGGGGAAAATATGCACCCAGTCCTCTAAACAACACCTCCATAGAATCCTCCAAAACTGCATCTGAGATGTAAAAAGTGGGGGGGAGTACTAGGACAAAATTTTCTAGTTCAGCTTACACTCTGGCATGTATACGCTTCACAGACAAATCTGGCAAAATAAATACACAGAAAAATAAATGCAACAGGGTGACTTACAAGTGATTTGTCTAATAAATTGTGGAAAACTTAATCGTATAGTTTTGGAGCCAGTGTAAATAATTACATTGCACAGACACACACCATACACAAACAGACGATATGCAAAAAGTCGTGTTAGGGTATTCGTAAAGGGGTACGCCTGATAATGCCCGGAACGTGAATAGATATACTATCGACATTTCCAATTTTCGACGTGACGATGGTGTTTCTTTCAGACATACGTCTGGGCGGGGGGGAGGGTGAGTTCGCACCTCCCTGGAGACATTTTATGTTAACTTAGTTTCTATTTATGTGACAGCATTTAGATATATTTATATAGGGCAAATAGAAAACTTGCCATCTCCCAAAGTTTCATTCGCTCCCCCCCCCCTCCCCGCCAAAAAGTCCTGAATTACTGTGTGACGCTGTCATGAAACGGGAGAACATTGAAAAACTTGTATTTCTCATAATTTGTTTTTTAGGTTTTCTTACGTAATTTACGTTCAAACTTATATAGTAGATCGATGAATTAGAACCAGGGGACTATTTCATTTACAGACACTGAACTGTAATTCGCAAAGCAAATGCATGAAAAGCGTTAAATTATAGTCATGGCATACGTAAATGACGTAACGCACTAATGTAATGATGTGGAAATGTCCCATGAGCTGAAACTTTGTGCCGTGTTTCTGCTCTCCGCTTGCTTTGGAAATCGAAACCGAGTCCGTCAAAGGTGACGTGCGTAAATGGCGTACCGACATAATATAATGACGTGAAAATACACGTGAAATGACGGGACACATAATTAAAATGACGTAACGCACCGTATAATAACGTGATTAGATAGATGAAAATACTCCACCGGGTTAAATTCCGTGCCGAATTTCAGTTTTCTACGTCCTCTGGGGACCAAGAACGAGCCCGTCAAAAATGTTGAACGAATGGACAAAATGAATTGACGAGAAGTAATATGTGTAGGGAATAAAGAAATCCAACTGTCCCGTAGGAAACAGAAAGTTTTCTTGCTTTAAGTAAAGACTTTAACGTAAACTTTAACGACTTTAAGTGAAGACTTTAACATGACATTTTTCTTTGGTCGATGATTTACGTAAGCAGTTTACCCTCAAGGAGAACTGGCATGTGATAAAATGTTTCCAGAGAGCATCAAATAAAGGAATTAGTGCAGCAAATTAAAACCATTTTTACTTTCGCAAAAACACTGTGGTACTCGTGACTAACCAGTTTGCATTACGCAATCGGATTGGACTGAATTGGATTGGTTTGACGATTTTCTACTCTTATAAGTACACAACAGCTACTTTGAAGGAGTTACTTTGATCACTACAAGTATGCAACGTATGAAGATAACAACATGTAAAATTACTATTTAGGAGTACTAATTAATTACATTTCGCGTAAGAATTAATTATATTTCGCGCAAGTCTGAATTGACAATTATCATTATTAATAGCATCCGCTAAAAGCGATGTCCATATATTAAAATATTTTAGTAACTAATTCATCAATTTGGCCTCAATTGCGTCATTTGGGCGTTATTTTTTAAATTATGACGGTATTTTCATCATTTCGGGACTAAATATTGTTAAGTTGGTGATATTTTTCTAAATATGTCGCTAAGTTCGTCAAATTTATCGTTAAGCGTTACAAACATGTAGAGAGAAGAGTTTTTCTTAACATATAAACGATTATTGGCGAATTGTTAGGCGTCAAAATACGAAATTATTACCCAAAGTATCTTTCCTCCAGAACGGAACTAGCTAAATCCACGAGAAAGATGATACCAAATTCATCGCATTATATTAGATATGAAAAGTGAACATATTTCGCAATAGTTAATGATTTTAAATTTTATGTGACTCTGTTTTATAAATTTATTTAAAAAAAAGCTCGTGAATTGTTCCTACTAACTTTCTAAAGTTTGTTTCATTCATCTTATGAAATTTTACGTAAGAAATTATCGTGTAAGTAACATTACTGAAAGTTCTGATATTTTTAATGATTTTTTTAAAATTCTATTCGAAAATTTAGAGGTCTCCCAAACTTTCGATTGCGCTTAAAATCAATAGGCTCCACTGTGTTCACTGACTGAAATATTTTATTCGAAACGCTCCATTTATTCGTGAGATATCGCATCCACAGACACACACACACAACCAGACATCCCTTCAAAAACGTTCGATTTGAGTTCAGGGATATGAAACGTGATCTTCCGTCGAAAACTCAAATTCGAATTTTCGACCCCGTCACAATACTTTCCCTATACATTATACTATGTATTTAAGGAAAGTATAAATGCTATAGAAAATTCCCTCTATCATAACGATATTCCAGATAGATGACTTCTAAAAGTAATCCGAAAGACTGGAGTTCTATCTCCAGTTCCAGCTCATTCTTGTTAACTAAAATTATCTCCTATACTTTACACATTTTATTCATTCCTTTCAATTCATAGACTCATTTATTCCTAATGAGTATTTATCAAAATTATTTCAGGGAGGAAAATAATACCTAAAATGATGTCGAAAATTCCCTCTATCATAATGATATTCTTCGGGCTAAGGCGGGTATTATCAGACCACCTCGAGCCAATTCTACTAAGTTTCAGAAATTTTATCTCTTTTTAGCTCCCAGATATTACAATCTTTTAAAAACATTGTTACCTATCGTTCCTTTTCCAGGGCTATCAAAGACTGGTTATTTACTTGTAATTCAGTTGAAATTGAGAATTTTTTCCGTATTGATAACAAATTTTTTACCTGCTTTTACTGTCATCTTCATCTTTTTTATTGTCTATGTTTATCTTTTCAGTTGTCATAATGTAATGATTTATTGTAATTGTTTTATCTGTAACTGCTTTTATGTCATTTGATGCAACTTTAATTGCCGTGTTTACCCATCTCCTTCTATAAGGTTATCTTTTAGGAGTGGGCATTCATGGATCCTGTAATCTTCTTACTTCTGCAAATTAAAATGAAAGACTTATTCCAGATAAATGACTTACAAGACCAACCCAAGAGGCTCAAGTTAGATCCCCAGTTTCAGCCAATCAGGGCCGTAGCCAAACACGAAATTGAAGAGGGGTTGGAGTGAAATTCAAGAGGGGCTCAACAGTCTTGAAGGAGGGGGCTCACCAAAAATACAATTAATCATTAACATTTATTAACCATAACGGTTACAGTTCTATATTTCAATCTATATAAATTATTAAAGAATCTTTGCATATTTATTTGTATTTGCAAGCTAGGCGTTGATTATTAATATTCATATAGCTGATATACATCAATATTAATAATAATTACAATGGATTTTAATATAATCAATTACTAGTAGTAAAGTTGTTAATTAATCGAAGAAAATTTCTGAAAGTTAATACAAGATAGTGCTTAATATTAACTCTTAACTACATAACAGATGATTTTGACTCTGTATGATAGTGAACCCCATAATAATACAAAAATATCTTATACTATTGTCATAATTTTTTAATATTTTTAAATATTTTAAATTAAATATGTAAATAAATTGATCATCAGTATAACTACAAATTCAGCTAAATTAAAAAATCTTTAAAACAAAGTAATTTACAAAAAAAATCCATAAAGAAATTTTATGCAAAATTTGGATGACATTTTGGATGGAATTTTGTATCACTACTAAAAGTTTAGGGGGTTAATCATACCTCCTGAGGGGCCCCCTCTGGCCCCTGCCAAGATACGGTCCTGCAGGCAATTCTTTACGACTCAAATTAAATCCTATATTTTACACATTTTATTCATGCATTCCAAATTAGCGGACTAATTTATTTCCCATGAATAACAGCAAATTTATTTCAGGAAGAAATTTAACACCACTAATGTCATTGAAAAATTACTGTACGTTATAACTACTCTAATCAGCATTCCCCTTGGCACACTAAAGAAGAGGCAGCCCAACTACCCAAAAAACACAGCTACCTGTTGAACCACTCTTCGTAGTGTGTCAGTGGCAGATATTACCTAAGGATATTATTCATTTAATATGGAGTGTCAATGAATGTGATGAGTCTTCTTTTTAGAACTTTCGATGGGTCGACGGACTCCCCGAGGTTGCCTGACCACTTGCTTCCCAAGTTTCATGTAGACGACATTCTTGGAAAGCTTGTAAGATGTGGTCCAGCTCTCTTCCTATATCATATTTAATAAATTGATCTGGATAATTTTCACTTTCCCTAACTACAGAGTGATCGGAAAATTGCGGATATCAAAATTTAAAATCACATGTTCCGAGACATTGAAATAGTAGATTTTGTTTCAGTTAGGTGGGGCTGTTATAAATTCAAAAATATATCAGAAATATCGTCTGTAGGAATCCTAGGACTACTATTGTAAAATACTGCACTAAAAGTGAAACAAGTGGCCCAATTTAAAAAATAAAAATTGCCGATAGAACTACAATAACTTTTACAATGCTGAAAGATTAAAACACTTCATTTTTAACAGTTAAGCAAGTATAATCATTCTGTGAGAGCTTTGAATTCTGATTTTGCTTTTTATATATCAGAAATATCGTCTTTTGGAATCCTAGCATTCCATAGTATTGCAACACACCCCACTAAATGTGCAACAAGTGGCCGAATTTAAAAAATAAAAATTGCGGATTAATCTACAGTAGCTTTTACAATGCTGAAAGATTGAAACACTCTATTTTTAACACTTTACAACAAATTTGAATAGTGTTTATGACTTTGTTCATTCTGTCTGTCTGCCTGTCTGTCCGTTAGCACGATAACTGCCGTAAAAATGACTTAATCAAAATTAAATTTTATTATGTTGTTCAGACGGTCTGCAGGACCTATGGGAATATAAATGATTAATATCACCCAATTAGTTTTGGATTGAACCCGGGTTGAAAAAATGAAATACATTGAGCCCTATGGGACCTAATTCTTCAAACATTTTTTAAGCGAATTTAAAATTCACAAATTGCTTCGAAAATTTTAAGTAATATTCAAATTGTTCCATAAAATATGTAAAACAAAATTCAGCGATATATATTCAGTAGTTTTTAAAAAAAAAATTAAAATAATAATAACACCTCTTATATGAAGCGATCACGTGACCATGATATGAAAAGATCACATGAACCACTTCAAAATGATATATGGCATCCATCTTGTCTCAAAATCGTGATTTTTAAAGTTCTTTTTAATTCATATTGAGTGTTGTATCCGTCCTAAAACCACTTTATTTTTGCTTAAATTCTGTGCATCTACATACTGAAACAACGCAATTACAATATATTTCAGTTTAAATGCTCATTCAAATTTGATTATTTCTACAACGAAGCCTATTTTTCACCTATGTAAAATGTAAACAGCAAAATATGTAGAATGAGTTGTATTAGAATTGCTGTATTTCTTTAACACAAAATCATTTAGTTCATGGAGTCTGCATAGCGGATATGAATGAAATATTCACTGATTTTACAAAGAGAAGGACAATTTTTTTCGATGAAGTTTTACGCATAGAGTTTAATTACTTAGAGCTCCATGGTCTTAATTTTTAAATAAAATAAATTATTATAGTATTGTGATGAATGACATGAATGGGAAATTATTTATGAATGAAATGTTGCTTTTATAGAGAGAGCCAGGCGTGTTATTTTTTCTATGACGTCATTTGAATGAATTTCAGTTGTTTTCGATGACGTTTTCAAATATAATAAATTATCGTAGTATAATGATAATTCTAAAATTATTACCGAGGAATGTATCACATTTTAGAGATGTTTTAAACCAGGCAATTTATATTTCAATGCCGTCATTCGAATGAAGTTCATTTTTTTCGATGAAGGTTTAAGTTTTCAAATATAATAAATTAATGTAGTATTGTTATAAGTTTTAAAATATTACCGAGGAATGTATTGCATTTTAGACATGTTTAAATAAAATTGCATTGAAGTTGGAAAGTGTTTCATAATCAATGCTTTAAGCATGATTGATATTTCTTGTTAATACTTTACAACATAGTTGAAAAGTGTTTATGACTTTTGTTATTTTATCTGTCTGCCCGTTCGCACGATAACTGCCGTAAAAATGGCTTTATCAAAATGAAATTTTAGTATGTTGTTGAAACAATCATGGGAATGTAAATTAATAATATCACCCAATTAGTTTTGGATTGAACCTTGGTGGAAAAAATTAAATCCATTGAACCCTATAGGACCTAATTTTTCAAATATTTTTTAAGCAAAGTTAAAATTCACAAATTGCTTCGAAAATTTTAGAAAATATTCATATTATCCCGTAAAATATATAAAAAAATTTCCGCAAAATATGTTCAATAGTTTTTTAAATAAAAATGAAAATAATAATTACACCCATATAATATGAAGAGATCACGTGACCCACTTCAATATAAAATATGGCATCCACCTTTTTTTCCTCAGAGTAAAAATCGTGATTTTTAAAGTTCTTTTAAATTTATATTTATGTTGCATCCGTCCAAAAACTACTTTATTTTTGCGTATTTTCTGTGCGTCTAAATTATGCGCCAACGCAATTATAATATTTTTGAGTTTAAATGATCACCAAACTTTGATTATTTCTACAACGAAGCCTAATTTTTTTGGATGCAGAATGTAAACAAATGATTATAAGATGAGTTGTATAAGAATTGCTGAATTTTTTTCACGCAAAATTATTTAATTCTAGAGTCTGGAATAAAAGTGTATAAATGAAATATTCACTGCTTTTACATAGAGAGCCAGACGATTCATATTTCGATGACGCCATTTGAAGAAAGTTCATTTTTTTTCGATGAAGTTTTAAACTTTCAAATGAAATAAATTATTGTAGTACTGTGATAATTCAAAATATATTAGCACTGAATGTATCGCATTTTAGAGATCTTTAAATAAAATTGTATTTCAATTGAAAAAGTATTTCATAATCAATGCTTTATGCATGATTGATCTTTCTTGTTAATAGTTAAGAAAGTATAACCATTGTGTGGCAGCTTTACACTCTGATTTTCCTTTTCATATATCAGAAATATCATCTGTAGGAATCCTAGCATGCCATAGTATTGCAAAACACCGCACTAAAAGTGCAACAAGTGGCCGAATTTAAAAAATAAAAATTGCAAATTAATCTACAGTAACTTTTACAATGATAAAAGATTGAAACACTGCATTTTTAATAGTTAAGCATGTATAATCATTCTATATAACAGCTTTCCATTCTGATTTTCCTTTTTATATATCAGAAATATCGTCTGTAGGAATCCTAAAATTCTATAGCATTGGAAAACATTGCACTAAAAGTGCAACAAACGGCCGAATTTAAAAAATAAAAATTGCAAATTAATCTACAGTAACTTTTACAATGCTGCAGGATTAAAACACTCCATTTTTAATAGTTTAGCAAGTATAACCATTCTATAACAGCTTTCCATTCTGATTTTACTTTTTATACTTTATAATACAGGAAAATTATTTTAATAGGATCGGACTCTCGAATTTATAATTTTCGGCATCCTCAAATACGAATCGACAATTTATTCCATTCATATGTGTATCAGCTTATCTGCGAGTTGGATAGCTCTACACCAAATGACATGAAATTTGGTTTATAATTATTTTAATCGATCAGAGGCCTATTAATTTTGGGGCAGCTCAGACCAGTGAAAACCCTCCGAATTTTCCAACATTCTTTCTTAATTCCAAAGAAAAAAAATTATTGGTTGAAGTTTTTACAGACATAGTCATTTAATACATAATTTAGTTTTATTTAAATAATGAATTACATTATTTACAGAAAGTTAACATGCGTCATTCTCGAAATATTTAACTTCTCTTTTATATAAAAAGGGAAAATATTTAAAAAAATAAATACGCTTATCATTATTAAATGGCTGCATGCATTATAAGTACTTTAAAGCGGAAATGAATGAGCCTCCTTCTATAGGAGTTATCACGATATGTTTTGGGGATATTAAAAATTTAACTTTTTCCCGAAAGCACAATATCTCTTAAAATGTTCAACTTCCATGAAAATGTGTGTTAATTTCAATTTGGAACAGCAAAAAGACTGATGGTTTTCAGCGAGATATATTTATATAGTTACTGTGGTACACGTTTAAAAATAAACATTTGATTGGAGCTTAATTCCTTTATAAATAATAATTAAATCTTTGGGTTGAATTATCATTCTTATTTATCATCATTATTGCCCGTGAATCGTATAGTCGTACATCGTTGCCGCATTAACCCACCATAAATTATTTGTGCAAGTTCCTAAAATATAATTATTAATTAACATGCTACACAATTAACTTCTACCATTTTAAACTTTAAAATAAACATAATTTATTACACATATACAATTATGATTAACTTACATTAATTATATATATATATGTGTGTGTGTGTCTGTGTGTGTTTAAGGAGGAGGAGAACAGGCTTACTATATTTGTTAAAAATTATCTATTCAGCCTTTTATAAAAGCAAATTGGCACATACCTCTGTTTGTCGTGGATACTGAAACGTATTCTTAAACATTCATTGCTGTTTGTCATGGAAAACTAAAACACACAACGTTATTCTGTACATTTTAGACTCTAATTGTCCACGACGGTCATTGCCTCAATTCTATGAAGCACGCTTTTTACCATCATGTTAGACTATTATTCTAGTCACCACACTATAGAACGGTCATTTTTAATTCACTCATTGTAAGGCACAACACACTTGGCCGGTCATTCTCCGTTGACCGCCTTTCAATCTCATATGTATCAGCGTTTTCCCACAATATTGAAAACGTGTAAATATGTAGTGAATATTAGGTGTTGGACACAAACGATATTTTAATTTTAATATATAAAAAGCAATGTTTAAGTAATTCCAAATATTAAGTGACATGAAGCGCAAAAATTTTCTGCGATTTCCCAAGAATTTATAGCACAGTTGTTCACTATCTTCTCAAGTTACATTTCAAGGTCAAAACAAATTGACCTGAGTTCTTGCACAGAACTAACTACTTTGGAGCCTTCCTATCTTATCAGACTTCTGGATTGAAGAATCAATCAGTCACGCCCGTCCAAACAGTAAAAGTTTTGAACTGGAGTATAGTAGAGTTTTGTAAATTCGATGTTGGTTAATTCGTAACACTGAGTAATTCGAATTAAACATCGTGATTCTTGAAATTCGCATGGACCGGTTTCGCACTTATAAGGAGATCGCTACCATATTGTAATCGATACCTGCACTAAAAAAATTTACTGTGTACCCCAACGTTTTACACCTTCATGAAGACAAATTCAATCCTACCACGCTGTATGTTTCAAATATATAGATTTATTATAAGAACCTATCTATCATAAAATGCTTTGTTAACTTTTATGTCCCGAATTAAGAATTTTTTCAAACGTTTCTTATTATTACTTTCCTTATATACATATTATAATGTATAATGAAAGTATTGTGACGGGAGGATCGAAAACTAAAATTCCAGTTTTCGAAGGCAGAACATGTTTCAAGCGTCCCTGAGGACGGATCGAATGTTTTTAAGGTGATGTCTGTGGGGGGGGGGGGGGGGCGATATTTCTTGAACGAATGTAGCGATTAGAACGAAATTTGGTAAAAAAATTACAATCGGTGAATACTGGAAGCCTGTTGCTTTTAAACGCAATCGAATGTGCAGTACTCCTCTAAATTTTGAAAAAATCATCAAAAAATCAAAACCTTCAATAAAGTTACGTAAATAATCATGTCTTATGTAATTTTTCACTAGGAAACGATTGACAAACTTTAGAAGGTTAGCATGAACCATTCTCGATATATTGCATTTATCAAAAACCACATAAAATTTTAAAAAATAGTATTAACTATTGTGAAATATGTTCACTTTCATATGTAATGATATGCGATAAATTTATTATCATTCTCGTGGATCTAGCTAGTTCCATTCACGAGAGAAGATACTTTGATTAATAGTATTGTATTTGGATGCCATTAGTCGTTTATCTACTATAAGAATAACCTATTTCTCCGTCTATAATGCTTGGCGAAATTTTGGCGCAATTTTTTTTTAATATTGTCAAATTGACGAAAATGTCGTCTATATGATAAAAATGTCACCGAATTGATAAAAATGTTTCCAAATTGATAAAAAAATATCGTCAAATTGACAAAAATGAAGCTAAATCAATGAAAATGACAACAATTTGATGAAAAATCAATATCTTGGAAAGAACATAAGATTCTTCTATATAAGAATAACCTATTTCTCTGCCTGTAAAGCTTGGTGAAATTCTGGTGACGAATTTTGGCAACATATCGCCAACTTAGTGAGTTCTTTTAAATGTTTCCAAATTGACGGAAATGTCGCCAAATTGATAAAACTGTAGATAAATCATCAATGGAAATGACGACTAATTGATGAAAATTCAATATTTTTAAAAGAGCATAATAAACGACTATATCAATAACCCATTTCTCCGCTCGTTCGTACATAATGCTTGGCGAAAAATTTGACGGGATAGCGCAAGCTTGACTACTTTTTAAATATTGTCAGATTGACGAAAATATCGCAAATTGATAAAAATGTCACCAAATTGATAAAAATGACGCTAAATAGGAAGTAAAGCTTTGCAAATTTTTTATATATGGGCTATATTGCTTATTGAGAATGCTATCAATATTGATAATTGTTAATTTAGAGTTGGCTGAAATATAAGTTAATTGGGTACGAAATAGCTTTACATGTTGTCATCCGAAAAAGCGGGAATTCAACGTTACAAATACTGTGCCTTGGATCTTTTCATCATTTTTTAAATGTGAAAGAAGTAAATTCATTGCATTATATAAGGAAAGTCATGTGCTGCCCACATCAGATTTTTTTCATAATTGTTTAGTAAGATCTCTTTAAAAGATAAATACGATAAAATATTGAATTTTTTGTAGCTCGAAAACTGCGATTACTGTAATGTAATAGCACTTAAATACATATTAAGAGTGCTGAAATTATTTATATTTAATACTGGAAAATAAGCAAATTTGTTCTGATAAATTGTGCGTTTCCACACCAATACGGAATACAACTAAAACCCGCGCAAATGTATTTAGGCATAACACATTAAATTTATAAAAGAAATAAATATCATTCATCACTTTCCATAATTGCAGCATATTCTTATGCTGTTAAAAATTGCCCAGATTTGATTATCACAAAACAGAAGTCCGTAATAACGTACATATTTTTATACTAAAATATCAGATAAAAATAAAATTCCATGCGATGTCTTGTTAATTACTTTCAAAGCCTTTGGAAACGTGGGGAAAACTTACGGGTTACCAAATCACAATTTTTACAGCTCACTTGACTTCCGAAATACACGTGTTCACTAATATCCTCAAATCAAAACGCAAAGAAATCTACAGGTGATACTTGTATAGAATTATAATAAGAACATATCTCTGATAACATGCTTGAAATAGACGTTTAATGGAAGTTTCAATAAAGTAAGATTTAAAAATACTGTCCGAACAAAAAAAGTAGACTACATATAACAAAAAAAAATCAATGGTGGCTCTAGTCATTGCCACCTCAACTCACCCGGCAGAGGTAAGAAAACTGACATAGATAATGTGGACAAGTAACGTAAACATGGGGTTAACCAATGAGAGTCGTGGTTATAGTAAAACTCGGAGGATGACGTAGACATGTGGTCGACCAATAAAAATCGCCGTCCATTTGAGCACACTTGTCAATAAGGCTCCTATGCATATGGCTCGAATATATACGGGCATGAGCAACGGCGACCATCTAGACTCACAGTTGAAGCGATGGTAGTACATTGATGGTAGGTTAATACATTAATGTTAGTGCATAGATGGTAGATACTACATTGATGGTAGATTACTTTCGCGCCCTTTTCTAGGGATCTCGAGAAAATCAAAGCATTCAAGACTACATTCTTGAATAATTGGTACAATTTTTTGAAAGCAGAAGCACCTACTTTACAGTTGCGCATATCAAATAGCAGCCATGTAACGCGTGTACGCCATTGAAACAGCACAGGCAGACAACTGACTGGACCAGTGGGAGTCAAATTGGAGGTTGCGTCAGCTTGTATATTTAGAAATCTGAAAAAATCTCTCCGTGACATCAAAATCCTGCCCCCTGTCTTCTGTACAGGTGATTTTGTTCCAGTCCGACGAAGCTGACATGATTTTAAGTAAATAACGTATTTAACCTTTTGCTTACGGGTGGGACAGCGTCCATCCCAAACGAAAAACCTCTCAAAAAGACAGGTATTTGACATGCCCTATCCCAAACAGTTCGATCCCCCTTTGCAGGCATTGGCTTTTTGAGAGGTTCTTCGTTTGGGATGGCGCTGTCCCACCCGTAAGCAAAAGATTAAAAAAGAAGCCCCAATAAGTTGATTCATTGTCTTCGGTCTCATTTGTTTTGTTTACAATAGATAATATCGACCTCTGGTAATTAAAACAAGATACATAAATGAAACAACTTAATATTTCTAAGTTATGAGAGAACATGATACAATTGTGTTGTGACAGGGCGTAGTGCATTTTATAGGATCTAAGAAAGTATAACAAATCACTTACAGTTTAAGCTATCACTTTTAGTTTTCGAGATATACACATTACCAACTTTATAACTAGAAAATGTTCAACCTTCTTCAATTTGACAAGGCAATTGCTCAAAAACTATAAGAGTTTTGTGAAAACGGAATATTGATCTAGATGAATGAGTTTCCTTGGGATATTTTTGTTCCGTACTATTTATATCTATATTATATTTTCCCATTATTATTATTATTATTATTATTATATAATTTTGTTATATAGTGTATATTTTTAAATTCTTCATCATTATATATTGTATATATTTTATGTCTTGTATATGCATGCCAATGTAAAATTTCTCGAAGTTTAAATAAATCCCCGCCTATGTCATTAGTAAATCTTATATCGTGGTCTAATGTTTATTAGTTGTGTAAATTGTGAATTGTTTATATTTATCTTTTATAGTTTAGAAGATATTTCGAGCGGAAGTCACTAAAGAGAAGCAAAAATTCGCATGGACAAAAACATTCTTTTTCCAAAACAAAAATAGTTCAAAATATTAAAACATTGAAATAAAGTTTGCGTACTCATAAAGAGTATTTTCAGCAAAATGAGTATATATTGGTTGCATTTTTACCAATTAAGTTCGGAGCTATTAATGTCTAAAAATTTGACATTTTTCGTAAAGCCCTAATTTCATCTAGATACTCCGCCATAACCATTATTCTCGTCGAAAATGGTATCTAATTACAAAATAATGGCTAGTGTTTTATTTATTTATTTATTGCTAATCTATTGTATTATTAACGAAACATTTGTTACAATTCAGTTCAATGAATCGAGCAGAATCAGCTCGTTTGACTGTTAATTGTTATGTGTGAAAAGCTTTTACAGTACAATTGTAGAACACCATCAGCAAGAAAATCGCATCAGACAAATCAACATTGAAGTGATTGTCTGGGAGCATTAGATATTATTTTTCCTAAATACATAGTATGATGCATATGAAAGTATTGTGACAATCTGGATTCGAGTTTTCCACGGAAGAACGCGTTTCATATATCCCTGAAATCGAAGTCAATGGCAGCATAGGACAAAATGTGATATAATTATGCATAAAAAGGGTTATTTATCGCTTAATTATCACAAAACTTTACAATTTCAATCATTGCAGTGAAAATTAGTCACGATGCAATTTTTGTGTTCGTGACATCTTTAGCTCCCTCGAGGAGGGGCATCGTCAAACTTTGCATCATTGTTAAACTCGACAATTAATCGAAAGATTTTTTAAAGCTCTTTAAAATGAAGGATAACATGCTATAATTATGATCATTTGGACCAACAATACAGATTTTTCAAATTTCCCTTGCAAAATTAAAATAAAGCAAATCGCAATCTACTTAAAAAGGGATTCTGGTATGAGTCGAGATTAGCCCCTCACTACAGTTAATTAAAGTAGTAAAATGAAGATCACACGTACTCTGCAATTATATATAATTAATTCGTTGATATATAGCACATTCTTTGCAAAAAAATCAAAAGGTGTGAGAAGTCAGAAGCCGCGAAATTTAGGAGCAGCGTAAATGACATTTTTAACACCGGTAAATTAATATTGAATGAATTTTAATGAAGCTCAAAAATTTAGGGCCACCGAAGCTACCATGAATTTTCTTCACGAAGGAGTATGCATTTTATTCGAATCATCCAAAAATTTATTTTTAATTTCCACTTAGACTGATTTAATTAGAAATTCTATATTGTTTCTTTGACTATTGACTTTTCCTAGCACACAAATGTGTATTACAATAAAACATGAAATGACAATTGCACATTTTTTTTTCTTTTTTAACATTTTTTCGTGTTTGGCACAAAATGTTTTTAACTTATTAGCTGAAAGACAAAATTTAAAATACTTACTAATATATACAAAGAATCTCAATATCAATTTTATATAACTTTCAATAATTGCAAAGATTTACATAAAACATTACAACTCAATAAAATGTAAGCCTGCCGTTCCTGTCACTAACTTCTTGGATGCGTTACGGCTTAGAATCTATCAAGCTATGGACAACGCTGTGGTATCCTGCCGAACTAATTTCCACACAAACGGATCTCCAAGCTAACTCCTAACATTTTATAGAGTAATTCATCTTCAAGCCTAGCTACAAAACATAAAATTTACAAAGAAAAAGATTCTTCGCAGTCGTCTTTATGCCTTCTAAATACCATTAACAAGTCGAAAGTAGTTAAAAAATTATATTATAATAATTCAATTTTCAATGACATAGCCAAGCCAAGACGAATGATTTCGGGGTACCTGTATCACCAGATACGTAACCCCACATCTACTGTAGAATAGCAATCTGATAGTTTATGCGATGTATAAAGTCTATTTTTCAAGGCACTCTGCTTCTTGGAGGGTGCTGTTTGTGAGGTTTGCTTGCTTCTGCAGTAGTTGTAGTTGAAAGGTGGTCTTGGATGGCTGATCTGGTAAGTAATAGGGTAGTAAAGGGAAGGGGGTGGGGCTAAGGCAAGGCCCAATCAGATTGAGCGGGAGCTAGTACACCAAAGTGTATAAGTTATACGAGTTAACAATTTATTAGTATGAAATAAGATATACTAATTTAAAAATAAATTTACTATTAAGGTTATAATTACTATAATATACAAATTTACAATTATTAAAGTTTAGGTATAGTTATAATTTCAATATTCAAGCTGATGATTCTCTGAACAAGACCGAAATGGAAGCACAATTCGCCTTCCCAACGACAAAAAAGTACAATTTTAGTTTCAAAGTTACTTGCAGGATCTGCAAGGTATACAAAATAAATTTAAATTATCAAGTGAATTTATTATTAGAGTAGGAACGTGGAATTAAGGAATCGTGCACACTCAACGCGTTTGGCAAATGCTAGCCGTACTATTGGCCTGTGGCTGGGCCCTAAAGGAAGAGTCAAGAAAACGCCAAGTCCTTGAATCGGAGTGGCGCCATCTATCTTCGGTCAGCGGTGGTGAAAAACTAGGAAACTCCTGTTTGCGGGACGAGGTACCGGCGCTTTTTCCATTTGGTCTCGTTAGAGCCAAATAGAATGTGTCGGGGCCTTCTCTTCCCAAGATAGGAAGGGACGATCGGATTGTAGGTCTGATCGACGTCTCTCAAACAAGGTCTACTGGAGTTTTTCTTGTAGAAATTTTGAGTGTGTAGCCCAATGCACTCTGAAACGCCAGAGATTTTAAGGTCGTGGTGTATAACTTCGTTCTGGACATATCTAGGCGCATTAACAATGCAACGCAAGACTTTATTTTGGAATACTTGCAATTTCTCAATATGACTTTTTGCTGCCGACCCCCATATTTGGCAGGCATACAAAAAGCCAGGTGCAATGATCTGTTTGTAAACAATCAACTTATTTTCAAGGGAGAGGTGGGATTTCCTACCGAGAAGAGGGGTCAGTGCTCTGAAAACAGTATTTGATTTGTCCAGCTTCGTTTTGATGTGCTCTAGGAAGGTCATGTGAGCATCCAGCGTAACTCCCAGATACTTAACGTAGTGGGAGAGCGGGATGACTTCGTCGAAGATCTTGAGTATATAGTTTCTGTTGTCTTCTCGGTAGTTAGGCTTAAATATACACACTGCACTTTTCGAAGCATTAATTTTAATTCTCCAGGTGGTGAGCCAGTGCTCAAGGCTATTCTTAATGTAGCTTTGGAGTGTATTGATCGCGTTGTGTGGTGAACAGCTAAGTGCAATAAGCGCTGTATCATCAGCAAAGATGGCCAGCTTAACTTGAGGTATGTGTGGTATATCGTTGATGAAGATATTATACAGCAGTGGGCTGAGGTTGCCTCCTTGAGGGACCCCTGCTCTGATTGGTCGAACAGTAGAGAGAGTTTTATCAACTCGTACTTGGAAAAATCTATTAGTGAGGTACGAGTTGATGATGGCCAAAAGTTGCGTCGAAATGCCAAGTCGCACCAGCTTGGAAATAAGCCCAGGCAGATAAGTTTTATCAAACGCCTTTGCCACGTCGAAAAATACTATGGAAGTATACTGTCTGTTGTTAGCGTTTTGATGGATAGTTTCGACAACACGCATAAGTTGGGACTGCGTTGAATGCTCGGTTCGAAAGCCGTGCTGGTCTGGAATCAAAATGCTTTTCGAACGGCAGAAACTATCCAAACGTCTAAGCAACACCAATTCATAGATTTTCGAAAAACTTGACAGTAGGCTTATTGGTCTGTAGTTCTCGGCTTGCGAGAGATTTTGGTTCGGTTTTGGAAAAGGGAGGACGACAGCGGTTTTCCAACTTTGGGGAAAAAAGCGAAAGTCCAACATATGATTCAGTAGCATAGTAATCCAGCAGTAATACAAATCAGGCAGATTCTTGAGGATGCGATTACTGATTCGATCCAATCCAGGAGCTTTCTTTGCTTTCAATCCATCAACGATGTGTAAAATTTCAGCCAGAGAGATTCTCTCTAAGTCGTTTGGTGCATGTGCTTGAAGTGCGTTGTGATTGGTCTGTTGTAAATCTTGTTCAGTGGTAGTGTATGTGTGGCTGAATCTGTGGTCGATGTTGGGTGTGAATTGGAGTTCCAAGCTATCTGCTAGCAAATTAGCTTTTTCTTCCGCAGTCTGGGCGAGTCCATTAGGGCCGTTAATGGGCGGAATTGTAGTTTTTATGGTTCTCATGTTTTTAGCTGTTCGCCAGAGACTGTGATTTGCAGGTGTAAGTCCCTCAAGGTGTGTTTTCCAGCGTTGCTGGGTGTGTGTTTTAATCATAACCTTGATTTCACCATGGAGTTTACGAAAGCATACGCCGTAAAAAGGAAACCTAGTGCGTTGCCAAAGCTTTCGTAACCTGTTACGCTGCTTAATTTTGTCTCTAATATCATCAGGTAAAATGTGATAATTAGAGCGGGCTTTTTTGGGTTTCGAGGCTGCAGCAATTGCCCCGAGCAGTACATGATTCATATCGATGACACGCTGTTCTATGTCATCGGTGCTGGTAATTTTGAGGGGGGGGGGGCGCTTTAAAATTTTGAAGGATGAATCTAAAATCATCCCAGTTTGTATGTAGCTCCTCCGGGTGGTCTAAAGATAAAGAATCAAAGAAAAGGTCCAATACTACAGGAAGGTGATCAGAGGTTAGGTTTACATCTGTTCTGATCTCGTAATCATACGGAATGTTCCGAAAAATAGCCAAATCAATTGTAGTGGGGGAACATCCTGTAGTAAAATGTGTGGGGGTGGGAGGAGCTATGATCCTGGCATTGGCGCACTGAGCCAATCGTTTTAGAACAACGCCATTGCTGTTCGAAGCTGCGTCCCAGGAGCAATGGCGAGAATTTAGGTCACCAGCTATGATCATGTTACTGCTATGCCTAATAAGTGCTTCAAAGTCCTTTTCAAGGGTGCGTTTAGCCATTACTGGAGGGATATACACTGAAGCAAGTGTAATCGGGACCAAATTTGGAATAGTGACCGTAACGAGCACGGCTTCGAGCTTCGTGAGTGCCGGGGCGCCCGTACGGTGGTGGGGAATATTGTTCTTGATGTAAAGTGCAGTGCCGCCTGAGCGGATAGAAAAATTCGTAGCAGGGCCAATGGGACGATGGTAGAAGTATGCGGAATAATTGCAGATACCAGGTGCAGTAGGCGAAACAAGATGTGTTTCATTTACCATAAAAATATCAAAGTTGTTGTTTACCACATAATCACGCATCTCGTCTAGCTTGGAACGCACTCCATTGGCGTTCCAGAAGCCGACCTTGAGAGATTGCAAAATATGAGAAGTGGGCCGAAAATGAGAAGCCAGAACAAAAACGGGGGGGGGGGGGGTTACCCTAAGAGAGCGTCGTAACGCCGATAGATATGAAATATCATATCTATCTCCGTGGTACACTTTCTAAGTTCAGGTAGCGCTTGGCTAAAGGCCTGCATAATTAAATCCCTATTATGAGTATGCCTCATCGTCATGAGAGACGATAGAAATGAGGCATAGTCAATTTGCTTCTCCTCTTGAGGAGGCGAAGTCTTACTAGGTTCAGGGGGTGTGGCCAAAGTTTGGCTCGATTTTGGATTGGCTGCCATGTAATCCTTTTTGAAGTTAGCCGAAAAATCAAAGTCATGGCTGGCAGTGTCTGCCTTATTATTAGAATTTCTGTATTTAACAATTTCGGGGGTACTACGGGTGTCCTGGGTATGTCCAGCTGCCACAGAAGCGAAAGAAAATCCCTGCTGAGTGTTGACTCTCTAGAATGAACGTCCTTGGGTCCCAGTTCTGTATACTGGGGGGAATCCAGGTTTGTTAAAGTTACTTTGATGGGGGTCCCTGCGTCTACTGGTGACAGACGAATTGCCCGGATTTCTCGGGCAACCGCGCCAGTTAGCTGTGTGTTGGCCACCACAATTGCAGCAAAGTACAAATTCGGCCTTACAGTTTTTGGCGGTATGGGGCCCTGCACAGCGCACGCATCTCAGCGGCAGTGAACAATGCATGCTAGAGTGAAAAAACCCTGAGCACGAATGGCACTGGGAGGCATAGCCTTTCCTGCCTGTGTAGGGCTCCACGATCACTTCTGTCCCCAGTATGCTATTTATTGCGTAAACGTCCTCCGGGTTAGTCCCGGGCACTAACTGCAGGTAGTAAAGCGGGAGAGGTTGTCTACTTCCTCTCCGGGTAAGTCTGGTGTTGCTAAGGACCTTGAAGCCCATTGCGTCCATAACAGACGACAAGACTTCAATGTCGGTAGCAACAGGGAGTCCTCTAACCACTACTCTTAGGGGTCTATCCTCCTTAAGGGAGAATGTTTTAAATTGCACGCCCGACTTCTTAAGGAAGTCGGTACATTTACGAAACTCATCTCCGTTATCAGCGTACATTTTAAAGAATCTACCCTCTAATTTAGGGGAAATGTTCTTAGCAATTTGCTTAAGTGAAAACAGTATAGATGGCCAATCTGGCTGAGTAGCGCTGATAAGGAGCGGAGGCGTTGCGGGGGGGGGGGGGGGGGGCTTCGGAGCAGCGTCCGAGGGAACGTCCATTCCAGAGCCATTTCCTTCCGGCTGGTTCTTAGAAAATTCTTCAAATTTATTTTTGATTGCAATTGCTTCTCTATAAGCTTGAACAGTTACTCTGTTTCTATTATTTTTACCATTGGATCTAACTTCGGTCCATTGACCGTCCTCGTCATCGGATTGACTATCATCTTCTTCGTTTTGTCTCCGTTTTTTGCTAATTTGGTTTAAGTTATCAGAATTCATGTTTGTCAAATCTCTATTAACAAGTTTAAGTTTGCTTACTTTTTCTACTACTTCATTAGTTGCCGATTCCACGTTCAAAGAGCCATTATTTACATTATCATTACAATTAGCATTACTATTATTTTTATCATTTAAGTTAACACTGGAGACTTTAGGAGTCACGGGTTCAGTAGGGGGGGATGCAGGAGGGAAATAATTATAGATCCCTACGTTACATACCTCAGCCATCCGTAGTAAGTCCAGCACCAGTCCTTCTCTGCGAAGAAGCATTTCAGCATAGTCCGCTTTGTCCGATGTAGTCTTCCCGGCCTTGGCTGAGGCAATCATAATCTTTTTGTCCAAGTCTTTCAAAATATCACGACATCTGTTAACATTCTCCAATTCACAATCCATGTTAATGGATTCTTTAGATGTAATGGCTTGTAACTCGCTACTAGTAGCGCAGTCCATGGCTTGTGCCGGCGCTACCGGCACTTCAGGTTCCATTTCTCGGAGCACACAAAAACACGTCTGACTCGTTCGGAGGCTAAGCTCCGTAAAAACTTGTTACTTAAAGCTTTTCAATCAATGTTCCCTTTGATGCTCTCAATGACATAGTGCAAATTTGTAGTGCAATTAATTACACAATGCTTATCATGCCAATATTGGTCTAATATCTGGGCAGTTCCTTGGAAATATTTCCGATGCAACGCCAATATTCGAATACATTGGCTACCAATATTGGCTAGACATTGGCATTAAGATATCATGCCAATACATTGGAAACATTTTGGAATATATTGGCAACCAATACTAGCTAAATATTGGATATATATTGGTATATCAATCAATATTGACTATAAATGGCCAGCCAATATTGGCTTCCGATATTAGCCCAATATTGTCAAAATTTCCACATTTTCATATTGGCCATTGGGTCTATATTAGCTGACGCTATTGGGCCTCTATCGGCAGGATACTAGGGTTGCATACAAAGCCTGTATAATAATAAACGTAAAGTGATATAGCGAAAAATCGACGTAGCACGCATGGATCAGAGATGAATCGTCTTTCAAATTTGACATCGCACTTTAAATTAATGATTTTTTCCTAACACAAATGCATTAATAATGTCTAATCACCCTATGCATAAAAGCCAAGAGTCTAAATTTTGCATAGCACTGAATATTTTTAAAATTTTTCTTTTGGGTATTTTATAATCATTGGGTGGTTCCAAAAAGCTTCAAAATTCTGCAGTTTTGAATACAGGTCTGTATTGCAATAAGTACTGAAAGGAATGAACTAACATTTTGGACACCAAGGTTTCCGACAGCGCTAAATCAACAAAATTTATCTCCGTTTATATTAATTTTTTTTTCATATATGACTTTCATAATTAATAATTAATGTTAAAAATTGCTAGAATATAAAGAAAATGTATAATTTTATTTGGGTTATTTAGTATTATACTATAAAATAGGAATTAGTTTCATAGGTTAATTACTGTATTTTGGGAGATGAACTACGTGAGTGAAAATGAGACAGCAAGAAGGAGTGATCAGAAAGTGATGAAAATCGGCGAACAGAGAGAGACAGGAACAAACAATAAGTGATGTTTATTGCAACATGATACACCTATACACTGAGCGAAAACACCGCCTGATCAGTAGGTTGTAGGACCACCTGATTAGTAGGTTGTAGGCTGTGATACAGGCAGCAACACGTCTAGGTACAGAGTCAATGAGCGTGCGGATGGTATCCTCAGGAATGGCTGCCCATTCCCTGTTAACCATTTGCCAGAAACCATTCGTCTTCTAAACGCGGCGGTGGCAGCGCACGCAAGCGACGTTCAATCACGTCCCAGACGTATTCGATTGGTGAGAGATCAGGGGAGACTGGTGGCCAGGGAAGCGCGTGGGTACCTTGCAAGGTATATTAGCTGATGCGTGCCCTGCGTGGTCGGGCGTTATCCTGCTGGTAAATGGCATTGGGCACCCACTGAAAGAAGGGTAGTGTCCCCGGTGGCAGCACGTCATCCATATATCGTTGGGCCGTCATAGTGCCCTCAATACAGACCAGAGGTGACCTGCTATCGTAGACGATGGCGCCCCAAACCATGATTCCACATTGCCGCGCCGTGTGGCATTGCACAGATTCGGTCGGATTGGACCTGTCACTACTTCCGCACCAAACTCGTGCACGGCGACTGTCATTACTCAGATAGAAGCGTGACTCGTCTGAGAACACGACCCTGTGCTATTCCGCCGTCCACGTGGCTCTATCCGTCACCGGAGGCATCTGTGCTGTTAGGTCAATGGCAGTCTTCTTAAAGGACGCCATGAGTGCAGGTCGCCGGCGACCAATCGGTGGATAATGGTCCTGGTCGATATGGGAGCATCAAGGGTGTCCTGCACATGCTGCTAAATGGCGACGGAAGTGTACTGCGGGGCCGCTAACGCTTGCCGGCGGATACGTCGGTCCACGCAGGCTGACGTCGCTCTGGCCGTACTGGCACCCTTCAAACGTGCCACATTCCCTTGTTCCAACCATCTTCGCCACAGCCGGTGCACCGTGGACGCTTGTAGGTAGATGTCAGCTGATATTTGACGTATGGACCAACCTGCCCTTCTGAGTCCGGTCACCATATCCCTCGTGAAATCGTCTGTCTGATGGAACTGCCTCGGTTGATGGCGGCCTGACATTCTCTGCCACTACACGTTTCCTCTGAGACAAAAAAAAATTGCAAAATGATTTCTCTGGCAGACAGAGCGGCGCGACTATTGCCGATTCTGGAGGGTCCTTCCCTTACATCTCACTCAACGTGCGCGAGACAGCTGCGCATTTCTCATCATTTTCATAACGCGGTGAGCTGCGGCTACCTTGCAATTTGCATATTTTTCTGCCCACTCCTTCTTGGTGTCTCATATTCACTGTCACGTAGTGTATAAAAAAAATGCAACACCAGTTTAACATTAGAAGCTCGAAATTTCAATCAGTCATATCTCCCCCAACGGCTTGGAAATTTCAAGCAGTCATATCTTTCCCAACGGCTGGATAAAGTATATAATATTTATATGATTTCGGCGTGCTTTGACCGGGAGGAATAGAATCTGTTATCAAAAGTGGTGGTTGGCCTTATAAAATATCAAGTGAGAGCGAAGTTTAATAGGCGACCCTTTATGAAAATCATTTGTTCATTTCCTTGTGACAGACATTATTACGAGCCTAATGATACATTTGGTATTACTGTACGTCCTAAGAAGCCGGAATAACATGAGGTACTCAATTTTTTTATTTTTACTTTCCCTGCAATACATGGTAATGTATAAGGAAAGTATTGGAATCATGTCGAAAATAGCAACTCGAGTTTTCGACGAATCTACATGTTTCGAGAGCTCTAAAATACGAAAAAACTATTTTTAGCGTAACGTGTGTGTGTGTGTGTGTCTGTGCAATGTATGTATCCACTCTAACTCAAAAACTAATGGACCGAGTTTCATAAAATTTGGTAGGTAAGTCACTTGGATGTGACCCTGGTGCTGATTAGTTTTTGGTACGACACGTAAAAACAGAACTCGCCTTTTTTTGCGAAATGGCCCGAAAAAATTTCATTTTTCCGCTCTAGCTAACATACTATTACCAAATTTCACAAAATTTGGTAGATAAGTTACTTGTTGGATACTCTGGTGCTGATTAGAATTTGGTACGATTTGTGAAAACAGAACCCGCCTTTTTTTACGAAATGGCATGCAAAAATTTAATTTATCCGCTCTAGCTAAAATACTAATTTACCAAATTTCACAAAATTTGGTAGATAAGTTACTTGTGGGACACGCTGGTGCTGAATCGATTTTGGTACGTTTCGAAAAATAACAACCTGCCTTTTTTTACGAAATGGCCTGCAAAAATCCGCAAAATCTAAAAAAAAAAAAAGGACTACGTATGCTGAAATGTATCAATTAAATTCTTGTTTTATACGCAATTTTGACGAGGAAAAGAATAGAACACACTTCATTATACTTTAGGACTAATAGTTCTCAAGATATTTGAGATTTCTTGTATTTTTGTTACGCCGCTATCGGAAAAATGCCCAATTACCAAATAAAAACAAAAATTGAATTAAAAATGCAAATTTAGTTTTATTTGGTGCAATTAAACTCAATCTAATGAATTATTAAAGAAATAATGATAATATGAATTTAAGTCTGTAGGGAAAGTGATGTGCTGCCCACATCAGATTTTTTAATTTTTTGCCGATTGTGCGAGAATCATTATTTTTCTATGAAAGAAGTAAAGGTATTGCATTATCTAGGGAAAGTCTTGTGCTGCTCACATCACATTTTTTTTTTTAATCAAGAATTTGCTCCAAACTGAAGAACCCCGAGGATCTAAAGAAGAAATTTCAGGGTTTGATATCTGCTAATTTATTTCTGCAAGGATTGAACCTCTTAGGGAGAAATGCCATTAAAATTCACAAGTCATACATTAATCGCCAACCGTAATTACTTTTATCATTTAAGAGCGGTTTGAGATGAATGGAGAGAAACTTACTACCAATTCATATATGCAATCTTATTTCAATTTTTATATTCTATTTTTGTTATCAAAGGTTATGAAGCATGTCGTGTTAAATAATGTATTTTGAGCAAAAGAGTTAAAGAAATCGTAAGCATCCTAAACAGGTTTTGATATATCTAGTCACACTATAAATAATATAAAGAGGCTTTAGCTCAATGCAAAAAATGGAATTTATGAATTTAACAAAATAACTTATTTTCGGAAATTGCTCGAGTAGAGTAAAAATAAACTAGAATAAAAATAAACTAGATAAAAAAAACCTTGCATTTAACTAGTAGAATGTATACAGAATGTTCCAAAAATATGATTATAGGGTTTATTTATTTTACTGATTAAAAATTAACTTGAGTATGACTCAACTCGACTTTCCCATACAAGATTCATCTTTAAGCAGCTTTTTTTTTTATTTAAACTTGAAAAAAATTTAAAATCTGTATTGTTGTTCCTAATGATCACAATTATAGCATGTTACCCTTCATTTCAAAGGGCTTGAAAAAATCTTTCGATTTATACCAAGTTTGATAATGTACCCCACGAGGGGTCTCTTGCTCCCCCCCCCTCCGAGGGGCTCACAAAAATTATATCGAGGCTATTGTTTACTACAATTATTGAAACTATTATGTTTTGTGATCGTTGAGCCATAAATATCCCCTTTTATGCATAATTATGTCAAATTGTGTCCTATGCTGCCTTAGAAACTTTAAATTTGGTTTGAAGCGTAGGTACGGATTGAAGATATCTACTCTTTAAAAAGGCGATTTGAAAATTAAGTGGTGTTATCTGTAGATGCATTATTTAAGTAGAGGGCGCCTATTTAGGACCCAGTCAACACCGAGTAATTCGTTCTACTAAAAACAATAAATTTGACGGTGTTTGTTTGTGTGGGGGAAATTTACCCACAAAAAAAGATGCTATTTATTTTTTATTGTGCATTCGTTTAATGAAAATGTGAAATATACATACGAAATATTACCATCTCTTCTACAAGGTAGGATCCAAAAGTTCGAAGACCGTGTTGATATCTCCAACCCTCATTGAAGGAGAGGGGAACTATTTTACCGTGGCGTAGAGGCACATATGACGCGAGATGTGAAAAGGAAGAATCAGGTGTTTTTCCAGAACACCATTTTCATTTTTGACGAACGCGAACGACTACAGTTCACTGACACGCATTGTCTCGAAAAACCCTGCACTGCGGACCTGCTTCTTCCTTTTCACATCTCGCGTCACATGTGTCTCTACTCCACGGTAAAATATGTGCCCTATCCTCCAATCAGGATTGGAGATATCAGCACAGTCTCCGAACTTTTTGATCCTACCTTGTATAACTTAAACAGAACTCTTTTTCAGCGAAGAGGATGTTCTTCGAACGGACCGAAAAGGGCCAATGCATCAGGCTTCCTTCAAAAACAGTTCTAGAGGAACAGACAGACGCAAATCTATCACTCAAGCAGAATACAAATCTACATTTCAGCGGAACTTTCAGAATTACAGAAGACACCGGCATCATCCTACTAGTCACCGTTGGTCTTTTAGCTTTATTTTACTATTGGTTCACCAGGTATAAACTGGTGGGAACAGCAAGGGTAGGTGTTTTTACTCTGTTGATTCTATTGTTAATCATATTCTTTTACCAGAACTATAATTTCCCGACGTTACTTGGGTCCTAAAGCAGTGCCCACTAATAAATAATACTGCCACCGAAACCAATTTTGGCCTGAAAATCGAAGAAGAAAAAAGCAACATGCATGTTTCGAAGCACATCGGTGAGGTTTAAAACACACGAAAATCCTCTCGTACATGGGAATTGGCTTCGATATGTACAACAGCTCCTGAAAAAGACCACGATTCCCCGTGTTGAGTGGGGAGTGGCCTCAATTGGCAGAAGAGTCCGCTTGTCCGATAGCGACCTGATAAATTATATTTGTATTTATAATACCCTTGTTGGGCCAATTTTGGAATATTGTGCAGTGATCTAGGATCCTGTTTACAATCTGCATTCTGAACGAATGGAAGTCGTGCAAAATAAACTTTTACGTACTGTTGATTACAGATTGACTGGCTATTGTCCTTATGATATGCATACGAGTGAACTCAGACAAAAATATAATTTAATGTCTCTTAAAAAAAAGAAGAAAATGGTCCTGTCTCTTGTTTTATTATAAAGTTTTAAATAATACTATTGATTGCCCCACTTTACTTTCTTGTCTGGAATTTCATATACCTGTTAATAATAATAGAAAAAAAAACCTTTTTTCACAATACTACTGTTAAACACAATTACATTAAATGCTATTCTATCTATAAATTTATTGATCTATATAATACATATTGTACTGATATTGATATATTTAATTTGACTCGTCTGTTTTAAAAAAGCCTGTTTGAATGTGCTTGACATGTATACTACCTAGTATTCTTGTATTTTATGTTCTATTATTTTTATATTTGAGTGGCTACTGTAACTGGATTTTATCTGTAGTTGCCACGTAAATTGAATAAATGAAATAAATATAATGAAAAACATGCCTCGGATAAAAAAAGTTATAATAAATCGACGTTCATGAAACTATTTTTTCGGGGAAAATAAGTGATATTTTAGACAAGTACTGGAAAAAAAATGAACGATAGATGGCAAGTCAAATTTTACATATCGTAATGTAAAAATCGGAGAGGTTTAAAACGCACGAAAAGTATATATTTTTTAAAAAGGACAAATAGACATCGATGTTTCGATTTTAATTCTTTTCAATATTTATGTATACGTTAAATATCCGTTTTTGTTTTAAAATAACTATTTATCGGTGTTTGTAGTATATAATAACTATTTGTCGGTGTTTGTAGCAACTTACTATCACCATATTCAGAAACAGGCAACAAAATCGTGTTAACTTAGTATGAACTCTTGTCCTGATAAAGACTAAATAAACTTCCATAGACATGTGCTTTTAGTATCTTTTAGTTTAAATTTTATTTATTTTTATTTAGTTTTACTTATTAGTAGATCAGTGTTTTGATGAATATTATCAGATGCCTATGGTTATTACTTTCTACATTTTTAATACTATATTTTTACTCATCCTTGATTTGTCTTAGAGTTTCTAAGCGTAGTTCAACTATCGTTTCTAAAGTGAATTCTCTCTTGGTTTTTAATTTCTACCAACCCCACTTTCACCTTATTCTCCTAAATCATTTCTCCTTTTCTTGCCTTTTTTACTGTTTGTATTACTTTCCTTATATACATAATGTATAAGGAAAGTATTGTGACGGGGTCGAAAATTCGAATTCGAGTTTTCGACGGGAGAGCACGTTTCAAGCATCCCTGATCACGAATCAAACATTTTTGAAGTGATGTCTGTGTGTGTGTGTGTGTGTGTGTGTGTGTGTGTGTGAAAGTATGCGCGCGCGTGTGTGTGTGTATCAGTGAGTCTGTGGAGACGATAACTGACGAACGAATGGACCGATTCGAACCAAATTTGGTACAAAAATCACAATTCGTAAACACTGGAAGCCTATTGTTTTTATACGTAATCGAATGTTCAGAACCCCCTTAAATTTTCGAATGAAATTTTGAAAAAATCGTCAAAAAATCAAAACCGCTAATAAAGTTACACAAATAGACATTTCTTATGTAATTTTTCATTAGAAAACGATTGGCATAAATTTTAGAACGCTAACATGAACCGTTCTCGGGATATTGTACATTTTTCAAAAAAATTATGAAAAAGTCACATAAAAAAAAAATTCCTATTGAGAAACATGTTCACTTTTCATATGTAATACCATGCGATAAATTGAGTGACATCATTCTCGTGGATCTAGCTCGTTCCATTCATGAAAAAATATACTTTGAATAATACTTTTGTATTTGAACGCCAATAGTCATTTATCTGCTGTAAGAATAACTTTTTTCTTAGTGCATAACGCTTGGCGAGATTTTGGCGACGAATTTGGCGGAATGTCGCCAACTTGGCGACTTTTTTGAAATGTTGCCAAATTAATGAAAATCTCGCCAAATGGATAAAAATGATGCTAAATCAATGAAAATGACGACTAATTGTCGAAAATGCAATATCTTGGAAAGAATATTAGTATCTACTATAAGAAAATCCTATTTTTTAACTGTAAAAGTAGTAAATTCATTACATTATATAAGGAAAGTCATGTGTTGCCCACATCAGATTTTTTTTTAATTATATATTTGAATAATTTTGATACATGATTTTTAATTATCTGTCATTTAAGCCAATGTTGTTGTTGTTGTTGAGACCCAGACCGTCCGACCTACCAGAAAGGTGTAAGGTAACTGTATGGACGGCCGGGAAGTGCCACCCAATTTAGACCGGAACCCAGTGGGGGAGGCATCCACAGGGACCGTACCCTCCTTCCCCTACCACCAACCTCTCGGAAGGACTTACGGACCCACATGTTTAACGTGATCGTACTCCGCATGAACACGGCATGTAAGCCAATGTGTACATATTCATTTGATATTTTAACTGATAAGCTTTACGCCTTGTCCCTTTATACAGATAAGTTACTTAAAGTTATTCTCCCTGTTGATTAAGGACGAGTGAAGTGAAATCCATTCTCCATTCCTAAAGAAACGAAATCAACATTTGCCTGAATTTTGTGATCCCTTTTACTCGAAAACTACAGTAGGTAGGAAGATAAAATTTTCCATAAATACGTGAAATTCCATGCAGATGTGCAGAATCCCAATTTCAATTATTAAAACGGACTGTAACAGGCCGAAACGCCCATTTTTAAACTGCGCATGGTCACTACGCTTCGTATAAATAACAAGTAAACAACTATTAAGCAGCTAATCTAAGAGTGTGCATTTGCATGCATTGTGATTTAACCGAGCTCCTGTTTTTTAAATACATTTATGCGTTTTAAATGTATTACTTTGATTTCACTGATACAAAATAGAATACAGGAAAACCTGTATTCTATTTTAGTTAATTTAATATTTAAATTCTGAAAACTTCTATGCTCTTTCGTATTAGGATTCTTAAATATTGAAATTACTTCTTTCTAATTTCATAACTATTCGTTAAATGAAGTTTTAATTTGAAATCTTTCAGAGCTCGCGTACTTCATATGCCCGAGTCCATTCAAAGCCCGACATGTGATAAGGTTTTTTTGTCATTTCAACTTTGATACATAAATTACATCTATGTTATAAATATCTAAAGTTGTCGAGGATAATTAAGTATCTTATCAAGTTTACTTGTGGTCATTTTTTTGTCATTTCAACTTAATACACATAAATTTTTTCCGGCCGTCCAAATGGTTGCTCAAGTCCTCAGGGCGAGCCGGACGGTCTGGGTCTTCAACATAAATTGTATTCTTCGGGCGCGGTAGCCCGGTGGTTTGCGCGCTGGATTTGCATCCTACCACAACTGCCGCCGTGTTCATGCGGAGTACGATCACGTTAAACATGTGTGTCCGTAAGTCCTTCCGAGAGGTTGGTGGTAGGGGAAGGAGGGTACGGTCCCTGTGGATGCCTCCCCCACTGGTTTCCGGTCTAAACTGGGTGGCACTTCCCGGCCGTCCAAACAGTTACCTTACACCTTTCTGGTAGGGCAGACGGTCTGGGTCTCAACATCAACAACATAAATTGTATTCATATTATAAATATCTATAGTTGCCGAGGGTACGGGAGTATCTTTCTATGTTTACTTGTGGTAAGGGTTTTGTCATTTAAACTTTGATACATATAATTTCATTTATATTATAATTATATTTCTATTTCTTTAACAGGTCGCAGTTTTCACCTTCCTTTTCATTGTTTCATATGGCACAATATGTCTATTTTTATCATCTGTGATCCTATTGTGCGTATTCCTTATACTTGAAAGATGTAGCTGTCCAGTACCTTGGACCGTAAAAAAAGTTAGTTACTCAATATTGTATATTTTCATCTCATCTTCCCAATATGCTTGTTTTATCTTTAATTTCTGATATTCTTGGACATGTTTATTTTTCATATTTTTGTGTACAATGCATTTATTCTTTATTAGCTTTCTTTCTCAATAGCACCATTATGTAACCATGTTCGTCACTTTCCTGGGTTGGGTAATATCTTACGCAGAAATATCTATCGTGGAATCCATGTGGCTTCATGCGACCATTATATCTGGAGTTACATGCTGCACTATGCTTGTTATTAGATACCATTGGGGTCTGCCATTGGAGATAATCAAGGTAAGTTTTCAGCCCATTATCTTTTCATGCAGAGAAACACTATTCTGTATAACATTGAGGTGGGGAAAAGTTGTGTGTCGTGAGTAATCAAGTATACCATGTTAAAAAAGCATAGACTTACACCAGTGTGTGAATCAATTAAGCACTCATTTGTTTTATGGAAAACGTGGAAGCTGGTACAAAGAAAACAACATTCTATATTTTGTACATTGAAAAATAAATTAGGTGTATTTTTTATCTTAATATATTTTGAATCGAATGTATTCATAGATGGTATTATTGCTGTAATTTTAATAAGCACTTCTTAATAACCTCAATATTAATTTATATACTACATGAAAATGGAAATATGGGAATATGTATCTCGGCAATTTAAAAAAAAAAATAAGAAATATTTTACGATTTAATATTACAGGGGCTTATCTCAGCTGAGCCACAATGCAAAATAAACTCAATGCATAAATTCCTTTTAACAACTAAAGTTACTTCCATTTGAATGCACCTCTATTCCGTTAGTGGCATAATTTTAAATGTCCATTTTCTTAAAACAATGTTTCTTCATTTTGGGCATGATTCTATCTAGTAGCTGCACAGAACGTCGCCTAATTCTGTACAGGTCGAAATCTTATATATGTAATAATCTACTGAAAGATCTAATATACAAGGCGACCGGAAAAGTTGTAAGTAGGTCAAGTAAATTTTGAACGATGGCAGCTAGAGCTATGGAAGTAAGGCATCGGCCTAGTATAAGTGTCTATACTATCGCTACCAGATGAGGTTAACGACAGCGCCTCTAGAGGCAAAATTTTGAAGTTATTTCTTCTATCTTAGAAACTATGAGAGATGCAAAAAAACGTCGATTAGAAAGTTATACAGCATTGCCAAATTATTAGGAAACTCCATTCCATATAACACAGACGTGCTGTATTTACACAACGTACAGCTTAATGCAAAATATGTTCAAATGGCTAACTAACTGCCTGCCGAAATACATATTTCTATGCAGGAAATAACTTCCTTCAGCACGTTTACCAGGATTACTGGCGAATATGAACGATTAGAAAATCGTAAGGCATACTGCCGCAGCTTTCGAAGCTCTTTGTGTCAATTCGACGTATATTCGCCATCTAGCGAAAATATCACTGATAAACAAAATTAAACTTTTTTCTTGGTAGATGAAATAAAATACCTGATCCGAATAGAATTTTGCACACTGAATTATAAAATCTTGGTAGTTTTTCTCCATCACTCACAGTTTTATTATGACACCACTTTTATGTGATAGATATATTTACATGCATTCAGGACACTATTGAACTTACCTAAAGTGCAAAAGTTGTTTATTTACGTCTGCTTTTGGCATCTGGAACATCCCTCTTCGGCGTCCTACAGTAATCAGCAAGCAATATTGCACTCCATTATCCCTGGTACATCTTTTCCATGGCAGAGATGTCATGGTGAAAACGCTCCCCAAGTTCATCACTGACGGCACCCAGATTGTCAGGGACGAAATCCAAGTGGGATTCCAATAATTGCATTTTCAGCGACATATTACTGCCCATATCTTTGTATGACTGTATAAATAAACCCAAAATATCACTGTAGTTCGGAGTTTTAAAATTCCCTGAAAAATTTTGCACATTACTTTTAAATGACTACCATGCTGATTTTTCTACTTGGATTAACGTATCTTCGAATTTTCCATCTGCAATCAAAGCTGTTATTTGGGGGGCCACAGAAATTCGTTTCTTGATTTTAGTATCACTTACACGAAGAAATTTTTCCTTCAGATAAAGAAACCCATCACTATTTTTTACCATTGTCGTCACAAAGTAAGTAGAAGAATTATGTCAAAGTTGACTAGTGGGAGACGTACAACATTTTTCTGTCCAAGCGTCAGTAATTCACGCTTCGGCCATTGCTTCTTAATATAATGATTTTTCTTGTCCCTGCTGTCCTATTCGCACAACAAACATCAAAATTTTGTATAGCTGAGCTGCAAACCCATTAGCAACGCAATGACTTTTATATCGCAGCATATGGACGAACGATATTTATCGTACTGAATTTTTTTAAACAGGACTTTTTATTTTCATACTTTTCCTTCGTCTTATTTGCATAAGTTAACGGAATAGAAAAGAAATTGCTCCTACTGGAAAAAAAACAGCCTTCAAACTTCGTTTCAAAGAGTCAACGAACAGTCTGCATTCTGTTGATATAGGTTCATGATCAAGCACATCCATCACAGCGCAAATATTGTTGCACTACTCTAACTCATTTTCTGCAGAATAGAAATCTTGAAAAATTTCCTGCCGGTTACGATAAAAACACACTTTCGTGTCATTCTGCAAGAAATCCCAGCCTTTCAGCTTAGAACCCAAGAGTTCGGCCTGTTTTTGTTCTTTACAATTTCAATTCCTGAAATAAGGTCGTTTAATTCGCCTTGAATTAACAGATTAGGTGCACATGAAGATGTACTTGCTTCAAACATAGGATCATCTATCTTCTCACTTTCATGTTTGATTCTGCTTCTACTATAACATGTGTAGGTAGATGTGGTGCCGGTAAGTCCTCACTGTACGATATTAGCCTCATAGCAAATTTGGGTACTGCACTGTGGGTTTGGATTTACTACTAATTCCTATCTTTATAATACAGAAATAACTGACCGATAAATGATCCTGGGATTCACGCCACTCCATAGGAATATCAAAGTTCATGTGCCGATTCCCCTTAGCCCAATCTGTTAGACGTTTCAAACAGGGCGCCAGCTTTTATTTCGATCCTCCATCTTACAGCCAAAATATAGTTCATAAATTTTTTACTAGCGGATAGCGTCGTTGACCTTTAAAAGACAAATTACCACAAACATAACAGAAGTTATCTGGATAATTTACATACTTCCTTTGCATATTTACTCCACTATAACACACCACACTTACACTGTAGCTTTAAATTACTTAACACAACAGAATACAGCCTCACTGGGAGCAGAAAAAGAGAATGACTGTGGAATACTGGCGTATTCAAGATGCAGTACTCAGTAGGCTGTTATCTGGCGCCATCTCTCGACGCAAAGGTGCATGCATGATCCTGCTTTCACTTTTGGTTCCCAGAGTACATACAGATAGATAGTGACTTCTTAAGCTAAATTGTTTGTGGTGACACTATGCTAGAAATTAGTTAAAATATTATTATGAATGCATTTGTTATCACCGGGAAAACATACCTAAGTTTTTGAAAAAGCAATAATAAAAAAAAATCTCGTTGCACAAACACTGTCGGTGATAGAAAAATCCTGATTGCATATTTGAATTCAGACGATTCGAATTTCGAATAGCCTGTCATGATCTTTTATTTTGACATGATGCTCTTCAAAGTACACACATCTGATAATAGGTGACCGTTTTGTAATTTGTCTCGCATGTTTTTTCTGCAGAAGCTGTGTTGCGCTTTACAGTTATAAATTGTATACGACATTAATAGCGGTCAGAGCTTTTTAATTGCACCATTCGTCTTTGAAAAATATTATTTCCTAATGATTCAGTGATGATCAACATATTTCTAATTGACTTTTTCTGTATCTCTCTAGTCTCCGAGATAACTCCTCCGAGATAAATTTCCGCTCCGATATAAATTTCCGATAACTCAAAGATAAATTTACGCTAGTAGAATTACGACCAGTCTCATCTGGTGCAGGCAGCATGATCACTTTATTATACCGATACCTCACTTTCTAACCCTAGTTATCATCGATATACTTTACTTAGTCTATATATTCAGTCTTCTGTTAAAGACACATTTGAGAGAAAAAGCTTAAATATTTTCCTGTTCGTGATAAATAAAACAAATTCTTATAAATGCCTATCTGATTGAAAACACATAAAAGTGAGCAATGTTATACATATGTAAAGATTTTGCTGGTGAAAAAATTTAGGCGAAAATCTTTGCAACCTTTTCGTAGAAATCACGCGAACAGTAAGGAAACGGACATTGACGATTGTTTTGAAAAAATAGATATCGAAAACACAGTGCAATGCTTCTTACGAAATAAAGATACATTTCTCGAGCTATAACTTTCATTCAACATAAAAGTGCATTTTTCTGGCTATAACTTTCATTTATACGATCAAAACTGTGGTTAAAACCTAATAAAATGAGTTTTATGAAATACTTCTTGTAACTATAGCATATATAGCAAAATTAAGTTTGCCCATCCCTGGTCTAGAGCAAGCGTGTTGCTTTCTTGCATGTTGCTTAATGTAAGCATGTTAAACTTGCTTTGCAAGTGAGGTCGAGTTTCTTGCTTGTCCAAAAAGAGAATAGTTTTCTGTTTTCGAAAGCGGTTGTCGCTCATGAGCGAGTAACACGCTTACTCTAGACCAGAGATGGGCAAACTACAGCCTGCCGGTGTGTTTTGTATACGGTTCACACAATAAAACTGAATTTTTATAAAGCCATGCCTAAATTAACGTTTCCAAACTTGGTGAATCATGCCCAAAAACATATAGCAATGTATATATCTCCATATTCATGTGAATAAGTGTTTTTAACCATGAAAGATAGAAAATTGTCTTAGAAAACTTATTATTGGTGAACATCATTATCCTCTGTCGAGAATCGCCTCTTCACAGTTTAACCCAAATTGTGAAAATAAAAATTCTTAAAGCACAGTTTCACCTATCCCACACCCTATCATTTAGACATTTTAAATAAACATAAACACAATTTAATATCGTTTTAAATTCTGAACATTTAAACATTTAAATGAATTTTGAAAATAATCATAATCAATAAGTCTTTAGCCCGTCAAATTTTTCGTTTTCTTCCTTTGACTCTCTTGTAAGTAATTTTGCCCATCACTGCTTTAGACCTTCAAAAATGTCATAATTATCCTATATTTCATCATATTTAAGATTGTTAGCCATAAATGATATGCAAATATACACTTCAGATATATACACTCGTCAAAAATGAAATTGCAACACCATGAAGGAATGCATGTAGCTATATGTAAATCACAGCACCGGTAGAAAAGGGAGTCACATGCAAATATTAAGTTTTCGTACGTATCGAGTCACGTGACACCCTGTTTCGGGTGATAAAGACTAGCAGACCGTTCATCCCTTAAATGCTATCAGCAAAGATTTGCAGCAGCCAAACTTACAAAAAAGTGGAGAAGCGATGCCTCGAAGATGTCAGCGAGCTGTATATCGTATCATCAGCGAGCTGTATATATAGTTAACAGCTGGGGAACGAGACCGCATCCTGGAGCTGCATGACGTGGGTTTGCCGATGCGTGCAATTGTCACGAGTGTTAGGCACGACGGGAGTACCATCTAACAATGTGTAACATGATGGACGCAGAAACATCAGAGAACATACCGAAGGAGTGGATCGAACAGGCGCACAGACCGGTAGATTCGCCGAACGGCTCATTGAGACCCACCCGTTCGCAACGGCAAGTGACATCCGAAACAGCCTGCCACTATCAACGGTTGCACCTGCGTGTACCCAAACCATTCGCAACAGGTTGCATGAAGTACAGCTGCGCGCACGGCGGCCAGCCACTGGGGTGCCATTTAGCGCTTGACACAGGGATGCACGTCTGGCGTGATGTCGTCGTTAGTACAATTGGACCAATGAATGACATCGGGTATTGTTTTCGGATGAATCTCGCTTCTGCCTGTGGAGGAATGACAGCCGTGGACGGGTGTGGCGACTTCCCGGAGAACGCCACTTGAAAACCCATGTCACCGAGCGTCACACCGGCTCCACACCCAGCATTATGGTTTGGAGCGGTATGGTGTTCTATCAGCGCCCAGCTCTGGTACACATTGCAGGTAATCTGGCAGCGGACCGGTATGTCACACAATTTAGGATGCCTGTGGTTCGGCCACTGGTGCAGGTCGTCTCCGGTACGGTGCTCCAGAAAGACAGTGCCACACCGCACGGCGAACTCTCAACATCCTGAACGGCATTCACATCCTTTCCTGGCCGACAGCCTCTCCAGATCTCTCTCTCATTGAATACGTGTGGGCCCTCATCTGACATCAGGTTCACCGGTACATACCGTAGACGAACTGCTTGCCGCAGTGGACGATGCTTGGAACGAATAACCTCAGGTAATGATTAATATTCTCATCGATAGTATGCCTCGCCGTATAGCGGCCTGTATAGCTGCCTGTGAGGATCACATTCTTTACTGAATAAACAGGTTTCTTTTGCATATCTTTGTTTGTTCGTTTAATCATTTGCATATGACTCTCTCTTCTACCGGTACTGTGATTTACATAGGGCTAAGTGCATTTCTTCATGGTGTCGTAATTTCACTTCTGACGAGTATATATACTCACATTTAAATGTTGGTCAGTGTAGCTCCAGTGTCTTTATAATGATAATTATGTATTTAATATAATAACGATTATACACTTTTAAAAATATATTTGTAAACATTATCTTTAAGAATAATCTCAGCTTCGATCATCAGAAACCAGACACTAGCCGAGGGGGTTGTCCCGTCAAGGAGCAGTCTGGAAAGGGTATGCGAAGTAGAAGTCCTGGACAGTTGAATCCCATTTACGTTAACGGCTGGATACCACTAGTGGAGTGTAAGGACGTCCCTCGAGATAAACCGTTAAAAGTTTTTGCTATAGGTGGGGTACATTTCTTTCGAAATTTCATTATCTGTATTAAAAGATTGTCTGTATGTCTCTCTCTGTGTGTGTGTGTGCATCCACTTGCGCTCTTGCGAAAAATTAGAGGGGCCCATCAAAAAATGCATCACAGTTTCAATCTTAATGATACTGTAAAATCCTCCAAACTCTCTTTTCAATAAGCTTTAAATGGTATCTATAAAAACATTTTCCTAATTTTTGACATTTTTACTTTCTTATTCTATGGAATGTAGTATAGAGAATGTATTGCTTTTACGAAAATTTTCGATTTCTGAAATTTGATGTCAAAATGTGCTTTAAGACCTCCTAAATACGTTTAGATTATTTTTAAAGTGAGGTTCGTCTGTCTGTCATCTGTCTCTGGTCGATTTCTTGTATACATGATGGTTGCCACAAATAATGATACATTTTTATGAAACTTTATATCCGGCTTTACCGTAAAATCTAAAACTAAATGGAAGTTTTTGAAATTCGTGCAAAAACTTCGAAATTTTATATTTTCTTAACATAGCAACATAGGACAAAATTTAACATAATTCTACATAACAGGTTTTATAGCTCAATGGTCACGAAACTTTACAGTTTCATTCATTGTAGTCAAAATAGCCGCGATACAATTTTTGTGTTCGTGACGTCATTATCCCCCCATCCTCTGTCAAAGGCAAATTATTAAATGTGTACTTATTAAACCACTAATCAAAAGATCTTTTCAAGCCCTTTAAAATGAAGGGTAACATAATATAATTGTAATCATTTGAATCGACGATAGAGATGTTTTATTTTCTTTTTCTTGCAAAAAAGAAAAGAAAACATCACAAGCTACTTAAAAATGAATTCTAGTATGGGGAATTCGAATTGATCTACACACCCGTTTATTTTAATCTAGTGTTTTGGATAGTAACAGGGAAGTTGCATTTTCATATTCCGATATTGTTTCGATCCACTATCCATATGGATAAGAAACTTGATAATCATAATCATCTGTATCACCATCCAAAGAGAGAGATTGAGAAATATCATTATAATTAAATATTGATCTATTCAATGGGATGTTATATACTATGTTTCTTCAAGTTCAATTTTAATTCTTATAGTTAACTTGTATGTATATACACGGCTGGCCGTTAAAATTGCTGCAGCAGGAAGAAAATCAAATGGCAGAATCTTATTTATTGTACATATACAGTATAATGGGAGGAAGACATGATTAAATTTGCAGATGGTTTGGGGTACACAGCATGCAGAATTCAGTACACAGAGCTGTCACCTCTGGCAGCAACAACGGCTGTAATTCGGCTGGGCATTGAGTCGAATTGAGCTTGGATGACAGATACGGGTACGTCATTCCATGCGGCTTCAACTGTATACCAGAATTCATCAATCGTAATGACTGATGAGTGGTGGCGTGCCAGTCTCTCGGCAACCCATAACCAGACGTTCTCAATGGGTGACCTATCTGGAGAACGTGCTGGCCAGGGCAACAGTATCGAACACCCTCTGTATCGAGGAAGGTCAGGACAGCACGGGGAACATGCGGTCGTGCATTAACTTGTTGAAAGATGGCGTCACACAGGCCTCGAAGATAGGGAATAGCCATAATCCTTAACACGTCAGAAATGTAACGGTGGCTGTCCACATTACCGGCTATGCGAGCAAGAGGTGACCAGGATGTGTACCCACATCCTGGTCACCCCATACCATCACGCCAGGTGCTGGGCCCGTATGACGATGACGAATGCAAGCTGGCTATGTTCGTTCTCAGTGCCTCCACTCACGGATACGTCCACCATGATGCTGTACGCAGAACCGGGATTCGTCTGAAAAGACGACATGGTGCCACTTATGTGTCCAGTGCCGTCGTTCATCGCACCACTGTAGGCGCATCTGGCTCTGCTGCAGCGTTAAGGGAAGCCGCAACAATGGTCGCCGTACTGACAGTCCGTGGTGCTGCATGCGTCGTCGCATTGTCCGTGCGGACACTTGTCCTGCAAGCGAGCCAAATTCCTGACTCAGGGTACGTGACGTGGCTGTCCAATTCCACATCGAGAGGACAACATGCCTGTCCTCTCGGGCGTTAGTGGCCCGGGACCACTGAGATCCTGCATGGCGTTCAGTATGGCTCTCCTGGACCCATCGATTTTACCCGACAGTCATGGGATCCCGACCAATGCGAGCAGCAATGTCGCGGAACTATAAACCACAGTCCCAATGAGCCACGATCCTGCCATGGTCGAATTTCGACATGTGCTGGTAGGAGTTTCTCCTTCTTACACGAGGCATAACACGACCTTCACACAAACAAACAACATTCAAATGCGATTTCCGAATCAGAAACTCGCTGTGCAATCTTCCCTTTTATACAGAATGCAGATGGTGTTACTCATACCTGCTTTGGGCGCATACGCTGCAATGCTAATCATTTGCATATTCCAGCATGTAGTACTTTTCATGCAAATTTGACGTTTGTTGCATGCCGTCTTCATGGTGTAGCAATTTTAATGGCCAGCATTGTATATATATATATATATATATATATATATATATATACTTCTTGTCAAGAAAGTTAACAGATTTTTTGGGATCTTTTAAGACAGCAGTCTGAAAGATTTGTTTAATATTTATGCATATAATATCGTTATATCTGAAATCATTACCTTATTATCGTTACACTAACATGTCATTGTTTTGTTCCAAAATATTATAGGTTACGAATTTTGTGTCTTTCGTGGGGAAACGGAACACATTTTTGTGTTGGATGCGTACTGTCCTCACTTGGGAGCCGATGTAACTGCTGGTGGTCGAGTTGTCGGGAACTGCGTCGAATGCCCATTCCACGGAATGCACTTCTCCGGAGAAACCGGAAAATGTACTAAAATACCTTATTCAGATAGAGGTACTATAGATTACATATCTTTATATATAAAAGTATGCATTACATGTCTTTATATATAAAAGTGTACATTACATCCCTTTATATAGAGGGTAATTCAAAAAGATGGGCCAAACTTTACGAGGTGGTAGTACACACCAAATCAAGCATCTTTCGTCATAGATTACAGGGTCGGAAATGAAACGTAAAGGCGTTACAGGGCGCTTACTCGTTGGGAAGCGGCCGCTCCGCAAACTTAAAAGCGTCATTCTGAGTGTTATTTTCTGGTTGAAGAAGAAAACCACGTATGTAAATTTCATCTGGGGAAAAAGAAGAACCTTTATGCAAATTTTCGTAACACTTAATGTACGGCCTTATCAGTTTGCAGCAGTTATTCGCAGCTCCAACTTTTGAGACGATGCAGGAATTTACAAATAGGGGAAAAGCCAATATGCATTTCATCTATGGATCTTCTTTTTCTGGAGATATCTTAAGAGTCTCGTCTATGACACTCCCCTTGAATCTGAAGAGGAACGCGTGTCCAGAATTTCGGCCGCTGCTGTCGAAGTACGCGACATGCCTGGTCTGTTCGTGAAAGTTCACCAATCCCTCCATCGTAGCTGTGAAACGTGCATTCAGGTTGGCGGTCACTCTTTTGAGCCATTACTGTAATTATTGTTTATTACATGTCATTTTATAACTTCTAAGTCATTCTTGTATTTTCGCCTCACTTCCTAAGTTGTACCATTAAGCGCCCACTGGCGCTTTTACTTTTTATTTTCGACCCGGTAAACTATGACGAAAAATGCTTGTTTTGGTGTGTACTACAACCTCATAAAGTTTGGCCATCTTTTTTTAATCACCCTGTATAAAAGTTGACATCACATGTCTTTATACAAAGGGTTTCATAACGATGGCACCACCATCTTTTGAACACTTAGTGGCGAACTCACGATTCTAATTTCAAAAATCTTATGTGGGCAGCAGATGGCTTTAACTACAGAATCATATTTATTTTCTATTCCTTTCCTTCATAATTCATTAAATTGAGTTTAATTGTACAAAATAATGTGAATAATTATTTGACATTACACTGAATTTGCTGTTTTATCTCAATTTTCGTTTTCATTCTATAAATAGAGCTTAGATGATGACCGATATGAATTCAGAAATAAATTCAGTAAAAGGTGTGAGGTTCTCTGAAGATTTCCACTTCTAGTTTTTTTTTTTTTTTTTACTACCGTTCAAAAGATGTTCCTGAAACAGCTATTTCCCAAGGTTGGTTATAGGTAGAGCTTAGATGATGACCGATATGAATTCAGCAATAAATTCCGTAAATGGTTGGAGGTTCTCCAAAGACTTCTACTTCTATTTATCTTTTCTTTTTTACTGCCGTCCAAAAGATGTTCCTGAAACAGCTATTTCCCAAGGTTGGCTATAGGTAGAGCTTAGATGATGACCGATATGAATTCAGCAATAAATTCCGTAAATGGTTGGAGGTTCTCCAAAGACTTCTACTTCTATTTATCTTTTCGTTCTTACTGCCGTCCAAAAGATGTTCCTGAAACCGCTATTTCCCAATATTGGCTATAGATAGAGCTTAGATGATGACTGATATGGATTCAGCGTCGAATCCTAAAGCGGGGGGGGGGGGGGATTACTGAGGTTTTCCATTTCCTATTTTAGAGATGTCTGCGGTTTTGCCGCAAATTTATACGACTGTTCGAAACGTATATTTAAGAGAATTTAAATACGTAATAGTTCTGTTAAAAATGAAAGTGTACTCATACACTTTATCACCATAAATGTCTTGTTAATATTACTATAACTATTATAACTAGAACATATTTTTTTTCTATTAGCAATTCCAGAAGCAATGAAGACAAAGAAATGGGTCAGTTGTGAAAAGAACGGCTTTGTGTTCGTGTGGCACCACGCCGAAAACGTTCCTCCCACTTGGGAACTGCCGTCCATCCCAGAAATCGAGAACAAAAAATGGGTGTACAGAGGAAAATCTGAATTTACAGTGTACTGCCACATACAGGTTAGTAAAGCTCCTGCTGTTTGATGAGAAACATTAGAGAGCGTTAGAAAATCTTGAAAGAAGTGTGATAGGGGTGAAACGGAAGTATGTAATGGAAGTGATATCATATTGTTACGAATAAGTAACAAATAATACTATTGTTAAAATTTAAAGATCTGAGTCGCTTGACCTTGGCGATACATTCGACAACTCTTGTCGATGAATTTGCGAAACATACTGGAACCCTATTGATTTTAAGCGCGATCGAAGATATGGAAAATTCTTACATTTTCGAATGAACTTTTGAAGAAATCATAAAAAAAAACGAAGACATGAAAAATCTTAAATAAAAAATATTTTATACTTATGTTTTAATTAAAAACAACTGGCGCAAATTTTAGAACACTGGAACTAAACGTTCTCGATAAATTGAACATTTTTCAGATAAATATGGTAATAAAATTAAATAAAATATAAAAGTAGTAAGTATCGTTCGATATGTTCATGTTTCATAAGCATAGTATTGACAAATCTAATTAACAATATTATATTAGCAAATCTATTAACATCAGCATTCATATTAACAAATCTAATTAACAATATTATATTAGCAAATCTATTAACACCAATTTCAGCTAGTTTCACTCACGGGGGAAAAAACTATTTTTGCACTAGTTTTGTATTCGACTCCAAACAATTCACCAAATGTCATTTATTTCACGGTATATTAATTAAATATAAATTGCATTTAAATGCGGATTTTCCATCTGAATAAATGTGAATTTTTTTGTTTTAATCAATAAAGTCACCAAAGCGCTAAATTTAAATTTACTTAATTTAATGCCAATTGCATTATGGTATGGATTTATTCATTGATGCACATATTTGGAGATGTTACGTACGATGATTAGCTGCTTATTATACTACCGTGATTCAGCTTTCCGATTAAATAACGAAAAATTAAATACAAATTTTGACATATGAAAAACATAATTAGAATTTCGATTTTGAATTTTAAGAATCTATTGATTGGAATTCAAACCATTTATTTTATATTAATACTATATAAGACGGGGATTTTTGATATGACGGGGATTTTGATCACGACTCAAAATTGGGCCGCAGTGGGCGTGGCTTTTGTGATGGATCTCAGCACCATAGTTGCCACAGGAAAACAGAAAAGGAAAGCAATACACCAATGTAAAGTTTGCCAGAAAAACGAAATTCGTGAATCCGGTAATCATGTCGAAGAGTTGATTTTGGCTCATGGGAAATAAAAGATTAAGAACACCTGATATAAGAAAAATCTCTCCTTCCAATGTCTGTAACGCTTGGCGACAAATTTGGCGACCTTACGATGCGTTTGAAAGAACTTCGTCAATTTGAAATTTTTTGAAATTGTCGCCAATATCTTAGAAACTTAAGTTTAAGTTAAATAATATAAATAGTAAGTACAGTAAAAATTAAATTAAATAAAAAATTAAATTGAAGTTAAATAATAAAAAAATAATATAAAATATTACTAAATAATATTAAAACATTGCAGGAGTTTTTGAATTCAAGCTCTTTGATAATTCCTGTTGCTTTGAGGGAATTCACATTCTTGATGCGAAATAATAAATTTCATTGTTATAGGGACAGGTACGTTTTGTTTGGGAATTTAAGATTTTATAAATCAGTTGCGTTTTGTAAGGGATTATAATGCAGTGGTTATGTTTCGATTGAGAGTCATATAGGAATTAATAATATCGATTAGGATAGATTCGTAACTCGTTTGTGTCAGAGAATATTAGGAGACCAAGTGCTGCAGGAGGGCGAATTTGGGGTGATTTAACACAACTTTATGCACCAAGTCATACTGTGGTCTTAAATTCCAGTTATTAAAATAGCTTAATAAATGAACTACGTTACGATATCAATTTTTACTTTCTCGTACTATAGAATATAGTATAGAGAAAGTATTATTTTCACGAAAATTTTCAAGTTCTAGATTTTGATGACAATGTATGTCTTAGAGCCTCCTGAATACGTTTAAAATATCTTTAGAGTGACGTCCGTCTGTCTGTCTGTAATCTATTTCGTGTGTACACGATTTCTGCCACAAACATCAATGGATTTTCACCAAACTTTTCATCCGGATTTGTTGGAAGAAAAATCTAGATAGAATTTTTTTTTAAATTCGAGCGGAAACTTGGAAACTTATTCCAAATTTTGTATTTTCTTAATATGACATCATAGGACAAAATTTGACATAAATATGCATAAAAGGGGTTATTTATAGCTCAATAATCACGAAACTCGACAGTGGCAATCATTGTAGTGAGAAAAACAACGCGATGCAATTTTTGTGTTCGTGACATCATTAACTCCCACGGGGGAGGGGGGAGGGAGATAAGTTATCCCCCGAGGAGGGGCATCGTCAAACTTTGTATCAATCGAAAGATTTTTCAAGCCCTTTAAAATGAAGGATAACATGCTATAATTGGGATCTTTGGGTCCAACGATGCAATTTTTTCAAATTATTTCTTGCAAAATTCTCAAAATAAATAAATAATTGAATGAAATAAAAATAAAAAATCACAAGCTGCTTAAAAATTGATTCTGGCATAAGAAAGCAGAATTGAACCAAACTTAATTTTTATACCTGTTAATTGACAAATCATATTTGTGGGAAATATACGTTAATTGGGCATTTCAAAATAATCTGGCACTGTCCTCAATAAAAGTATCCAATTTTAACATTCAATTTAACGCCGAAAACATTATGCCTTAGATCTTGCACATCACTATTTTGCTGTGTGTATAAGTAAAGTCGTTTCATTGGGGAAAAAAGGACAAGTGCTGCCCACATCAATTTTTGTTTGTTTGTTTGTTTGTTTCTGATGATAATAAAAATAAGTACGACAAAAAATCTGAACGTAGACATTGAAAACACCATGCAAGCATGACCTTTCTTGTCCGGCAGTCAATGAAAAATCTCTCTGACAGCTAAAGATGTTATCATAATTCTTAATCTTTCTAAATGTATTTTCAGGAAATACCAGAGAATGGAGCTGATTTCGCCCATCTTGCACAAGTGCATTCTAAATTTGTATTTTGGGGGTCTCGTTTGGAAGATACCGGGAAAGAGGGTCGTTTATTCCAGCACAAGTGGAAACCTAGATGGACTAAGGACACCACCAACTCTCACATAGCCTATGTCAACCTAGAGCAGGAATTGTATATTAAAGGATACAGAGTTCCGTGGACACAAATCAAAGTTGACATTGAGCAGGTGAAATATACTTAAATTTCTCCTTATTGCTATCCTTAATTCTCTGTTATTCTTGTTAATACTCTATACAGTGGTCTTCAATTTTTTATGAACACGGGCCACATTTGGCTCAATTAGAGGCTCGCATACAAACGCATGCGTGCCGAACCTGACTAACGCAAAGACATACTCAACAGAGGGGCCCCAACTTAAACAATTGCAACATCGGAAAATTAACGACCGCTGCCTTAAAAAATGTATGCCATGGGATAAGGTTTGTCCAGCGGATAGACTCATTTTGGCGATATATAGGGATAACCGTACTAATTTAGCATCTTGGCTTTGATAAAAACATTGCCTATAATTTAAATTCCATTAAAAGAACCACATTTTGTATACCTTTTCTATAATGAAAATATGATTTTGAAAAATATTTTCGTTCATTTCATATATGTCGAGAGTTGAAGGGAACACCGGAGGAGTGTCTGTCCCGGGCCCCAGTAAGGTTAAGTCGTGTCCTTCGTGCGTCTACACGCGTTGTCATACGCACTAAAACGTTAGCACACACATATGCACACAGATGCTCAAGTATACACGCACACATACAAACATGCACGTACATATACACATATATATTTCATTTTATTGTAATGTCAGGTTGTTTTTTGTGAGTGCAAATTGTGCTGTTCGTTCAAACTAAAATCTAGATGGAAAGCCTACAACAATTATCATATAACTTTTGATTTCTTATTAAGAAGGAACATAGATGAAACATGTAAGGTACGACAATTTCGTATAACCCAAAATTGGGTAAAGTTCCTAATATGGTATGGCTCTCCTATTAGACACGAATATGTTTATGCCATTATAAATATAAAAAAATCCCTAGTAATAAAAATGCCAAAAGATCAATTTTGGCCAAAAAAGAGATGTTTCTGAGAATTTTAACTATCAGAAACCATATCTCCAACCTGTGTCTGTATTCCAAATTATTGTTCTTCCAAATAGGGTGAAAAAACTTAATTTACTAGTTAGGAATTCTGGACTTAGCTGAAAAGACACATTAGAAAACACACACAAAAAATTAAAAGTATAAGATAATGAAAGAATAATTCTGGCCTAAAATGAATGCTTACATATGCAAAACACTGAAACCACAGTCTCCAGCACAGTCCACATTTACATCATCAACATTCGACAGCTTTCAGTTATTGTTATCCATCAACAATGGCAATGTTGAGAGTCTTTAGTGCAAAATGTTTGGATATTTATCAGTGCAAGTTAAAATGCAGTTTGTCACAACTTTCCTAAAAAACAGGGCATTAGATTTAGACAAGTAGATTAAAGAGTAATTGTACCGTAAAATGTACATTACAAATTTAAAGAACTTCTGAATAATCACCAGAATTCTACAGCTTTTAGTTATTGTTGTCCATCAGCAACGACAATGCTGAAAGTTTTTCAGTGCAACATTTTTGGATATCTATCAGTGCAAGTTAGAACGTATTTTTGTCACAGCTTTTCCAAGAAACAGGACATTAGATTTAGACAAGTAGATTGCAGAGTTATTGTACTGTGAAATGTACATTACAAATTTAAAGAACGTCTGAATAATCACTAGTATTCGACAGCATTTAGTTATTGTTGTCCATCAGCAATGACAATGCTGGTAGTTTTACAGTGCAAAATGTTTGAATATTTATCAGTGCAAGTTAAAACGTATTTTATCACGGCTTTTCTAAGAAACATGATTTTAGATTTTAAAATAAATTAAAAGAGTACTTGCACCGTAAAATGTGCATTACAAAGAACTTTGGAAGAATGCCTTTTACCGTCCTAAAACTCATTTTCAGTGAAATTCCTGAAATTCAGGTTAACTGCAGAATAACTGAATATTTCTAATTTTAGCTTTTCCATGGCTTTGTCTCTTTCTGAGGAACGGAGATAATGAGGATCGGAATGTTATGGATTTGAATATACTTTGTGTTCATCTCGCAGTGTTTATTTTAGGACATGAAATCTCTTTCGACATGTACTCTGTGACTATAAAATAGACGCACCTCTTAATTGTACAAGAACCTCGAAACCCAGCATAAAGACACATAAATCCCGGTAATTTCTCGACAATAAAAGGACAGGGTGGTTCCGGAGGGCGCTGCAAGAGGACATTGTGACGTGCATAGGAGTTTCGTTCTCCTACTGGACCAAATCTGACCATATTTATTGTTACATTGTGTAACCGGTGTTGATATTTCGATGAGGAATCCGATGGAATTACAATCAACTCCACAAGTTCGAGAGATGCAGCATCGCTGCATTTAAGAGACCAGTGATAAGCTAGACTTGTTGGCCGTTACCTTGGTCGCAAAAATGAAATAGTAAGACTATGTTGGCTATAGATAGAGCTTTGATAATAACAGTGGCGACTCATGACTTCAGGAATGGGTGAAGAAGATTCAGTGACGAGATTCTCCCTCCTTCTCGACAATGAATATCATCAAAACACATCACACTACTTGCACAAGTGTTGTCAAATATTATCTAAAAATAACCAAACGAGTCTGAAATATTCGCCTAGTAATAATAATATTGATAACTCATTCAGCCGATAACTTCAAGTGAAACAGCGCTTATCCTGCGTTACCTCACGAGTCGCCACTAGACGATAACTGATACGGATTCAGCAGTAAATAATCTTGAGGAGATAGAGCGGTTGGTTCGCTTAAAATTTTCTTTTTTTCCACTTTCGGTTCAAAAAAATTTCTTGAAACACCTATTTATCAGGATTGCTTATAGTCAGATTGCTTATAGTCTGTAGATATACCTCAGATGATGACTGATATAAATTTAGCATTAAATTCCGAAAGAGGTTGGGGTCACTAAAGATTTCTATTTTCTTTTACTTCCGATTCAAAAAAATTTCTTCACATATTTCTCATAATGAGGTATAGATAGAGCTTAAATGATTACTAATATGAAAAAAGAATCGAATTCCAGGGGTTATGGGGATTCACTAAATATTTCCATAGATGACACTTCCTGTTTTTCCGAAAATTCGGATGACTGTACAAAATAAGTATTAAAAATGAAATAGAAATTGTTAATAGTTGCGTCAAAAAAAGTGTGCCCATCATTGCCACAATATGAAGGCTCCTTCATAAATTTCTTGTTGGGATATGAAAAGTGTTTCTTTCAGTCCGAGGAAGGGGGGGGGGGGGTCATTTCATATTAGCCTAGTTTCTATTTATATGACAGTATTTGGATATTTTTATATAGAACAAGTAGAAAACTTGCCCCCCCCCCTAAAGTTTTATTCGCCCCCCCCCCCCTTCCGAGTTGAAAAGTCCTGAAAGAACACTGGATATGAAAATTTCCCTCTGATTCCTCTAAGTTGCCACAATGGTTGTTTTCGTTCATAAAGCTTTCAAGAGGTCATATATCCTAATAATTGTAACTTGTTCATACTTTCAGATTGGACCAGCTACCGTCCATCTCTATATAAACTGCGACTTTGGCCGGGGAGTTATGCTCCAGTACATTACCACCGAGAGTTCAATGCAACAGAGGGTGGTGCAACTCATGTACACCGAGCCCAGTTTCAAGCAAGCCCCAGCAAATTTCCTAATCTGGGGAGAGGCAATAATGGTAATAATTCTTTTGAAGTATTAATAATAATAAAATAATAATAAAATAAATAATGATAAATAATAATAAATAATAAATAATAATAAAATAATAAAATAAAATAATAAAATAATAAAATAAAATAAAATAATAAAATAAAAATAATAAAAATAAAAGAATAATTGGTAATGGCAATAATTCTTTTGGCAATACAACCTGGGTAAAAATGAAATCTTAAATCACATTGTATTAATTAAATTAAATCAGAAATAGGCATCATCATTTGTACTATTGGGTTGTGTTTAAGTGTCTTATTTGCTGGTGCATATAGTACATCACTACTATCAGATCTGCTGTGAAAATATTTAATTAGTGGGGAGGTCAATAAATGTGCATAATTAAATTTAATCCATTCATTATTTGAATTAATAACTATAACATAACATATTCAGTAATTAATCTTAGTGGATTATATGTGGTGCCAGTAAGAGTTCTAAATTTGTTGAATATTTAATTTGCCAAAATTCTCAGTATAATGAATTCAATAAATCGGTACCCCAGGTATAGTAGAATCTTCAATCTTCATTCACTTGAGAACACAGTGGCGGAACGTCCTGATCTCAGTACCGACGCTGTCTGCTTAATTTGGCTAAATTATCATTATAATGAGTTCGATACATCCAGTATCCCCGGTATATAGTAGACTATTCATTCCCTTAATAACACAGTGGCAGAATGTCCCGATCTCAGTACAATGCTGTCTACCTAATTTACCTATATTCTCATTCTAATGAGTTCAATAAATCGGTACCCCAGGTATAGTAGAATCATTCACTTAACTACTTACTTACGCACACAGTGAAAGAACAACCCAATCACAGTACCCATGCTGTCTGCCTTTCGATACTTTGTTTCATTTCAACACTTCTCGTGCACATTCCCTTAAAACACATCATTACTTACATCATTACTTGTAAGCTTTTATCCTTCTTGCACCGCTCCGTCAGCTCATCTCTGTATCGCTTGACTTTCTGAGGCCAGCTTTTTTCGCTTCGCCTGTTATTATTCAGTAGGGCAAAAGTTTTGTTCGACTCTCACAGACCTGGTTAACTCGAGCTTATATTGTATTTGCAATGTGACATGGAATTAGCTCGTAGATACTTCCACTGGGGTAACTATTTTACGTGAGTGTCATGATGTAAATTTCTGTCATGAAGCTATAACTCTGTAATAATATCGATTTTTACCAAAAGACAGAAGTCATCATTATATTTTAGCTAGGCGCATACCCGTTCAACACATTGGCAAATACCCTATGCATTGCACCCATTATTGTGTTCATTTATTGAATTTGAATCTTTCATGGCATCACAGAATCGTTAAAAGGCCGTGGATCAATACGATAGATACAACTGAACCAGACCTTGCTTTCGTAAGTCGAAAAAAGGTGTCCAAATTATATTGTTATATTTCCATACGAGGTGGTTTCATGATAGTGAAAACATCTCCTCAGCAAAATGATTTATTTTTATAGCCAATATTATTCACTTAGCGAAAGGTATTTTTCAGGTAAGTATCCTCGTTGGTATTACGTAAAATCTACAGGACAGTATCCACTGAAAACCAAAAAATATTTACTAGATATGTTTATATGACTTTACTAACAGTAAATTCTTTAATATTTAAAACTGTTTAATACTTCAAAATATCGTCTGGTACCAAATGTACAAAATGTGAGGGAAATATGATAAAATAAGTCCAATGGTATCAATCTCTTCCCTTTAAGATGCATGTGACATTAAATCTTCACTTATCTTTTCGGCTGCTGAAAATAACATACAATATAGGGGTCATAGCAGCCCCTTACGTTCGTTCATTCAACTACTCCATGCCCTCGAGTGAGCTAGACGGTCTGGGTTTTCAGGGCTCATAGCAGCTGCTTATGGTTGCTCGTCTAGCATGGCTTTGATGCATTTTACACTTCAGACCATGCACATTGCGCAATTTGCAATGCACATATTTTCGGAGCCATTTGTGTCACAAGACATTTTTGTGGATTCAGTTGCTTCCAGCATACTTTGATAATCGTCAGCTAGGAATATGAAAAATCATTTCATTCTTATCGAGACTAAAATATTTAGGCGGTTTTAATATTGCTCCATCTGGACAGTGACTCTCTATTGGTGGCCCTTTTGGTTATCTCCTAGCCATTAGACAGAAGAATATTGAAATTTCAATGCTCCTCCTCTATTTCCCTACAGCATTGTCCGGAAAAGCTATTTATTAGGTCATCTTTGCCCCTGAAGTACTACATCATAAATTTGGGTCATATAACTGCTCAACTCCAAACATCTTGCTGTGTCATTATTTATGCGTTGCCAATCACCCGATTATGTCATCACTATGCAAACGGTATTTTTAGCGTCTATCTTTTGTCCATAAGAGATACTGCAATGTACACAAGACTAATTGTATAAAAGCTTCGAAACATTATAATGAAAACATTGGATAGTAGGACTGATAGAAATAAATGATGGGGGAAGTAAACAGACCATAAAATATAGAAATTAAAACTAATTATGAGAACAATGGAATGGACTAGAATGGATAACAATGTACATATTTAATAAAGGGCAAAGAAATTATAAAATTGTCAAGTGATGCATACAATTTAAATTTAGCCTCTTAAAACGTAGTCTTCTTCATTAAACAGCCCTGTTACATTCAACAAGAAGGTCATTTTGCACCCGAAAAAACTAGAAAAAACCATTACCGAGAAAATAAAAAGAATAGAAGAGATAATTACCAAAGGCAAAATGGAATAACTGTGAACTAAGGAAGTAATGATTTCAACGATTTTCAATCACAAAGATCAGTCTTGCCACAAAAAAGAAAATAATGCAATATTAAATTAATATGTAAGAATGAATAAGAAACATTCCTGAGCTTCCAACGCTTTATACATTTTCGGGTTCTAATCCTCTAATTTAACTTGATAACCACATCGTTTATCAAGTTTAATTAGACAATGCTTTTCTACATAAGTATATCTCCGGCCACACATTAAGCTGCTATAAAATTTCGGGTTAGTCGTGTGGGCTGGGTCTTCAACATAAGTATATCTTTCAAAGAAACCAAAAAAGGAATTCTCGATTTCGCTATCGCATTTGGAGAAAATGGCGATCGCAGCCATAATCCACGAATCCATCTGAAAATTTAATGATAGTGTGGCTCAATTCAAATTTTTCATACCAGAATCCTTTTTTTTCTTCAAATTTTACAAGAAAAAATTTGAAAAATTAGTATCACAGGATCAAATGATTACAACTACTAATTACACCCCCCCCCCCTCGAAGGTGGCTAATGATGTCACGAACAAACAAATTTGTATCGCTGCTATTTTTCACAACAATGATTGAAACAATTAAGTCTAGGGATCATTGAGCCATAAATAAATCCTTTTATGCATGATTATGTTAAATTTTGTCCTATGCTGCCATGTTAAAAAATATATAATTTCGAATCAATTTCAAAGTTTTCGTTCGAATTAAAAAAAGAAAAAAACTATTTAGTTCTATATTTTTAGAAAACAAAGCCGGATATAAAGTTTCACGAAAATCCATTAATATTTGTGGCTGTCATCGTGAACACAAGAAATCGACAACAGACAGACATGCATCACTCCAAAAATAGTCAAAACGTGTTCAGAAGGTCTTAAAACTTATATTGGCTTCAATATCTCGAATTCGAAAATTTTTGTAAAAACAATGCTTACTCTATACTATATTACATAGTATGGGAAAGTAATAAGTGCCCTAGTCCAAAGATTAATTCTACTACTGCCTTTTTTTAGGTGGAAAGAGACGTTGAAGTCTGGAACAATAAGAAGTTCTTGAAAAACCCTCTGCTTCTGAAGGAGGACACATACATTTTGAGGTTCCGACGATGGTACTCCCAATTCTACTCTGAGCACAGCCCGACCCTCCGAAACTCACGTCCGCCATCCCTGAAATGGTGATCGCCGGCAACTGTTCTTCACTTGGATAAAACTTTGATTACGCTATGTAGCAAAATTCAACAATAGTGTTGGTTATCTGTTTTTAGGTGTTTGTTAGTAAAATATAAGTCATGCTGATTACTAACACGCCAATGCTGCCAAACCAATCACTTCATCCACTGATTGCACAAATAACAGTATTACACAGCTTTATTTAGGTCGGTTTCTCTATTTGGTTTGTTAGGGTAAAATCATGAAATCAATTTTTGAGCCAATTCTACCGAGCCGATTTTCTTTTATTATACACATATACGTATTTGCGATGACAATACAATATTTTATCAAATTTGAGTTGATCTCCCCCCTCCCCCTCCCATCTGAATTCATGTCCTTAATAGCCCCCAAAATCCCATTGTTGTGGTAATAAGAGAATTAAAATACATATAGTTATAAAAGTGTCCAATATTCAGCTTCGCTTCTATATAATATATATAGAACAATTTTTTAAACATGATACTGCTCTTAGCAAGCTCTAAATTCATATTTTTATAAAGAACCTCAATAAATTTATCATAAAAGAGGGTTGATTTGATATCTGATAAAAAATTAACTACAAAATTTTTAGCTATTACAACATTCATGGTCATATATGCGACTAAAAATAAGATCATAGGGCGCCCATAAAAGAATTTTATTTAGACATTAACAGAATTTTAAGTAACAATAGAAGTGATAACATAAAAATGACATCAAATTTATCAAAGAAAATTTAAATGAATTAATTGTAATCATTCTTATATATGTAATTTCTAAGCTATTGTTACTTAAAATTCTGTTAATGTCCAAATGCAATTATTTATGGGCTCCCCACGATTTTATTTTTAGTCCCATATGACCAAGAATGTTGTGATAGCTAAAATTATTTTTCTACTTTTTAATGAATTTTTCTAAAACAGTGTAACTTCAAAAGTTTTTATATATATATTATTATTTACGTTTTAGTGTTTTGAGATTTTGTGGTCAATTTTTCAACAGAAATCAAATTTTTGATAAATATTCAGAAGATTGTGTAACTTTCCCATCGAAAAAAAAAAAGGAACGGTGCATTTGTATTGTACGGAGTATAACTGACAAATATGCTTGACAAATAAGTTGTATAATGTTCTGTCTGTGTAATATGGTTCAATAAATAATGATCGACAGCAGCAATGTCTTGTTTCGGAAAATATTTCCGTGGAAAGTTACAAAAGCCGAATAAAATAACTTGGATGTAAAAGAATGTGACACAACAGTAATATCATCCCATATTTGTGTCAAATATTTATCACTGATTTGAATAGTTATAGAAATATTACAATAGAACGCAGAATTCCAATGTATGCTCTGCGCAAGGCATCAAAATTTAAAAAAAATCGCGACGTTGTTTTATGATTGATGTCGCAACTTACCTTTGTAAAAATTTTGGTTTCCATTGGTTGATTAGTTTTCTAGAAGACTTGTTCGCATTATTTTGTAGTGACAATGCGCTCGATCCAAGCAGCATTTATAAAGAAAATCTCAACATGAGTTTTATATGCATATAACAGACTACATTTGTACAAAATTTAGTTTCAGTCGCATGAATAGTTTCTAAAATATTACAATAACGAGAAAATTACTTTAGAAAAAGCTGTGGTAACTTTTCGTTCAGCGCCATTTCTTCTTTTAAAAACACATGGAAAATTATAACATAAAAATTTCCTGTATCATAATGTTATAAACATCACAAATCCTAAAAATACAATCAAACAAACCGGTTTCGGAAGCGTAGTAACAAAGTAACATTTCTCATAGTAACAAAGACAGTATACGTCCATAATCAAAGACAAACTGACAATCAATTTACTGTTGGTATTGAAAGTTCTCTCTCTCTTGTTAATTATCCTGAGAACAAAAGCTTGCTTTGATACCAAAACTGATTAAGTTTTGTGATTTAAAATGTTTTTAATCCACGTTCTTATCACCGATATTTTTTAGTTTTAGCGAGTATTTTGTATTTGCTTTTGTGTATACTGTATATGTTTATGAATCGATTATATGTTTTAATAAGTATTTCTTAACCAATTGGGATGGTCTATGTTATACATTCCATAAAATCTCTAATATTTTTCTTAATAAAAGCTTTAAAATGTATGTTTGTTGTCATTGTTACTTTCCTACATACTTAGTATAAAGTATGGAGAAATTATCATGACAGTGCCGAAAATTTGAATTCCTATTTTCTGAAGTTTGACTTAGATTGAGCATTTAGTTTGACTTTCTCTGGTGTTTTTCTCTAGTGTTCTATCATTAATTGTAGTTAGGGTAGTAATTTCATCGCGGTTAAATGTCAGAATTCACGGGGCCAAAAACTTCACTAACATTTCTAAAAAAAAAGTTTAGCAGTTGCGAAACAGTTATACATATAACTATTACGTAACTCGATAAGCATTATATTACAATTTATTTTTTAATTGATACTTGCATTAATAAACCATTCAAATTCTTAAGATCAAGATTTTCATTTATATATGCACAGCGTTTATACTGTACTTACTTCTTTTATGCATAATGTCTGTTGCCCTGTAATAAGTTTTAAAGATTAGAAAAGGACCGTTGGCATCGATACTATTTGTGGGTACTGTCAGACAACGGTTAACGATTTTATGTATTTTAATAGTAAACGAACTTTTTTTGTATTCTGGAAATCTACCAAACCGTCACTGACGGGAGATTATTTTACACTTGCTGTATATGAATGATAATTCAAACAAGTGTTTTTAGCTATCTAAAAGGACCAGGAATGTTAAATATTTGATATTCACGAAGTTTAAAGGAAAATTAAAAAATAAAAAGCGAAAAAAAAAAAAAACTTGAATTTCGCGAAAAAAAATCGCAGAAATTCACGCCACGACACAATAATAATTATAATGGAAATTAGGAAATAATAGGGGCGGGAGGAAATAAAAATTCACGAATATATTTTACATTCGCGAAATTTCAAAAATAAAACCCCTAAAATTACCGAAAAAATCACGTACATTTGCTGCTTGAAATAATTGCTAAACTAATTAAGGTTACCGCAACTGCAAATTCAATTTCATCACGCAACATGTATAAACTTATTTGTATCGAAACCTCTATTAATGGACGCCTCCAAGGTTGTACTGTCCGATCGGGCGACGCCCTATGGGCCGCTGGGTTTGAGGGCTGCTTTGGTTCAAAAGAATTTCAATCAACATAAAAAATTATTCCAATTCACATAATAATTTAACTACAATCATGGGCGGGGAACATCCGAGATTTCTAACGGGAAATACATGGACTGAACAGTGGCCGACACCTTATCATACGGTAACGGAACTGTCCAGGCCGTCGAATATTAACATTTCTTATCGCTGGCAGGTTGTTAAACAGTGTGGACTCGAACTAGCCATCAAACACCAGATGTTTTCAATGTCCTCATAGGTCAATTTTTTGCTGGTATGAACTCGAGCTGTCCGACGCATTGCTGCACTGCGGCCGGCTGGACAGGCCCGCTTTCGTTGAAGCATTAATTTTTAATTATTTAGAAACATAACTTTTTATAAATGATTTCATTTTCACCGTGTTGAAACGAATGTTTTGTTTACGAAGGTATTTTTGAGTTTTTGACCATCGTTGGCGAAGCCTGATAAAATAATTTGGAAATACTTGAAACCAGGGACCAAAATTAGCAAAAAGAAATGTTTTTAATTTGTCTAAAAAATGTACTTTTCTATGACGGGCCCTAGACGAACGAGGCCGATAAGGTTCATAATCCAAAGCAAATATATCACGAAACGAAAGACATTGAGTACCATAAAGTTTCTAGTTGCTTGGGTTCTCGAGTTATTCCCCCAAAACATATAACTTTCTATTACAGGCCCGGAACGGGCTGAACCAGTAAGGTAGGTTTAAATTCCAGAATGTCGAAATATACAGCGAAATGTGTGATATGCTTAATTCCATCTTTCTAGCTACTCCGGTTCTTGAATCATTCCAAAAAAAAAAAGAAAGAAACAAGTAAGATCAATCATGCATAAGCATTGATTATGAAACACTTTCCAACTGAAATGTAATTTCATTTAAAAATTTCTAAAATGTGATTCATTCAGTGGTAATATCTTTTACATTATCACAGTACTACAGTAATTTATTATACTTAAATATTTAAAATTGTATCGAAATATAAATCATCTGATTCTTTATGCAAAATCAATGAATATTTCATTCATATAACTTGTATTCCAGACTCCAGAGCTAAATAATTTTGTGTGAAAAAAATTCAGCAATTCTTATGTAATTCATCTTACAATCGCTTGAGATATTTGCATTCTGCATATGTTAAAATTAGGCTTCCTTGAAAAAATAATAAAAGTTTAGGGATCATTTAAAATCACAACTATTGTAATTGCATAGGCACGGAATTTAGATACACAGATAATACACAGATAATATATATGTGTATGTGTATGTACTCAAAGTATTGGAATCGTGCCGAAGATCGGAACTCGAATTTTCAAAGGATCTACACGTTTTGGGACTTCTAGAACACGAAAAAACTACTTTTAGGAAGACGTCTGTGTGTGTAAGGGTGTATCTGTGTATGTTTCTGTGTGTCTGTGTGGATATTACATCCACTCTAATTGAAAAACTAATGGACCGAATTTCATACAATTTGGTAGGTATGTTTTTTGTGGGAAATCCTGATGTTCATTAGATTATAGTACGATTCGTAATAAAAGAATCTGCCTTCTTTGCGAAATGGCCGCAGAAATTGCCTTTATCCACTCTAGCTAAAAACTAATGAACCAAATTTAACAAAATTTGGAGTATAATATTTCAATAACCTACAAGTGATTTATATACCAAATTTAACAAAATTTTGTATATAAATCATTTGTAGGTAATTCTACTACGATTCGGGAAAAAGGAACGGGCTATTTTTGCGAAATGGCCAGCAAAAATCGTTATATATAAAAATAAAAGACTACGTGTGCTCAATTATATTAATTAAATTCCTATTTTATATGTGATTTTTGACAACAAAAAGAATAAGACTAACCCCATTACTCTAGGACTAGCCGTTCTTGAGATATTCTAGTTTTTTCGCGTTTTCGCTACGCCACCTTTGACAATAAGTCCAGCTATCAAATGAGAACCAAATTTAAGTTTAACGTGTAAATTCAATGTCATTTAACATACTTATGTTGTGCAGATAAACTCAAATTATCATTGAATAAATAAAGAGAACGAATATGAGTCTGCAGGGAAAGACATGTGCTGTCCACATCAGAATTTTTAACAATATTACAACAATGATTTATAGAAGTGAACGGGGATTATTTTCAGGCCATTTCGAAAAAAATGTATGATCTATATTTAAAGATCCATCAAATTTTTGTCGAATAAAATGTTCAACAAATTTAAGCTGTGTACCAAATTTTAACTCTCTAGGACGTAGGAAAGTGCATTTAAAATGCCATCAATTAAATTTATCAAGAAGAGTTATATAAAATTTTTAAAAAATGAAAAATTGTTATCTACCAAATTTATTTTAAAATATGAAGCCACTCCCATATGCAAAACGTTTAAACAAATGAAGAGATATTTATTATATAATATCTCTCTCTTTTCTTTCTGGAAGATATCCTAAAGACAGAATTTAATTGAATTTGTTATTTTCCCTATATTAAATAATTTTTTTAATTAAAAAACTACTTAACATATTTTACTGAATTTTTTTTTATATATTCTATGGGATAATGTGAATATTTCCTAAAAATTTCGAAGCAATTCGTGAATTTAAATTTTCTTAAAAAATGTTTGAAAAATTAGGTCCCATAGGGTTCAATGTATTTCATTTTTTCAACCCGGGTTCAATAAAAAACTAATTGGGTGATATTATTTATTTATATTCCCATAGGTCCTACAGACCGTCTGAACAACATACTAAAATTTCATTTTGATAAACTCATTTTTACGGCAGTTATCGTGCTAACGGACAGACAGACAGACAGACAGACAGACAGACAGAATGAACAAAGTCATAAACACTTTTCAACTTTGTTGTAAAGTGTTAAACACTTTTCAACTTTGTTGTAAAGTGTTAAAAAAGAAATCACCTTACTATTACGGACTCAAAGGTGTCTGGATCTGTAAAGTTCAAAATACGAAGACTTAAAATATTGCCACGAAAGACAACGATATGCCTAATTTAAACTTTCCAGCTGTTTCGGCTTTCGAGTACTCGTCAGTATACGTCACTTCCTCTTACGGGTCCAGAACGGGCTGAGTCAGTAGGTTTCAGAAATCAAAGGATCAAAATATACAACGAAACGCCAGGTATGATTAATGTCAGCTTTCTATCTGCTCCAGTTCTCGATTCATTCCTAAAGAAATACAGCTTATTGCAGATTGAAACCGGTATCAGTAAGGTTCAAAATTCAAAGAATTAAAATATTACCTCGAAAAGCAACGATATGCATTATTTAAGCTTTCTAGCTACTTTGATTGACGAATTACTCATCAAAATATGTAACTTCCTCTTAAATTCAAAGAATCAAAATATGCAATGGAAAGCAAAATATGATTAATTTCTGCTTTCTAGCTGCTCCAGTTCTCATCCATTTCTTGATAAAAAGCACCTTAATACTGCAGACTCAAAGTGGTCTCTATCGATAATGTTAAAAATACAAAGAATTAAAATATTGCCACGAAAAAAAACGATGTGCTTAATTTAAGATTTCTAGATATTTTAGTTTTCGAGTTACTCCCCAAAATATGTAACTGTCTCTTACGGGCCCAAAGTAGGATGAACCAGTAGGATTAAAAATCCAAAGAATCAAAATATTCAACAAAAAGCAAAATACTATTAATTTCTGATTTCGACCTGCTAAGTTCAGTATAATGTGCTGAATAACAACATTTTTTGCAAATTATTTCTTGTAAAATATGGTATTATTACAAGAAAAAAATTGTAAATTTAATATCTAATTCTAATCTCTAATTGTTACTTTGAAATAACATATATATATATATATATATATATATATATATTTTGCGCTATCGCATGTGATATGTATATAAATAGAAAGGGTTTCCGGACAAGAAAGAATAATATGGAACAAGAAAAAACAATTACACACAAAAAAGCAGTTCCTATGTATAGGACTTGTTTTATAAACAAAAGCTTTGCTAAAACACTTTTGAAAAAAATAAAATCCTGTTCATAAAAAATGTCATTTTTACTTTCCTTATATATAATGTATAAGAAAAGTATTGTGACGGGGTCGAAAATTCGAATTCGAATTTTCGACGGAAGAGCACGTTTCAAGCATCCCTGATCACGAATCAAATATTTTTGAAGTGATGTCTGTGTGTGTGTATGTGTGAAAGTATGTGTGTGTGTGTGTGTGTGTGTGTGTGTGTGTGTGTGTGTCCAGTGAGACTTTGGAGACGATAACTGACAAACGAATAGACCGATTCGAACGAAATTTGGTAGGAAAATCACAATCCGTAAACACTGGAAGCCTATTGTTTTTATACGTAATCGAATGTTCAGAACCCCCCTAAATTTTCGAGTGAAATTTTGAAAAAATCGTCAAAAAATCAAAACCACTAAAAAAGTTACCCAAATAGACATTCCTTATATAATTTTTCATTAGAAAACGATTGACATAATTTTTAGAACGCTAACATGAACCGTTCTCGAGATATTGCACATTTTTCAAAAAATTATCAAAAAGTTATATAAAATTAAAAAATATATATTTCCTATTGAGAAACATGTTCACTTTTCATATGTAATACCATGCGATAAATTTGGTGACATCATTCTTGCGGATCTAGCTCGTTCCATTCATGAGAAAAGATACTTTGAGAAATACTTTTGTATTTGAACGCCAATAGTCATTCATCTGCTGTAAGAATAACTTATTTCTCCGTCCATAACGCTTGGCGAGATTTTGGCGACGAATTTGGAGGAATGTCGCCAACTTGGCGACATTTTTAATTGTTGCCAAATTAACAAAAATCTCGCCAAATTGATAAAAATGTCGCTAAATCAATGAAAATGCCCACTAATTGAAGAAAATTCAATATCTTGGAAAGAATATAAGTATCTACTATAAGAATAACATTTTTTTTTAACTGTAAAAGTAGTAAATTCATTACATTATATAAGGAAAGTCATGTGTTGCCCACATCAGATTTTTAATTTTTTTGGTGCTGCAAAGAGAAAGTATTATTTTCACGAAAAGCTGATTTTAAGTATTAAACCCATTCGATCACCTTTGGAAGGAGGTCTCAGACGCGTATGTATGTGTGTGCGTGTATGTGGGTGTATGTATCTATATGCATATATGTGTATAAAAGTGTGCGTGTGTGCAGGGCCGGTTTAAGCAGGCCCCCCACATCAAATTGTGTGACAGGGTACCAGGTAAAGCCGTGGGCCCCATGTAAATTAATGGAGTGATTACAACCCCCCCCCCCCCATATCCAACGCATTTTCGACAAACTTAACTGTAATAAAATACGTTTTGCTTAATCTTTTTAAATAATTTTAAATTGCATTCTCTAGTTACAAAATAGTAAAACACAGCGGTAATAACAATCACTTAAGAAACAAAAAAGTAAATGTATATTCATCAATAAAGTAAAGAAAAAAAAAAGATCTATCCAAAATATCTTCCAATATCATTATTTCATCAACTTTTATTCCTATTGCCACTCTTTTAATAAAAGCAGGATAAGATATTTTAATTTTGTGTATCAATCGATTTTTCGTATCAAAATCTCATGCAAAGTTTCTGGTTTTTGCGATAAACGATTTTTACTTTCCTTATATACATAGTATAATGTATAAGGAAAGTATTGTAACGAAGTCGAAAATTTGAATTCGCATTCTTAACGGAACGGGAGAGCACGTTTCAAGCATCCCTGTTCAGGAATCGAACATTTTTGAGGTGATGTCTGTGTATGTGTGTGTGTGTCAATGAGTCTGTGGAGATGATATCTCACGAACGAATGGAGCAATTCGAATGAAATTTGGTACAAAAATTACAATCTGTGAATAATGAAAGTCTATTGTTTTTAAACACAATCGAATGTTCAGAACCTCCCTAAATTTTCGAGTGAAATTTTAAAAAAATCATCAAAAAATCAAAACCTTTAATAAAGTTACGCAAATAGATATTTCTTATGTGATTTTCCCTTAGAAAACGATTGAGATAAACTTTAAAACGTTAGCATGAACCGTTCTCGAGATATTACATATTTTTCAAATACATTTATCAAAAATCCCATAAATTAAAAAAAATATTTACTGTTGAGAAACATGTTCACTTTTCATATGTAATATCATGCGATAGATTGGGTGACATCATTCTCGTGGATCTGGCTCGTTCCATTCATGAGAAACGATACTTTGAGTAGTACTTTTGTATTTTAACGCCAATAGTTATTTATCTGCTACAAGAATAACCTATTTCTCCGTCCATAAAGCTTGGAGAGATTTTGGCGACTTTTTTAAATGTTGCCAAATTAACGAAAATCTCGTCAAATGGATAAAAATGACGCTAAATCAGTGAAAATAACGACTAATTGACGAAAATTCAATATCTTGGAAAGAATAGAAGTATCTACTATAAGAATAACCTATTTTATTTTACAGTAAAAGTAAATTCATTGAATTATATAAGGAGAGTCATATGCTGTCCACATCAAATCTTTTTTAAATAGGCAATAGCAGTTTGGATCTTCTATATCAGCTGGTCTCTATTTCAGCATACCATAGAGATACCAAACAGTTAATTTTACTTAATATAAGAAGGTGTGTATTCTGTAGAGAGAAATCTAAGCTGCGGACAGCGAAGGAATTTGATACCTACTTCAGGACCCAGCCAAATACGACTCAGCAAATTTTTTTGTTACTGGTTGTTTTTTGGGTGTTTTGAATGACTAAATCCATCCGAGAGTTTTATACAAATTTCAAATACACAAATATTTTGCAAGAATAATTTTACAAAACTATATAAAATTCTGATAAAATAAATAATGTTCATTCTAAGATCAATATTTTAAAGCAATTAAAAATAATGTTGAATAAATTATAAGAATTAATTTAAACATACTTTAATATCAACCCCTATGCAAACACTATGTTAATTACAAATAATTAATTTAAGCATTTATATGAGTGATAAAATATTACCGACAAATAAATTTTCACCTCCTTATGCTGAGATCTCATCAACACAAACGGAGCAACTTTATTTTCATAGGACCTATTCACATGAGCTTAGAAATATTCTGCTAGATAAAAGGTCTTTTAAAGGTCACCCCAGGATAATATATATACATTATATAACACTAATATATATACATTATATAACCCATAATGTCCTCCAGAACCGCATAAGAGAGTCCGTAGACTGGACACCCTGATGTGTGAATTGCTTTCAGACAAGTTCTTATCTGTATGGGAGTGGAAAAGCCCCTCTAGACAAAGAGATGACCATGGCACAGTGTTCACTCTCTGTGATAAATCTTTTTTTCTTGTCATCAGTTTAGTACTTGTAAATTTCGGAAGCTAAATAACAAACAATTATTTTATTGCCTTGGGAACCAAAGAGTTTGTTGGGAACTGATGCCTTGTGAAAGATCTTAGCCCTCCCTTCAAAGTCGAGCAATTTATGGGAAGTATTTATTGTTTTCTCACGCCGTTTTCGGATCCCTTGTTGATGAGATAGCGTACAAGGCATCTTCTTTGTAAGTTAAGGGCTCATGTCTTTTTTCTTCTTTTCACTTTTTTGCAACAAATGTGGAATCAAAGAAATAGAACAAGTTCCCTAATGTATCCCATGCTTAATTTCAACAACTCTTAGGGGTTTTTTATTGTCTTAAAAAACTTGTGTTTGCTCTCTATCTATTCTACACTTGTAATTTTATGATTGCACAAAATACGCGATATTGTAGCATAAAAGAATTTTATTATGAATTCATATGCACAAACATTAAATTTTTTTTTCTCCCGGCACTTTTACGGGCCCCTATCGTCCGCCGGGCCCCAGTACCATGGTACCCCCCCCCCCCCCCTTTGTGGGGGTCCTGGGTGTAAGGGTCCCGCCACAACTGCAGTCGTGGTAGGCCCTGAACTTGAGAGGGGACCGCGTCACGTCATGACCTTCATGCATAAATATTAGAAAAAAAAGGTTGGATTTCCTAGTGAAATATAGATGTGAAAGCCCAAATTCAAGGCTTGGAAGAAATTTTTAAATCATTTCTTCGAACTATTTTAAAAGTCTACTAAACTCTGGTGGGAAATGAAAAACTGTAAAAATAAAAAGGATACATCATTTTTTTCATTATGGTACACATAAAATTTTTGCTGTTGCAAATATTGTTTAAGCTCTCTAGGCTGCCCAAACCTGTCTTTGAATGCTATTATATGCAATGGGAGCATAATCCTGGAATCAAATTAAATAACAATTGAGTATGGTACACATTAGCAACTTCAATTTCATTTCCTGCATAGAGATGGCAGCACTATCTAGGACTTTATAACAGTATTTCTTTCAGGCAGTGTTTTTTATCAAGAAACGCTGAAAAACTGTAAAAATGAAAAACTGTAAAAATAAAAAAAAAACATTTTTTTTCATTTTGGTACACATCAAGTTTTCTTGCTGCTGTTGCAAATGTCGGCTAAGCTCTCTAGGCCGCCCAAACCTGTTTTTGAATGCTGTTATATACAATGGGAGCGCAATCCTGAATTCAAACTAAATGTCAATTGAGTTTGAATGGTACACATTATGCAATATGGTACACATTGGCATATTATGCAATATGGTACACATTAGGAACTTCAAATCCATTTGCTACATAGAGATGGCAGCACTATCAAGGGCTTTATAGCAGTATTTCTTTCAGCCAGTGTTTTTTCAAGAAACGAGTATTCGCACCCCCCCCCCCCCCCCGGAGATATTTTATGTTAACCAATGACCTAGGTTCTATTTATGTGACACAGATTTTAGATATATTTATATAGGGTAAATAGAAAACTCCTCCACCCCCGAAAATTTAATCCCCTCCCCTTTCGGCCAAAAAGTCCTGAAAGAAACACTGCTTTATAGAATAGAGAATCTTTCTAATATCGAATTTAGCTGAATAGAGTCCCTGTATAAAAGCGTCCCATTCAAATTCTTCAAAAATACTTGAATTCCATTATTGTAAACGCACGGTATAGAAAAGATAGAAAGGTTCCTAAAATTTCAGCCAATCCGTTTATCAAATGCTATTTCAATTGCAAAGTATAAAGTAATTTCGAGATAAGGTTTCAAGATAAAAAATCAAAGCCGTAGCCAGGCAGAGGGTCTAAGCCCCCCATCCCAAGACGCATACTCAGCCCTCCTTGATAAAAGTATTAAAATTTTAGTAGTGATATGAAATTTCATATAAAATGTTATACAAATTTTGCATAAAAAATTAATTTGACATTTTTTCCTAAATTACTTTGTTTAAAAGATTTTTTAATTTAGATGAATTTGAGGTTACGCCAATGATCAATATATTTGTATATTAAATTTGAGAATATTTAAAAATTATGACAATAGTATTTACCGGCCGCCCAAATTGCTGCTCTCAGTCTTCGGATGAGTCGGTTGGCCTGGGCTTTCGACAATAGTATTTAGGATACTATTGTATTATTGCGGGGTTCACCGTTATTAGTCAAAATCAACTGATAAGTAGTACAGAGTTAATATGAAGCATTAACTTCTATTGTCTTTCAGAATTTTTTCTGCCAATCATTAACAGCTTTACTACTAGTTTATGCGTACATTAAAATCAATTGTAATTATTATAGTATATTAATATTGATGTATAGTAGCTATATGGATTTTAATATTCGGCTCTTTGCTTATAAATATAAATATGCAATTATTTGTTAATAATTTATATGGCTGGAAATATATAATAGTAACTATAACGGTTTATGTATGATAATGATTAATTTTGTTTTTGGTGAGCCCCTCCTTCAAGACTGTTGAACTCCCCTTAAATTTCCCTCCAACTCCTCTTCAGTTTTGTCTCTGGCTACGGCCCTGATAAGAATATCACTCTTCTCGGCGAGAAGTTTAAACTTCTCAGTATTTTATAGCATAAACCATCAAGGAAAATTATATTTTGTACAAACCCCTATGAGGGATTGACAAAAACATTTAAAACAGTCTCGAATAGTGTAGCAGATCATCCATAGATGGCAGCATAGCTGTTGTTTGAAAATTATTTTTTGCAAAATAGAAAATTATATGTATTTTAGAGGCTTTAATATTTTAAACAAATTTTCAAACAGCGAAAACAAATAATTTAATTCAATTTAATGAAAAAATAAAGACGGTATGGTAATACTTTATTAACAATCTTGAAAATAAGGCTTATATAGGACTATTAAGTAACTCAATTGCCGGGATTCGTGGCGTGATCCTGTAATCCAGCTACCTGGAGGCTTGAACTGAGATGATAGCGGGCCGGTTCTGTCCTCCACCTATCGTCACATGTCAGCTATCGTCACTATGTCAACTAAATAAACAGATTTCGGAGTCCAGTTCCAGCCTCGAAACTCAGTTCTTTTTAAATTATATTTTTTCTTTCTATATTTGTTACAAGTTCAGGTGTATAAAATAGACAGACTGAACAATAGGGTATGTGAGTTCGTTATCCGCTCTGAGTTTTAATTCCATTTGACTCTAAGCAGGGGTATATATATATAGAGAGAAAATGAAATATATAATATTAAAATTGATCGCCCCTCTCCTTTTTCTCCTGAAATGTCTCTTAGGATCCTCAGCTGCCAACAAACGTTGTTGCGCTCAGAATAATAAGCAGCATAACAAAATTCCATTCCCAAACGATGAGATAAATAGAGATTAGAATAACAAAATTCCAAAGTCTGTAATTTAATAATTTTCTCCAATCGATGCTTTAAAATAATCTATACATTTTTAAACTATCGAATATATAGAAAGAGAAGGTGGAGTGATAGAATTTCCTGACTTGCAAAAGGTATATGGAACTAAGAAAAACAGTTTCAACAAAAAATGCTCTAATCATAGTATCTATTTCATTTAAAAACGTAAATTTTGCAAAACTCTTACAAAAATAAAATAAAATCATGTTGCTCAGCAAAGTAATTATTTTAAAACTTCATGCTGCTATATAGAGAAAATATTGTATCATTTACCCAAAATTTTTCGAATTCAATATTTTGACAGGAAAGCACATTACGAACACTTTTGGAAACATGGCGGAATCGTTCTTGACCATAGGCAAAAGGGGCGAATGTTAGGGCCCGAGATGCTCTAGGGCGGGGGTCGGCAACTGGCGGACCGCAGTCCAGGTCCGGACCGCGGAAGGTCAAAAACTGGACCGCCAAAAATTTTTTGACAGTATAAAATAAATTAATCAAATTATTTAAAAAATATTTTTCTATATTTTAGAAAAATATTTTAGAATCAAACTTATAGAATCTATAAGTTTGAGCGCCACCCTTATTATTTTTATTTAATGAAATTATTTTTATTTAATCAGAGCAGGCGTAAATCGAACGAAAGCCTAACGCCACTTTATGAAACTTATATTTCGGGCGGGTCTACTCAGCGGCGGCGACCTTGGGCATGGAAGCGCCTCCCCTTTGCGGTGCGGTCCTTTGTTGTGCGCCAGCATACACTTTGACACGACAGCGGTCGTCGAATCACTTCGTCAAGTTGTTGCAATCTCGTACGGAGAGTTTTGTTATTATCGACGCTTATAACGTTTCTTTCTCATCGATATGGATCCTAAAAAGCGTAGAGTTGATAGTGAAAATAGGAAGTTTTTGACTGAGTGGACTGAACAATATTGTTTTACGCTGCCTGATAGGCCTGGAGCTGTTCCAGTTTGCCTCATATGCAACAGAACTGTCGCTCTTGTTAAAAGTGGCAATTTAAAGCGACACTACGAAACAACTCATCAGCAGTTCCATAAAAATTTTCCTCTGGGTAGTGAAGCTCGTCAAGAAAAACTCCAGGCATATCTAGCTTCTTACACAAAAAGCACGGTCTTACTAGTTCGCTCTATGAGCGAGCAAGAAAAATCTGCAGAAGCAGCGTTGCGTGTGTGTTGGACGCTTAATAAACACCAGAAGCCATTTTCAGACTCTGAGATTGTAAAAAAATGTATGTTGGAAGTGGCCGCGGCACTTTTTAAAGAGAAAAAAGATGTTGTTGCCGCAATTCAAGGTATTCCATTATCGGCAAGAAGCAATACAAGAAGAACCGAAATTTTGGCTGCTGACAATAAAAGTAGTTTACTCGAACTTCTGCAGAAGGCGCCTTGCTACGCCATAGCACTTGATGAATCATGCGACATTGTTGATGAGGAACAAATGTCCATTTTCGTGCGATTTTTGGATATTGAAAGTAAATCATTTAGGGAAGAATTACTAGCAATATTGCCGTTTAAAGGCAAGACTCGCGGAGAAGATTTATTCAAGACTTTTGATGACTTCATGACAAAATCAAACATTAGTTATGATAAAATGGTGTCTCTTTCAACTGACGGGGCCCCAGCGATGATCGGCAAAGAAAAAGGGCTAGTAAAGAGAATCAAGGATAAGAATGCTGGGCTACTATCTTATCAGTGCATTATTCACCAGGCAGCCCTTTGTGGAAAATTTAGTGTCACTCTGAAAGAAGTAATGGACAGCTTGATCAGGTTGATTAATTTTATGAGGTCTCATTCTGCTCTTCAGCACAGACAGTTCAAAGACTTTCTATCTGAGTGTGATTCGGCGCATTCTGACTTACTGCAATACAACAATGTTCGTTGGCTAAGTAAAGGTCAAGCGATTGAACGTTTTTGGGAAATAAAAGAAGAAGTAATCTCCTTCTTAGAAAACTTGGATACACAAAAAGCACGAAACCATTTGGAGTTCCTAACAAACGAACGCAATATGCTAGCTGTGGCTTTCCTGAAAGACATCCTTAAACATTTAAATGCGCTCAATACCGAGCTACAAGGAAATGGGAAATTAATATGTGATCTGATACAAAGTGTGTCTTCTTTCCATCGCAAGCTGGAGATCTTTGAAAAAGACATTGCAAGTCAAGAATTTATTCACTTTCCAACAATTTTTGAATATAGAAATAATTATGAATTAGACATTGCAGTCAGGGCCGGTTCAAGGATATTTTCGTGTGTGGGCAAGACTGTTTGGGGCCGCCCTTCATATATATAAATATAAAATACAAATATATAATAAAATTTTTCTTAATGTTTCCTTAATAATTCCTTCCGTCTTAATGTGACGCAACAAGCCCATTTTCCATTGGTTAATATTTATCCAATGGCATGATTCACATCCTCGTAAGGGTCCGCTCGCCCCCCCTCCCCCCCCCCCGTTGTCTTGGCGCCCCTAAATTTATGATTTTGTGACCTTTTGGGTTCCCGTGTTGTAAAACTCGACGCCATCCAGACTGACAGTATTGTTTGCCGTTTTGTGCACAATAAATTACATAAGCTTGTCTCATCAAAGTGTGAGATCTATTTCTGATCTCACACTATCAAATTTTATTCTCATCTAAATTTAGAGTTTTAATTAGCGGTTTAGAAAATGTAATGCCTTACATTTCTTTCTAAATGCATGCATAATGCAGCAGTAATTTATAATACATAACTGAATTTTGGACTTTATTTGTAATTTCCCTGCACACAAATGATGTATTGGAAAATAATGTTGGGGTCGAAAACTCGAATTTTCGACGGATTAATATACGTTTTGGACATCCTTTAACCCATATCAATTATTTTTAAATGGGTGTCTGTGCGTGAGTGTAATGTATGTATGGGTGTGTATAGGAGTCTAGAGAGACAAAATTTCTAGAACAAATGGAGTGAAGTGAACAAAATTTATGATTTTAAAGGGAAATGAACACTCGGAAGGTCGCAAATTTTCAAACTTCTTTTAAATCATAAGAAGAAAACGGCCTTCAAAAATATTAAATAAACAATCATATTATATGTAAGTTTACGGGAATAACATCTATGTTTGGGGTTTCTGTGTAGGGAAAACGAAGTGTTATGAAAAATGTAAACCTTTTGGACACTTATAATAATAATATCAATATTCTAATATTCAAAATTTTTTTCTAGAAAACGCTGTTCCAGCTAGTGTTTTTATTATTCTTGTTTTCATTTTAAACTATAAAATAAAGATATAAATAGTAAACGACAAAAATACGTACTAAGAAATTTAGTATCAAAATCTATATTTATTATTAAGAAAAGCTTTTATAGTTCTCGAGTAATCGTCTTGTCAAATTGAAGAAGATTGAAATTTTTTCATTTTTCAAGTTAGTAACATCTCAAAAACTAAAAGAACTAGCTTTGAACAATAAGCATAAATTTGTAGCTCTGTAAAAGCCCTACAAGTGTATATAATTGGATTTTGAATCGAACTCTATTTTTTGGGGGAGGGGTGGCTTAAACTTTGAAACATAAAAATGAGTTTTTTTCCATGTTTCATACTTTCACTCGAAATATCTTCGAAATTATAAAAGATCGATAGAATTATATTAAGTGATAAAAAAATATGTATGAGGAAATTTAGTTTCTAAATTTATATGTATATTTAAAAAAGCTTTTATAGTTTTCGAGTAATCATCTTGTCAAGTGGAAGAAGTTTGAAAATTTGAAGTATTTCAAGTTTGTAATGCTTATACCTTAAAAACTAAAAGTGATAACTATAAACAATTAGTATGAATTTATTGCTCTTTAAAAATCCTACAAGTGTATATAATTGGATTTTAGGTCACTTTCTTGGTTTTTGAAGTATATCGAAATTATAACCACTATACTTTAAAAACCAAGTTTTCCAATGGGTGGGAAAGCTGTAATATTTGAAATGCCACGATTGTTGCAGATCAGTCTGGTTACTTACTCTTTTGTGAAATATTGGTGCACAAGTACGAGATATTTTGCTTTGTTTAAAAAAAATTAGGAAGTCAAATGAATATGGGGATTCTAAATATGTTTAATGATTGTTGAGGTTTGAACAGAATAGGTGGAAATATACGCATTCAATTACGTATTTATGTGCCGCCAGACACGTTTATAGATTAACTCGAATGTAAAATCTCCACAGTAAGTTTAATTTTTATACTGCAAATCAAGTTAGTAAAATAATCGAATATATAAAAGTGGAGTCTATGGTCGGAGTTTTCAGATGAAATCAGGGTGAAAATTAAAAGCGCTAGCTAGTTACAAATAGTTAATTTGTATTGCTAGTAATTTGTATTGCTTTGAAAGCCTATAAACGAAACAAATGAGTCTGAAATAATCGAATAAACTTATTGAACTTTACTGGAGTTTTATCTTACAAAATATTATTCACGCAAAGCAATTTCGGTTCCCTCGGACTACAGTCACCGCCGATTATATTTTTCTGAATTTATCAGGAATCAAAAGTAACTTACTCATTATGTAGTGTCATGAAAGTTGCCCTCATCCATTTTTTAATAAAATTTTAATTTTTAATTGCATAAATCTTATGAATAATTTGTATATCTTAGCAGTAAAACATTATAAGCAAATCAAAGAAATGATTTTATGAATAAATTAGGAAAGAGGAGAGATGAAGGAAAAGCATTTCAATCCCTACGAAGCTAAGACATAATATAACAGGACAATTCAGAATTTTGCCGGTTATATTATCAGCAATTTATTTAAATAGCTAATCTTTAATATTAAATTTAAAATGCAAAAATATTTAAATTTGTTGATTTTTGATTTCGCAGATAAAAATTTGGGATTCTATTTCGAAGCAGTTTGTGACTGTCCATTGTAGCCCCTCTAAAATCTGATTAACATACAGAAGGAACATTGAATATAACAACTATACTTCAAAAATCAAGTTTTCTAATGGGTGAGAAAGCTGTAATATTTGAAATGCCACGATTGTTGCACATCAGTCTGGTTACTTATTCTTTTGTGAAATATTAGTGCTCAAACACGAGATATTTTGTTTTGTTTAAAAAAAAAATTAGAAAGTTAAATGAACTTGAGGGATTCTAAAGATGTTTAATGATTGGTGAGGTTTGAACAGAATAGGTGGAAATATACATACGGAAATATACATAATAATGGAATACTATCCAAATTACAACAAAATTTTACACTTTGACTAATTTAACATTTGCTTTATTGCATCACTGGAACGAATTACCCGGTATTGACTGGGATGCAAATAAACCCCCGTTACTACATTTACAAATAACACTACTCAATTTTCTTCAAATCCTAAACCGACGTCAAATTACCAGTACGCTATCCGCAAAGCGGAAAAAAACATAAACGCTCTCCGTGATGCAAAATATAAATGAATGAAAGATAAATAACCTCTAGGAGATGAACGTGGCATTAGATCGTTACGGTAGCTGTTAAATCGTATGATTAGCTGTTAGATCATATCGATGGCTGGAGATTCTGTAACTGTTAAATCGAGAATAAAGCTGCTAGGTCATATCAGTAGCTGGAGATTATCTGATTTTGGAATTTAAAAATTCGTTAAAAATCGAATGTAAATTTTGGTAAAATGCCTTCGAGATGCATTAGTTCAGGTATAGAGGAGACTGTGTCGAAAGCCCAGGCCAACCGACTCGTCCGAAGACATGGAGTAACAAAATGGATGGCCGGAGATGAGACTGTGTTGAAGACCCAGACCGTCCGACTCGTCCAAAGGACTAAGAGCAACTATTTGGACGGCCGGGGAGATGAGACTGTGTGAAAAAATTCAATGAGATAGATATCGGTCGGCATTGTGGACAAACACACAGATAGATTCTTTTTTTCATTATTATAGATTCACTGGGGAGTGAAGACGATTGAAATGTAATATTTAAAATGCCCCTGAGTTTGTGACAAGTAAATGAAAAAATATAAAAAAATGTTCGAAGATACAAAACCTAATTCAAAAGCAGGAAAAATATATAGAATAGAAAAGGGGACAACAATTAGGAAAAAAGGTGGAGGGGGGTAAAAATTAAAAATATTCTAATTTTCTGCCGAAAGATAAAGTGCATAACAAAACTAAGAGAGAGGGGAAAATCATATTTGCAATCATTAGAGAACAAGGCGGTAAAACACGTAATATTTATTTTCGTAATTTTGAAAAAAATAATAAAAGAAAACATCTGAAAAGAATTTGGAGATACATGGGCCCAACAGAAACACAGGAAAATATCCAAATGCTTCCAAATTCATTTTAAAAAGGACGGGGGGGGGGGGGGGGGGTTGAAATTAAAAAATATGAACTTTCGAGTGGGGTAATAAAAATAGGGTGTATTAAGAATAAAAAATAAATTCCATTCGTTGGAAAAGAGGAACGTCAATGTTTCATTTTTTCTTGGTTTTGAAATAAAAAATGGACAAGAAAATACATATCATACAATACAACTTCATATAAGAATAATAATAAATCGAATGTTGACTAGAACATGGGGATATTAAATGAATTGTTTGAGTAGAAATAAAAAAAATCACAATATCAAAATGTATATTATGAATTTTAAGGTTGTTTAATTAACATTTTACTTAAAAGTGTATTAAATTATAACTAAAAGTGTAATTATGAAAAAATAAAATAGTATTTACGGATTATTGAACGTATATCTAGACAGAAATTTGTATGCATGAGCAAAAGAATATATATAATTCCTAGATTGAGTCTATAGAATAAATTTATTAATTTATGAAACAGCTCTAACAATTTATAAACAACTTTTGCACTTTCATGCAGATATTCAAAAAGGAATATTTTACTTCGCAAAAATATTTTGTACCATTTTTTTTTCTTCATTTTGCAATGAAACGGGAAAAAATACAAAATTAAGATCATTTTACACCATTGCTTAGTTATATGCCTCTGTCACGGGGTATAACAGTCACGGGGCATATTATTTTGGATAAAAACATGAAAAATTATTCTTTTATCAATATTATTCTGGGGCTAATACCAAAGACTAAATTCAGTACCAAATTAATTTTATTGGTTGAAACACATTAAAAATCAACAAAAAATGTAGTCAATTAAGAAATTTTGCAAAAATATTTTAAATAATTGAAAGAAAAAGTTACCCGAATAGTTAGAACTTAAAAGACAGCCATATTTGTCGATGGATTTGTGAATCTTGCACGGCAGCATAACACAACACTTTGAACAATAAGAAGTAGCTTTTTACTTGTAGTCATTGTGTTTGTTATCTACATTGTCTTCAGCTAGGCTCAATGCCTAAATAAGCTAAAACGGTAGACGACCAAAAGAATGACCATCTGGACTAATCTCCTCCCTCCCGTCCTTTTAGAAGTGCGATCATAGAGGCCGCATCCATGTGTTTGCAATTTGAATTTGAAACCAGGAAAAAATTCTGAGAATCGGCCCTTGGGTTTTTCCCAGTATTTGGGGGAAACAAAGTCCCCTAAGGGATTGCAGGCTGCACCCAGCTGCAAGTTGTTTAAAATCTGGTAATCTCCCAAGTGTTTGAGCGTACGTACTTTCAAGCAGAACTGTACATTGCTTCGAAAAAGATATAATTATGGGAGAAAAACGATTTTATCCTTTTTATATTTTAATACTATCTAAAAAAGTAAATTCATTTATATTAAAGTCGCACAAATTGGTTCATTTTCAAAATATTTTTTTTAATACGACCACAAAAGTCATTCTTACAACACCTAATTTCACTTCCAAATGGCCGCCCCCTAATTCGTCCGCTGTGGGCAATTGCCCACGCCGCCCACGCCTTAAACCGGGCCTGATTGCAGTATTTTCAAATTTTATGTCAGAACTTAAGAAGGAATTTGCAACAAGATTCCAATACTTTGCAGAGATAGAGAAGTTGTCGCGATTCTTAAAATCGCCTTTTGAAGTTTCTCCAGCGGCAGAATGGACAGATGTGGCTGCGAAGTTGTTCCGCCTTTCAAAGCCTTTACTCCAAATGGAGATAATAGACTTGCAGGAAGACATTTCCTTGCAAACGTATAAAACTGCATTAGCCGAAGAATTTTGGAGTAAACATGTCCCAGAAAAATATGGAAATTGTAAAAAATTAGCCATTTACCTAGCTACTCTGTTTGGCTCCACATATGTCTGTGAAACTTCATTTTCAAAAATGAATTTTTTGAAGAACGAATATCGTTCAAGATTAACGGCCGCCCACCTTGAAGACATTCTTCGTATAAGCTGCTCTCCGCGTGAACCTAACTTTAAAAAACTGGCACAAGACCGCAAATGTTATTTCTCCCATTGATTTTTGAATACAAATATGCCTATCTACTGTATTTCATATTATTTTGTGAGTGAAAATTAAAATAAAAACTAGTAAGGAATATAAGGTTTTTTTCTGGACCTCGATAAAAATTTTCAAAAGTATCCGGACCTCACCCAAAATTACTTGCCGACCCCTGCTCTAGGGGCTCATCTTCTGTGTTCAATGCATTTTTCTTTCCTTTAAAAGTTTGATAAAAGGGACCCTGGAATTTACTTTCGCCTTGGTGTGTGTGGGTATGTGTGTGCGCATGTGTGTGACTGCGCAAGTGTGTGAGGGTAGGGGAGAAAGGGAGATGTGTTCTTTGATGTGAATACGATAGGCTGTGGTTAGGCTGCCTGCATGTGCGGTTGCGGATGGAGTTGTAGTAGGAAACCTGCAAGTGGACTTCCGTCAAATTAGTCGGACGGTTGTCTTCCGGTGAAAAGTAGCGTTATATTCCGATTAGGTCGGCTGACTGCAATATACAAGTATAAGAAATTTTTATATATTTTTAAACTCAAACCCCTTTTTATAGCTATGTTGTGTAATATATGTATAAGAATAAATACTTTAAAAAGTCATTGGACATATTATTCCAGCTAACATGTAATAATGAAAATAATTTCAATAAAATCAAAGCCCCCTCCCCCAATTCCCTCCTTCTATATGTATATAGGTGGAAAAAATTCCATTTTTCAAGATCTATTTTGATATTATATATGTATTGCTGAGATCTAAAAATAGTATATTTTTAATTTTTTATTTTTAAATATTTTCTTTCTTGATAAAGAAAAGTTATAAAATAATTATTTTTTATCTATAATAGGATTTTTTTAATGATAAATTTAAAACATTACATAAAAGGAATAGCAGGAAAAAATAATTTAAAATTCTTAAAACGTAAATTATTAAATATAATAAATAAGAGTAAATTATTAAATTATAAGAACAAATTTAAAAATGCTTTTGAAAAATATATTATTAAATATTATATTAGAATTCGTTTTAAATACTTACCGATGGGAAATCTTTTTACCACTTATGAAAAAAATAAAATTAATAACAAAAAAAAAACATAATTTACTCAGTTTATTATATACATAAAAAATGAAAAACCGGTTTATAATTAAATCTTTTTTAAGAATATATTATTATATATAACATTAAAAAAAATAGCTGCTTGCAATTGAATGGTTGAATATTATGAAATGGAAGAGAAAATTTGCTGAAAGATAAGTTAAGCATAATTGCGCAAATATTTTATATTCTTCCTTCACATCTTTACAGCTTTTTTCTGAGAAGGAGTAAAATGTCACTTGTATCTTTCTCTTATTCTTTTTCTTCAAAATAAAGCACACACATGCAGGCCCGTGGAAAGCGAGGGGGGAAGGGGCAGACCCCTTCCCCTCATTTTAGTACCTAATTTTTCCTGTCCGGACCGAGTTCCCCTGCACACCGGGAGGGGGGGGGGGGCTCCAGCTCGGGTCTATTAATTAGACAATTTTATGATCAAATAGTTCTTGTCAAGTTCCTTAAAAAGTTTGGAAAGATTATTATATTTTATTTTCAGAAAAATAGAAGTGGAAAAGAGGAATTGCTCCATTCTTCAAGCTCTATTTTAATGCTATATATACATTTGTAGGAGCTAGAAACCGTAAAATTCGACTCTTTTATCGGTAATTTATTTTTAAATATATTTGAAGAATTACAATTTAAATAACACTGCCGTCTAACGTTAGTAAACGAAATATAATTTGTTACCTTCCGCCGTAAGACAACTATCCGGTTAATTTGAGGGTAGCCCGCTTGCAGGTAGCTCAATGCGCGTCCGCACTTGACGGCAGCCAAATTACATTGTTTCCGCAACCGCACTTGCAGGTAGCCTAACCACTTCGAATACGATAACCCAAGTACGACTGCATCGACAACTATCACATTTTATAGATACATTACTGAAAAAAGTAAAACTGGATAGAAATGTAGTAATTCTCGTAATTAGAACTCAAATTGTGGGAAATTTATGATTTTTGTGGCACTGTTTCTTATTTAAAACAATTATAATTCAACAATGAAAATAGCAATGATTTTATCAATGATAATATCATATAGGCTGAGGGATTGGAACTGATAATTTAAACTACATGTTACTGGTATCAAAGTGGTTTATATTGAGAGAGATTTGCACATCCTTTCAACTTATCTACGTCCTTAAGCTTGAAAAACGAAACTTGAATTTTTACGAAATATTTCGGGGAAGGGGGGGGGGGGGGCGGGATATGGTAGGTGAGTTTCTCCTGGGTTACGGCCGTGCTAATTAGAATTTGCATTAATTCAGAAAAATAGAACCTGCCCTTTTCTATAAAATGGTCCTCAAAAACCTTCAAAATATGAAATATGAAATTGTACTAAAATGTATTAATTAAATGCTTGTTTTATACATAATTTTTAACGATATAACGAGCAAAACTAACAACATTATTCTAGAATGGACCATCTTCCAACCCCTCTTCAGTTTTGTCTCTGGCTACGACTGTGATACGGAATAAACCAAGAATGGTTTATTCTGGCTACGACTGTGAACGGGAATAAACCAAGAATGGTTTATTCCCGTGCGGGAAGTTTAAACTTCTCTATTTTATAGCATGAACCATGAAGGAAAATTATGTTTTGTACAAATCCCGATGAGGGGTTGACAAAAACATTTAAAATAGTCTCAAATAGTGTAGCAGATCCTCCATAGATGAGAGCATGGCTGTCTGAAAATTATTTTTTGCAAAATAGAATGTTATGTGTATTTTAGAAGCTTTAATATTTTAAACAAATTTTCAAACAGAGAAAACAAATAATTTGATTCAATTTAATGCAAAAATAAATACGTTGTGGTAATATTTTATTAACAATCTTGAAAATAATGCTGATATAGGACTATTAGGAAACTTATATTGCTGGGTCCTTGGCATTGTCATGCAATCCAGCCGCTTGGACTCAGATGATAGCTGTTCGGTTCTGTCCTTCACCCAGCTACATGAGATATTGAACTATGTCGGCTAAATGAACAGATTTTGGAGTTCACTTCCAGCCTCAAAACTCAGTTCTTTTTTAAATTATATTTTTTCTTTCTATATAAATATTCGTTACCAGTTATTTTTTAGCAAATCTTTTTAACACTTTACAACATAGTTGAAAAGTTTTTATGACTTTGTTCATTCTGTCTGTCTGTTTGTCCGTTAGCACGATAACTGCTGTAAAAATAATTTTATCAAAATGAAATTTTAGTATGTTGTTCAGACGGTCTGTGGGACCTATGGGAATATAAATGAATAATATCACACAATTACTTTTGGATTGAACCCGGGTTCAAAAAATCAAATACATTGAACCCTATGGGACCTAATTTTTCAAACATTTTTTAAGCGAATTTAAAATACACAAATTACTTCGAAAGTTTTAGGAAATATTGAAATTATCCCATAAAATATATAAAAAAAAGTCAGCAAAATCTATTCTGTAGTTTTTTAAATAAAAAAAAGATCAATCATGCTTAAAGCATTGATTATGAAACACTTTCCAACTTCAATGCAATTTTATTTAAACATCTATAAAATGTAATACATTCCTAAGTAATATTTTAAAACTTATCCCAATACTACATTAATTTATTATATTTGAAAACTTAAACTTTCATCGAAAAAAATGAACTTCATTCAAATGACGGCATTCAAATATAAATTGCCTGGTTTAAACATCTCTAAATTTCGATACATTCCTCGGTAATATTTTTAAAATCATCATAATACAACAATAATTTATTATATTTGAAAACTTCATCGAAAACAACTGACATTCATTCAAATGACGTCATAGAAAAAATAACACGCCTGGCTCTCTCTATAAAAGCAGCATTTCATTCACAACATTTTCCCAATCATTTCATTCATTAAAGTACTAAAATAATTTATTTTATTTATAAACTTAAGACCATGGAGCTACAAGTAATTAAACTCTATGCTTAAAACTTCAGCGAAAAAAATCGTCCTTCTCTGGAAAATCAATGAATATTTCATTCATATCAGCTTTGCAGACTCCATGAGCTAAATACTTTGGCGTTAAAAAAATACAGCAATTCTTATAGAACTCATCCTACATATTTTTTTGTTTACATTTTACATAAGTGAAAAATAGGCTCCGTTGTAGAAATAATCAAATTTGGATGAACATTTAAACTCAAATATATTGTCATTCCGTTGTTTCAGTATGTAGATGCACAGAATTTATGCAAAATTAAAGCGGTTTTAGGACGAATACAGCACTCAATATGAATTAAAAAGAACTTTAAAAAGCACGATTTTGAGACAAGATGGATGCCATATTATATTTTGCAGTGGGTCACGTGATCTTTTCATATCATGGTGTTTATGACTTTGTGAAAAGTGTTTATGACTTTGTTCATTCTGTCTGTCTGTCTGTCTGTCTGTCTGTCTGTCTGTCTGTCCGTTAGCACGATAACTGCCGTAAAAATGACTTAATCAAAATGAAATTTTAGTATGTTGTTCAGACGGTCTATAGGACCTATGGGAATATAAATGAATAATATCACCCAATTAGTTTTGGATTGAACCCGGGTTGAAAAAATGGAATACATTGAGCCCTATGGGACCTAATTTTTCAAGCATTTTTTAAGCGGATTTAAAATTCACAAATTGCTTCGAAAATTTTAGGCAATATTCAAATTGTTCCCTAAAATATATAAAAAAAAATTCAGCGAAATATATTCAGTTGTTTTTTAAATAAAAATTAAAATAATAATAACACCTCTTATATTAAGCGATCACGTGTCCATGATATGAAACGATCACATGACCCACTTCAAAATGATATATGGCATCCATCTTGTGTCAAAATCGTGATTTTTAAAGTTCTTTTTAATTCATATTGAGTGTTGTATCCGTCCTAAAATTACTTTATTTTTGCCTAAATTCTGTGCATCTACATACTGAAACAACGCAATGGCAATATATTTCAGTTTAAATGCTCTTCCAAATTTGAATATTTCTACTATTAAGCCTATTTTTCACCTATGTAAAATGTAAACAGCAAAATATGTAGAATGAGTTGTATTAGAATCGCTGTAATTCTTTAACACAAAATCATTTAGTCCATGGAGTCTGCTTAGCTGATATGAATTCATTGATTTTAGAAAGAGAAGGACTATAATTTTCGATGAAGTTTTACGCACAGAGATTACTTACTTGCAGCTCAATGGTCTGAATTTTTAAATAAAATAAATTGTTTATGATTATAGTATTGTGATGAATGACATGAATGGGGGAATTATTTATGAATGAAATGTTGCTTTTATAGAGAGAGCCAGGCGTGTTACTTTTTTATGACGTCATTTGAATGGATTTCAGTTGTTTTCGATGAAGTTTTCAAATATAATAAATTATCGTAGTATTATGATAATTCTAAAATTATTACCGAGGAATGTATAACATTTAAGAGATGTTTAAACCAGGCAATTTATACTTTAATGCCGTCATTTGAATGAAGTTAATTTTTTTCGATGAAGGTTTAAGGTTTCAAATATAATAAATTAATGTAGTATTGTGATAAGTTTTAAAATATTACCGAGGAATGTATTGCATTTTAGACATGTTTAAATAAAATTGCATTGAAGTTGGAAAGTGTTTCATAATCAATGCTTTAAGCATGATTGATCATTCTTGTTAATTCATATTTTGTGCTGTATCCGTCCTTAAACAGCTTTATTTTTGCTTAAATTCTGTGCATCTACATACTGAAACAACGCAATTACAATATATTTGAGTTTAAATGATCATTAAACTTTGATTATTTCAATCTGAAATATAAAATATAAAATTTTCAATAGGAAAAATAAAATATAAAATTTTCAATCTGAAATATAAAATCAAACTGAAATATAAAATTGTTCTAAAATGTATTAATTAAATGCTTGTTTTGTACATAATTTTTAACGATAAAACGAATAAAATTAACATACTCTAGAGTGGATCATTTTCCAGATATTAAGATTTTTGCAACTTTAATGAGCCTACAATGTTTTTCACTGAAGTTAAGAAACTATTCGATAGAATTGTTAAAATTCTGTAAGCAAGTCAACTGTGGGTTACACTGGTACTGATTAGATTTTGGTGCGATTGGTACTAGAACCGTCTGTTTTTCTTGTATTTTTTTTTTCGAAATAACCAAATAAATTTAAACTGTTCAGATCTAGATGCTTCATTATGTCTGTAAGAGATTCGATATCCCACAGAAAGTCTTTATCTTTGAAAAGGGAACACTCTATGGGAATTCACCAACATTGCACGTTCCACTATTAATCTGAACTGTTACTGTTAGTTCGAACCAGGTCATCTCTCTCTAGCTAGACCCTTTGGTTACAGTGTCTAGAACTAAGCCACCTTCTAGCCACTGTACTTTGGTTATGAAGATCATTCATTACTAAAGACCATTCAATTAAACAAAGATGTTTCATCAAATCGAAGTTAGATGGCAGCACTGACGAATGAAAAATAGTGTGTCCCTATAAAGGGACTCTAATAAAAGATTTTGTTACCCTCTTCATAGCTAGAGAGCTCCTACAATCAGGGCCCCACAAAAAGGGGGGGGGGGGGGGGTCAGTTCGTACCACGGTACTGGGGCCCGACGACTGTTAGGGGCCCGCGAAGATTGCTGAGGATAAATATTTATTGTAGAACATCTGTGTATGAATTTACATTTCCTTTTCTTTCCTACATTACTTGAAGATTATCTGATTTCCAAAGTAGTAAAAAAAAACTCAAAGAATGTCTCCAACTCCAATACAAGTCCTCTGGGTAGACATTGCTTCACAGTGTCATTGTGTTTAGCGGCAAAATCTGTCCAAACGATGTCAACGAGACAATGAAAAGAACCGATCACTACAAGGAAAACAAGGAGCAATTTTTTTGAATTGCACTGATAAAATATACACTTTTATAACCCTAGCGTTTAAGTTTGCTCCGCTCATTCATTCAAATTTACAGCTCATGTCAATCACATCCAGCTGACTATTGAGACGATCTTTGCCTACAGGTTTTTGTGAAATTTTAAAGGGGCGATCTTATTTATCTTTCCTCTTCGTAAACCAATTAATCCACGGGGTATCCACGATGTCCAACTGAATACAGGGCTGTAGAAAGAAAAGTTTTTTCTACAGCTTTGGTATAAACCAAAGAGCTACTATCAGATTAAATAACTCCTCAAAGACATGAAATTACTTCCCACATTGATTTCAGTGATGTAATAACCGATATTTCTTTAAAGAAAATGCAAAAAGTAAGTTTATTTTAATTTCTAATGCAATAATATAATAATTTCATATGTTTTATCAGTGCTAGTGCATCTTCCAACATGCGACTAAATCTTATAAAAAAATTATTCGCTGAAATAATAGATTAAAGAGGCAGTATATATCCCTATGATATCATTTAAGATGTAAGGTAAAATGTTCAAAATAATTTTCTTATATTTTTCAAACATTATTTTTAGATATCTTAATCTTAAAACAAAGTTAATCTTAGATCAAATTAAATTTATTTTATCACATTTCTATGTTGCTTTGTAAATTTATTCCTTTAAAATAACTATGAACAAAACTTCAGGCAAAATATTGCATTATTAAAGGAATTTGAATGCTTTAGTGTATATATTGAGTTTTTAAACTTTCACTTTATACTATATGATTTTAAGTTGAACTTGGTAATTAGTAGGAACTGTGCTCATTGAAAGAGAAAATTCACATATTCTCTATTATATATTACATTTTACCAAGGTGTATCCAGGGAAGGAGGGGTGAGATTTAAGGGTTTACATCCTCTCCCGAAATCCTAATTAGAAAATTGTTTTTTCTTTATTGTATGGGATCTTTTGTACATATAAACGATGTTGTTTGGCCTTAACACTTAAAATGTTAAATGCGTATCCAGAATTATTATCTCATAATAAACACCAAAATTGATACATTTTAGAAGAAATATTTTACGAAAATAATGAATGAGTTTAGAATACATGGCAATATACCTGTAATATTGAATTGACTTCATGCTATCATTCTCTTAATGCAATTATAAAAATAAATTAGAATAAAATAATTTGTTATGAAACAAAAACGTTTTCGATGAACTTCATTTTATCAGCGTTATATTGGCGGATTTTTTGAATGTAGGAGTGAGTATCTAGGCAGTTTATGCATTCACTGTAGTTCGAAAGATATTCACTAAATTTCCTTGGAATTTGTTAGCTATATTGGTTATGCGTTACTCTGGCGCTGATTGGATTTTTGGTGAAACTCAAACAATGGCACTTTAAAAAATCCGAAAAATGAGAAGGTTCTATTAAATTATGCTGTACTCTATAAAGCAAGTAGTTGTAATACTACAAAGGAAAAGAAAATGTTACTGCTCCAGCTATGCTGGTATAAACTGTTCTCAACAACATCATCTTTTCAGCTGTGGCATGATATTTGGCGAAATGGCATTCAAATAGAGCTAATTTATCATATAAAAGGTATAATTCAATAAGAAACTGCAAAATCAATGTAATTTAGGAGATATAATTTTGTAATAGACTGATATAACGTGTTAAATCAAAAATGCTTTCAATCCGTAAAGTTTTCAAAAATATGTAGATTAAATTTTCTTAGGATAATTTTAGTAGAGAATTTGGAGGATACTAACTTTTGCCACTAACTGTTAAAGAACTTTTTTTTTTATCAAAAGCAGACAACTTTGCGTCTTACGATTTTTCAGTTAGTCAAAACGATTGATGAATAAGAACGGCATGTAACTGTGCATGTGTTATTTTCATCTGAAAAATTGCAAAACAAATTAAAGTTGATCGTCTGATAAAATCTTGAAATATTTCAGACATATTTTATTTTATTTATATGCTGCATATGCACACTGATTGGAGGTACTTCAACTGTAACACTAATAACTTTATTTTGGGTGGTCGTTGGCGATAAAAATGTTGCAGTACCATTGTTTTTACCAAAAAATTTTTTTGAAGCATTAACCTCTCAGGATCTATTATAAAGATAAAACTTAGATAAGGATCTAGAATCAAATTCTGGAGGAGATAGGGAGGTTCATTTAGATTGCCATATCTGTTTTTTTTTATGTTTTTACATAGTTCAAAATTATCCCTTTTCCTTGAAACATCCATTTCTAAGATTGGCTATAAATAGAGCTTTGGTGATGGAAAGTAGCGGGATTCAGGAAGAATTTTTAATTCAGATTTTTTCCCGCTTCCGATTAAAAAAATTTCCCTTGCAGCATCTATTTCTTAGGATTGGTTATGGATAAAGCTTAGACCAGTGTTCTTCAACCTGTGTTCCGCGGAACCCTAGGGTTCCACTTAAACGCTTTAGGGGTTCCGCGAGTCGATACTACAATTCGTTGTTTTTGTTTTGTTTTTCTTTGTTTTCAATTTCATATGACATATATATGTATAATACAAATACTTTATATTAAATATTTTTCTTCTTGTTTGAATTAATGCAAATTTATATCTTATATAAAGTTTTTATAACAAAGGCAGATACGCACCTTGTTCATAACATGTAATACGTAATATGACACATCCCCTTAAAATCAAATCTGGGTGTGCTACTGAACGAAGGGTTCCATAAAAAAAATATCTCAAAAAAAGGCTTCCGCGAGATGACAAAGGTTGAAGAACACTGGCTTAGACGATAATTGATGCAGTATCAAATTTCGAAAGGGTTAGGGGAAATCGCTAAGAATTTGAATTTCTGATAATGGAGATGCCGCTTCCATTTAAAACATTTGCATTTTCCTTGCAACATCTATTTTTTTTTGGATGAGCTTAGATTATGACTGATATGGATTCAGTATCAAATTCCAGAGGAAGTAGGAAACCTCCTCTCCTACCCCCTGTGGAACTTGGTTTTCTAAGGATTTCTACTTACGATTTTTCATCTTATGATTCAAAACATTTCCTTGAAATGTATATTCCGATTGACTATGGATAGAGCTTAAGTGAAGACTAATATTAATTTAGCATCGAATTTCAGGGTGAGTGGGGAGAGGGATTCACTAAGGAATTCTACTTCCAGTTCTTTTCCCAATTCTGAATAAAAAAAATTCCACTTTCCTTCAGACATTCATTTCTCAGAATCGGCTAAGGATACAGTTTGAATGATGACTGATTAGAATTCAGTATCAAATTTTTTAGGGGGTTGGGAAAATTCATTAAGGATTTCCACTTCTGGTTATACAGATGTCACTTCCAAGTAAAAAAAAAATTACAATTTTTTTTTTTTTATAATACCTATTTTTCAGAATTGACTATAGGAATAGTTTATATAATGGCTGCTATGGAATCAGCATCGAAATTTGGAGTAGGCGTCACTAATGATTTCCACTTCTGGTTCTGTAGATGTCACTTCCGACTGGTCCTGAAATTTGTATGACTATGCGAAATGCGAGTGCAAAAGAGTATAAAAATATTTCTCCTAAACTGAAATGTACACCCCACTTGCTATCATATGAAAGACCTTTCATAAATTTGTTATTCTTCTGTGTTATATTGTGTTACACTTTGTACTTGATATATTTTATAGAATTCATCTAGCTACCCCTAAATAGTACAGAAAAGACACCAAAAAAAAGGGGGGAGAGTCCCTCCCTTTACACTTTGTCTAAGGCCCGCGGCTCGACTTGGTACCCAGGTCCAAAATTGGATGTGTGTGTGGGGGGGGGGGGGGGGAGGGGGCTTGCCTACACATTATAGGAGCATATTTCCTATATATACGATCCTGAGAAAAATTGTATACGCATTTGATGCAAGAGCATATTTAAAGGAAGTTTAGAGCGTCCAACAGCCCTCCCCCCCTTCAAAAACATATTATAAATGCCCTTCATGCTTCCTAAACAGACTTGTGATAACAACAACGAAATTTCCCCTTAATCGCTATTCAGTTTGTCGTTATGATGTGAATCCCTAAACTAGAAAAACAGCTCGTTTTTAACTCCAATAGAAATAAAAAATTAAAATGGAAATAAGTAAGGAGCTTTTAGTAACTGAACAAAACAGATAATTCAATAAGAAGTGCTTTGGTAACTCCTTGCATTTAAACTATTTTAGCTTTCCCACTCATTGGTAAACCCATGTTAAAATACTAAAATGTTTAAATTGCAACAATACTATACTTCGAAAACTAAGACCTCGATTAAAAATACAATTAACTTAATTATGACTTTCAAAACAGATACAAATTATTGTTCATAGCTTGCACTTTTAGTTTTTAAGAAATAAGCATTATAAACTTGGAAAACTGAAATATTCTTCCATTTGAAAAGATGATTATTCGAAAACTATAAAAGCTTTGGTAAAACAAAATATCGATTTAGAAACTAAATTCCCTAATCCGTAATTTTGTTGCTTTTATTTATATCTATCTTTTATGGTTTCGAAGATATGTCGAATGAAAGCTAAGGAAAATGAATAATACACTCGCACGGACAGACACCTTTTTAAGTGTTTTCGAGAAAAGAAGTCCAAAATATTAAAAATTGAAATTATTTTTATGTACTCCTAATCTGGACCCTATTTACAACAAAAAGAAAAGTATTCACAATTATTATTTTTTTATCTCTTAGGTTCGGAGGTATAAGCGTCCAAAGTATTTACATTTTTCGTAACGCTCCGAATTCCGCCACAGATACCCGAAGCATAGATATTATTCACATCAAAAGTAATCCCCACAAATTTGCATTTCAAAATAAACCACCGATTTGATGCCAGCAACGTAGAAGGACAAAAATGGTAGGTTCCCATAGAAGTCCTGAAAATTGCGGCATATAGCAAATTTTCTTGTTGCCATTGCAGATAACGGCTATTCCATACTGGCGACATTCGACAGATTTTTCAACTTTTCTTAACTTTAATTTATTGTTGTACGAAAAGCCAGCAATTATCATGACTCCTTTACTGAAACTTTCTTTTGATTCATGGAACCAAGTTTTTAGTTCTTTTTCTCCTCTTTTGCGATAATAAATCAGCCTCTTTTTGTTACACTCATTTAAATTGATATGCTTATCAATTGTCACAATATATTTCCATATGTCACCGAAAAAATAATTTTCATAGAGAATTAATTCTACAGTGTTCTGCACTCAGCAACATATATTGGCAAAAATCGGTGGTGTTATGCTCCTTAACTTTTTTACGATTTAAATCTTTATTTATTTTCTTGTTTACAGTATTTACAGAAAAGAACAATTGCAGTGTCTTTAAACTATATTTAAAGACACTTCAATAGTTTTTCCAGTCGATGGATTTTCTTTTAAGACAAGAGAATATTTCTAAAATAATCGTAAAAGTACTTACCTTCTTTGGGAATTCATTCGTTGTTAGTTTTCTAGTTAAAAGCAATGCTTGGCGCTTTTTCCCTTTATAATTCATAACATTGCTTATTTTGCATTTAGAAATGCGAATTCCATGGTTTTCAAAGCAGTTTTTTATTACAGAATAAGGGTATTTCTCTTCCGAAAGTGCAAAAACTTTGCCTTCAATCCAAAGTTTGTTTACATGCGCCATTTTCAAAATAGACAACTTTTAATTACAACGGACGATAATTTAGCCTTAATAAAATGAACTGTTGCCAGAATTTTTTTTTTTTACATTAATTTAAGTTTTGTTATTTTTTGCAAAAAAATCGTTCTAAAAATGTGTAAACAGCTTCTGCAATTTTATAGCCCGAGCAGTTTTTGACCATGGGTAAGTAAAAGCTGGGAACCCATCTCCTATGCTCAATGTACCTTTTGTTTGTTCTTTTAATTTAAATGTTTTATAGAAAAGGGGACTCTAGAATTTGCTTTTCTCCAGTGGCTTCGGCTAGTGTTAAAGCGGCCCTGTATCTTTGATAATAAGAATTTTGGTGGGGAAATAAAAATAAAATCGTGAAGAAACGAAAAATATTTTAATCATAACAATTTGAGAAATACTTAATTGATTGAGAAAATAAAAATAAAATTGTGGAAAAACAAAAAAAAAAACGTTTTTTTAACAGTTTCATAATAATTTGAAAAATGCTTTAAATGATGGAAGAAATAAAAATAAAAATGCGTTCGCGAAGAAATTGATCATCAAAAATTCAAACGTGGAAGAATAAATAATGCAGATGTAAAAGTTTAGGAATGAGAAAAGCAACTCCGCAATGTAAAAAATTTTGCTCTCACGCTATTAATTGGCCTAAATGAGGGAAATAATGAATAGAGAAAATATGAATATCTTAAATTATATTTCAAAGAAATAACTTTTAAAAGCGCTGAATAAATTATAATTTAATCACAAACACTTTATAATTTAAAACAACGCACAAATCAGGAAAAATAATTGTCTCAGTTAATGGAACAAGAAAGAACTAGATTTTTAAAATTAAAAAAAAATTCCTCTTAACTGTTGCAAAACAGTTTGGTGAAACAACGGCTCTGATTGTCTTGCCACGAAGAAAGCAAATTTGTTTCTGAAACTGTTTTATAGTGGTAATTTATGTTTTATTGTATTTTTTAATACGGTTATTTTTACAGAAAACTAAAATTTGAAGTCAGAAATTACTTTACAATCTGTCCACCCGTTTGAGATTTATGGTGTGAACCCTCTTATAAAACGTGAACCACACTTACCCACACTTACACTATTTCAGTTTCCGAAATTTTTCAATTTCTTGGATTTTTTACTAGATAAGAGCTGGACATTAGTAAATTTCTGTTATTATATCAAAATTAATAAACTACTAATAACAACTAGTAAAAAAGCTCAATTCGATCATAGTATTAACAGAATGATAATCGGATAAAAATTGCGTTCTTTTTTGTGAGTCTTGTTGTTTATTTCAAATGTCGTTACACAACCACTTCATGAACATGCGATCTTCATTTATTTTATACGCTAATAAATGGTAGTGTCTCACTTTAAATACTTTCGTCTTTCTATTGATATCTCAGTACTGGTGTGGCAATGTTTAACGGCGGAATAAGGTTGTTCCCCTTCAATTTTTTTTTAATAGCGCAAAAGTTAGTATTTGCATATGGTACTACTTGCAGAGATGATTGTTGGTTTAAAACCGGTCAAAATGTTGCCATTCAGAGGAAAAAATTTAATATTTTCATAAAGCTTGCTAAAAAAGAACTTGTAGTCTGATAACAAAATGTTCCACCCACATATACGAGTCATCCTTTCTAATTTGCTATTATAGCTTGGATTTTTAGATTAGCCGTGATCTTAGATATACAGTAAAAAAGCTTACAGAAATAACATATGATAGATACTGCAAATACCAATAATGCAATGTAGATGCTGAGATAAGTATTGAAGCAGAGAAAAACAAGCAATCCATATTTTATATGTAAATCATTTATTTATATGATCGATATATAGGCATCATCTTTGGCAGTGTATATGTACATGTCTTTCATTTCAATCACTTCGGACACAACACTATTCAAAACATATTTAAATAGCCAGTTTATGAGATCTTAGTGGAGGAGACCATGACCAAGACCAGCATGTCCAATGAGACCATGTCCAAGACCGGCATGTCCAAGACCGAGACCATGTCCAAGACCGAGACCATGTCCGGCAATAAGTCCACCATGTCCAAGACCGAGTCCATGTCCGGCAATGAGCCCACCATGTCCAAGACCGAGTCCATGTCCGGCAAGGATTCCGCCGTGTCCGAGATGTCCCACACCCAAGAGACCAGCATTCAGGACAGCTCCATGTCCGAGAACTGGGGCACCATGAGCAACGACTGGGGCAACAGGGCCGGCATAAGGAGAAGCGATGAGAGCTGCAGCTGGGGCACTTGCGGCGGTTCCTGGTTCATTGGTCTTCACAGCAGCCCTGAAACCATGTCCGTCAGCAACATAGTCAACTCTACGTGCTCTTCCATCGATGTCGTGAAGAGTGTAAGATCCCTTTTTGTTGCCATGAGCATCTCCAACTTCAGAGCGGGAGTTGCTAGCACCATGTCCGTCTACGATGTCATAACCAAAAGCATAGTTTCCAATAGCCTGTTCGTAATAAATCAATGATTTCAATTATTGACAACTGTAATATATTTTGCTGTGAAATTTAAGTAAATTAACACTAAATATATCGTCTTTTGTATTTAAACTGTTAACTCGATTATCTATAGCTTTAAATTTAAGTAGTGAGGAAATTTAAAAGGACCATGTATCCGGACTTCTGCAGCATATAGAAATGCTAGACAGTTTGGGCAGAAAAATTGAATACGCAATACACTGACTCGGAATGGAACTCACCAATGTCGGAGCACGATAGTAATTACATAAGATCACTCTATTATAAATTTAATTTACAAAGTTATTGTTTTATTACATAGAAAATTTAAAATCAGAAAATCGGATTTTGTATTCGATAGACGATAAATTGTAATTATTCATCATCAGGCACGTTTTTTTAAAATTTGCAGCTAAAAATTATACTTAACTGTTCTGTATGATTCCTTAAATTTAAAATTTAAAACAAAAAATGCAGGGTTTTCCTTACGGTATTGTTAGGAAAACTATATGTCTTCGGAAATGTACAGAATATATGTATTATATACATCCAATATTTTTCTGCTATTTTGTCGATACGGCTTTACAAATTTGTTATTTCTGCGATTCTTCAAACAACCGCAATATAAACTTGATGTAAAACGCAATATAAACTTATGTTTCTCTTGATATTACTTTAAACCAGTGATTCTGAATCTTTGGAACATTAAGTACGACTTTTGGTATTCATTTAAGCTAAAGATCAACTTCTATCTGCAGCTAACATAACATATCATCAAGAGAATATTTAAAGGGGGAATGGGGTCTCAACCTCAACAAACTAAACAACTTCAAGAAAATTTCAAGAAAATTGTAATTTTTCGATTTTATTTTTTTTTTTGGATGAAAATACCTACGAAACCCCTATCAAATGTCTATTCAAAATACAATATTAATATTTCACAATTTTTATAGAGACAGAGAGTTTTGTTTTCACTGAGAGAGGATGTGGAATCTCAAAGAAAATTTAAAAATTCAGCTTTAAATATCCACCACTTTTTCAATGAAATAAATTTAATTAATTTGGTACTTTCTTAACCTCAAATAATGTCATGTAAACATACCTAGTCTTCAAATCGGAGGTTAAAACCATCTACGGCTATTAACTCCTTATGAGCACATTGCGTTTCCTAAGAACTAACTACAACATTTAAAATAAAAAGTTATTCAAATTATAAATATACATTTAACCTTTCTCGTTTACTTAATAAGAGTTTAAACATAAAATTTTTAATTTTCTATCCCGTAAAGAGCAATTGAAAACTTCTCATTTTCCTCCCAAAATTCATCCAAAGATCAACTTGATAAGCCATGGCAATCAACTGATTTAGAACCAATGATTTAAACTATTCTATTACGTTAACTAATTATTTAGCTTCAAATTACGCATCTATTGAGATTTACCAGTAGTACAAACAAAGAAATGTTACTAAAGGAACACTATAAATTAAAATGAAACGTATATAAATATCCGAGCAATGTGTCTCCAAAAGTAAACCATTACAGTACATAATAGTACTCCTTTTCTTTGGATTGTTATAAAGATTGCTATTTATGAAATTGCTATAAAACTACTTACGTCCTGATGCCTGGAACTCGCGCTAACTCCAGTGTGAGCAAGGGCGACTCCGTGGTGGAGGGCAACGGCGTTGACAGCCACAAGAGTGGCGCACAAGATAGCTACCTGCAACAGATTATTGACGTGGTATTAAGTAAATATCACAGAAAGTCAAATACATGAAAAAAATATCATAATAATTTATATTTATGAATATTTATTTAGAGTATAAATACTATATACTCTAAATAAATATTCATAAATTTAGAGATAAATTTTTCATAATAAAAATAATTTCATTGAAAAAAATATCATAATAATTTAAATTTATGAATATTTATTTAGAGTATAAATACTATATACTCTAAATATATATTCATAAATTTAGAGATAAATTTTTCACAATAAAAAAATTTCATTGATAAATTTATCCAGACATAAACAAATTATTTTTTAAAACTTGAATGTTTTTCAGAAATGCTTAAAATACCAATTTTAATAAGGGGAAAAAATATCTAAAGGTTTATGTAATTTAAATTTATTTAAGCACATTTCAAAAGTTCTAAATGAAATAAGACATTTCTATAGCAAAATCTAAAGAAATACGCCTTAAATAAAATATTAAACTTACCTTAGCGAACATGTTGATGAATGTCTTGAGTACGTTCAAGTTATATCTCTCAAAATCTTCAACCCTTATATATAAAAGTCGAATATGCACACACCCTTCAAAACATGGAGGCTTGACTATATAATTCTCCCCGAGGGCTATCGAAATGCGGTACAGCAAGTTCCTGGAACCTTGGTGACAGACACGATAGCGCTCCATACCGTTGGAAGAAATTCATAATTCCACGTGGTTGCGTATATACTGTTACGTGAGTATTAGAGAAGACCAATGTCATGTTGGGAGTGGTTGCGCGCCTTCTTACAGATTTATATTTTTAAAAAGGTCAGAAACTCTAGGTGGCGAGCATTAACGTATTTTTCTTAATGAAGGTGCGTGAAGGTTATTTCCGCATGTAATGAATGATTGGATTTCATTTTGGTAAAATGTTCCGTCGAAATTTGCCATGACACAAATCGGTATTTTTAATTTAACGTGTACACTTCGAGAAAAAAGAATTCCATGTTTAAAGTTAAATTGAGTGGAATGGTAAATGAGATGGGGTGAATTGTATTCGAGTGTATATTCAGATGACAAAATGTTATTTGAAATAGTCTACAGTTGACATTCTCGTACTCTAATATTCCATTCGTAATCATATTTACACCTGCCTGAAATCCGAATTCCAACCTGATAGAAAAAGCTCGCCACGCTCAAATTCACGAACATAAAATGTTATTTTGAAGTTGAAAAAAAACCCAAGCTTTAATTTTCACCGTTAATAATTTTCAGAACTTACTCTCATGGAATAAATGTCAATATATATATATATATATATATATATATATATATATATATATATATATATATATATATATATATTGTATCCGTCCTAAAACCGTTTAATTTTTGCTTAATTTCAGTGCATCTATGTTTTGAAACACTACAATTACAATATATTTGAGTTTAAATGATCAATGCCATCCATCTTGTATCAAAATTGTGATTTTTAATGTTATTTTTAATTTATATTTAGTGTTGCATCCGTCTTAAAACCGCTTTATTTTTGCTTAAATTCTGTGCATCTACATCCTGAAACAACTCAATGACAATATATTTGAGTTTAAATGATCATCCAACTTTGATTATTTCTACAACGAAGTCTAATTTTAACTTATGGAGAATGTAAACACATAAAGATGTAGGATGAATTATATAAGAATTGCTGAATTTCTTTAACGCAAAATTATTTAGGTCTGGAGTTTGCAATATAGCTGATATGAATGAAACATTCATTGATTTTACATAGAGAAGCAGACAATTTTTTCGATGAAGTTTTAAGCATAGAGTTAAATTACTCCATGGTTTTAAGTTTTTAAATAAAATAAATTATTGTAGTATCGTGATGAATGAAAGGAATGTAATAAAAGTGTATTAATGAAATATTTATAGCTTTTACATAGAGAGCCAGGCGATTTATATTTCAATGAAATCATTTGAATAAAGTTTATTTTTTTCGATGAAGTTTTATGTTTTCAAATATAATAAATTAATGTAGTATTGTGATAATAGTAAAAATATTACCGTTGAATGTATCGCATTTTAGAGATGTTTAAATAAAATTGCATTGCAGTTGGAAAGTGTTTCATAATCAATGCTTTATGCATGATTGTTCTTCCTTGTTTTAACACTTTGCAACATAGTTTAAAAGTGTCTATGACTTTGTTCATTCTGTCTGTCTGTCCGTTCGCACGATAACTGCCGTAAAAATGATTTTATGAAAATGAAATTTTAGTATGTTGTTGAGACGGTGTCGAAAATCCAGAGCACCCAACTGACCCAAAGGTTTACAGCAGCAGTTTGGGTGGCCGAACGTGAGACATATGGGAATGTAAATGAATAACATCACCCAATTAGTTTCGGATTAAACCCTGGTTGAAAATTGTGAAATACATTGAACCCTATGGGACCTAATTTTTCAAATATTTTTTAAACAAAGTTAAAATTTCTTCGAAAATTTTAGGAAGTAATCAAATTATCCCATAAAATATATAAAAAGGGATTTCAGCAAATTATGTTCGGTCGTTTTTTAAATAAAAATTAAAATATTAATGACACCCATATTATATGAAGAGATCATGTGACCCACTTCAAAATAAAGTATGGCATCCATGTTTTTTTCCCAGTGTAAAAATCTTGATTTTTAAAGTTGTTTTAAATTTATATTTAGTGTTGAAACGACCTAAACCAGCTTTATATACTGATTTGCTATAAGGAGATTAATAGAACTACAATCCCTGTCATTTATCAGGCTTTTATACATATTTGAGGAACGCCGATAGCTTTGAAAACAATAACATATATTACTTTCATTGCAATGCAAGGTAATGTATAGGGAAGGTATTGGAATCATGTCGAAAATCACAACTCGAGTTTTCGACGGATCTACACGTTTAGTGAACACGAAAAAACTATTTTCTAGAACACGTTTCTGGAACACGAAAAAACTACTTTTAGCGTGACTTCTGTGTGTGTGTGTCTGTCTGTGCATTGTATATATGCGCTTCAATTCAAAAACTAATGAATCGAATTTCATAAAATTTTATATGCAAGTCATTTGGTGATTACCTTGATGCTGATTTGAGTTTGGTGCAATTCGGGATAAAAAAAAGCTGCCTTTTTTTTCCCGAAAAGGCCCGAAAAAATCGTATGTATCTATCCAATCCAGCTAAAGAACTAATTGACCGAATTTCACAAAATTTGGTAGATAAGTCACTTGTGGGTTACCCTGGAGCTAATAAGATTTTGGTACGATTCGGAGGAAAGGAATCTGCTGGGGTTTTTTTTTTTTTTCGAAATGGCCCGCAAAAATCAGCAAAATTAAAAATAAAAGACTATGTATGCTCAAATGTATCAATTAAATGCTTGTTTTATTCGTAATTTTTGTTGATGAAAAGAATGAAACCAACCCCATTACTCTAGGATTAGTCGTTCCGCTACGACAGTTTTGGAAATACGTCCAGTTACCAAATGAAAACGAAAACTGAATTAAAAGATGAAAACTGAATTAAAAATTTAAAACTGAATTAAAATAATGAATTATTAATTAAATAAAGAGAAGATTTGAGTCTGTAGGGAAAGTCATGCGCTGCTCACATCAGATTTTTAATTTTAAAGCTTAAATATCCGCACTCGGAACAAACGTGCAGGGAAAATAACTTCTAGAAACCTTGTTGACAAAACTAGATTCATTTACTAGAAGTCGATCACACAAGAGAGAAAACTCCGTGCTCTTGTTTTATTTTCAGCATCTTACGTTCTCCCAATTAAAGTTCAATGCTACACAATAATAACGGTCGACTGCGCCTTGAGTGAGACAGGATTTTGAAGGTCACCGTGAAAAGAGATGGGTGTGTGTTTTGACTCAATAATTTATCAGATCAATACGTCACAAATGAAGTTTCCGCATTATAAAAATAAATTCTAAAATTAAACAATAAATAATAATGTAATAATGTATAAGGAAAGTTATTTGGAATTAAGTACAACATTGGAATTTGAGTTATCGATGGATTTTCACATTTGGGGTATTGTAGAATAACTCGTTGGAACAGACATCTCTCTCTCTCTCTCTCTCTCTGTGTGTGTGTGTGTGTGTGTGCGTATTCGTCTAATATTTTCCGTAGAAATTTCGACATTGATACGCTATACTGATGTTTATTAAATGTTGGTATGATTGGCAAAAATAGAAATGACCCTTTTCATTTTAAATCGCAACAAAATCTTAATAAAGTAAGATTCCTGTGTGTCTGTCGGTGCGGTTTGTAGTTGGAAATCTGAGCGCCGTACGACCTTGAAAATTGGTACACATGTACTTCATGATCGGAATAGGCGCACCTCGGCCTTATTTTTTTTTAATTTGAATTACTCTTTATTGTTATGAATTTTAAAAGTCTAAAATCACGATTTTTCTCGCCATTTTGTCAAATTAAATCAATTCCTTCTTCGCTGACGGAAATTCTCAGGCATTTAGTCTGGAAGAAAAAACTGCTGAGTTCGTTTATAAACAGCAACAAGTCCGTTTATATTAAGTTTTCAAAATCTGCGTATTTAAAAGATATCATACCCTGGTGCGGATTAGTTTTTGGTACGATGCGGGATAAAAGAACTCGCCTTTTTTTGCGAAATGGCCCGCAAAAATTGCCTTTATCCACTCTAGCTAAAAAACTAATAGACCGAATATTTCACAAAATTTTGTAGATAAGTCGCTTGTGGGATACCCTGGTGTTGATTAGATTTTGGTACGATTCAGAAAAAAATAACCCGCTTCTTTTTGCGAAATGACACTCAAATATCGTCAAAATCTAAAATAAAAGACTACGTATGCTTAAATATATCCATTAAATGCTTGTTTTATACGTAATTTTTAACGAAGAAAATAATAAGATCAAACCCCATTACACTAGGACTAGCTGTTCTCGAGATATTTTAGTTTTTTCGTATTTTTTCTACGCCACCTTTGAAAATAAGTCCAGTTACTAAATGAGAACGAAAATTGTATTAAAAGTGAATTAAATTTATTTAAAATAAAGAGAACGTGGATATAAGTCTGCAGGGAAAGTCATGTGCTGCTCACATCAGATTTTTATTAATTGGTATTACATTATGTTAAAAATTGACTGACATTGGATAACATTTCGCTGCAGTAGACATAATTCTCGATTTAAAAAACTTTTTTTAAGATTTCAAGTATTTCATTTATTCGTGTCACGAGAATGATTTTAGTTCAAAACAGACAATTTGGAAATTGAATGCTGTTATTTGCATCTGTATTTTTTAAGTAACGTGCGTTCATTTATTGGAAACATGAAAATGTATCCACCGTCGCCTGCAATTTAAAATGAGGGGTCGTGGCGTAGCGTGATGTGCACCCACACAACAGTTTTTAACACTTTACAACATAGTCGAACGTGTTTATGACTTTGTTCATTCTGTCTGTCTGTCTGTCTGTCCGTTGGCATGAAAACTGTCGTAAAAATGATTGTAGCAAAATGAAATTTTAGTATATTGTTGAAACGGTCTGTGGGGCATATGAGAATGTAAATGAATATAATATCACCCAATTAGTTTTGGATTGAACCCTGGTTGAAAAAATGAAATACTATGAACCCTATGGGACCTAATTTTTCAAACATTTTTTAAGCGAATTTAAAATTCACAAATTGCTTCGAAAATTTTAGGAAATACAGTGACCGCCGCTTATAAGAAACACGTTCGTTTCGCTCGTTTTGTTTCTTATAAGCAGTTGTTTCTTAAATCCGGAAATTTTTTAAATATCGTTCTTCCATTGTAAATACTAACTATTGAACACAATTTTACAGAATTTAAAAGATAAATGTATATAAGTAAAATATTAGTACATACATAATACATTTGTAAATTGAGTTTTGCATTCAAAAATATTTCTTATTTTACGAATTAAGCCTTACAACTTAAAATATTATCTATATGTATGCATATACTAGTATGTAATTAAATAAGAATAAAAAGTAAAACTCATAGGTCGTTCATTTATGTATAAGAGCATAGTACATTTTCATACATACCGTAATCTATTACTGAGGAACAGCAAAAAATTTATCCAGTGTTGTTTGTGCTAATGAGTCTGTGATTAGTTTACGTACATCCATTTCTAAATCATAAAATAGTCCATAAACTTTTTCTGATGCCCCTCTATGTTCAAGAGTTTTTCTAATTATAGTTAGGGCTTCTCGCGACTGTTTGGCTGTAGGAAAATTTTCTTCTTGTGGAACGTCGTCTTCATTTTCTTCTTCATTGCAAACATTCTGAATTTCCGCCACTATGTCATCATCACTTTTTTCTTCAGATGTTTGTAAATTTTCATCGATGTGAATCCATTCTTCGAAATGTGCTTCTAATTCTTCTACATCTTCTGCTGGTATGTCAACATTATTTTTCAAAAATCCTGCTTTACGGAAGCAATTAAAAATGCATATGTCAGAAACATTTTTCCATGCGCCTGCGATCATATGGATAGCATCAAGCAAGGTTATTTTCTTGCTTATTTCGCAAGCCGATCCTTTCTCTTCATCAATTGCATCTACTATTTTCTGTCGCAAATTTGACCGATACAAGGTTTTAAATGCTTTAATAATTCCTTGGTCAAGAGGCTGTATGATGGAAGTTGTATTGGGTGGCAAAAAACAAAGTTCAATGTTTGTCAGCTGTACTACAGGATGAGCCGAACAGTTGTCAAGGATTAAAAGAATTTTTTCTCTTCCCATCAGTTCCCTGTCCCACTTTAACAAAAAGTCTTCAAAAATTCTACTTGTCATCCAGGCATTCTTTGAATTTTCGTAGATCACTGGCAATTTTTTTATTCCACTTAAACAGCGCGGACGTTTGCTTTTGCCAATAACTAAAGGGCTCTTTTTTACAGTTCCCGTCATATTTGTTGTTAACAGAACTGTAACTCGATCTTTTTGTTTTTTTCCAACGGAGGATAGATCATTTTTGAACATCATTGTATACTCGGGCATCGCTCTAAAATAGAGCCCAGTCTCGTCAGTGTTAAAAATTTGATGAGGAGCGTATTTTTCTAATAGAGGTGGTAAGCTTTGCGTAATCCATGAAGATGCCGACTCGGAGTCCGCGTCCTGCTTCTCTCCATAATTTTTTTTGTACACAATGTTATTTCGTTCTTTCCAGCGGCTTAACCAACCATCAGTCGCACGGAACTCTTTTTCTCCTAATTTTTCCGCAAAAATTTCTGCTTTTTTCAGTAAAATTGCCCTACTGATAGGAGCGTTCTTTAATCTGGCGTTAGAAAACCATTGTAAGAGTGCTTCCTCTATAGCAGCTGCCTTTCCTTCTCGTTTCCGTTTTCTTTGAAGATTACAATTTGGCGTCAAAATTTCATTTCTGCCTTTCAGGATTTTACATAATGTTGAGTGCGGAATTTCTAATGCAGAAGCAGCTTCTCTTTGACTACACAGAGGTAGAGAATCATACTTTTTAAGTAAACTTTGCTTTTCAAGCAAAGTAAGGGTTTTTCTCTTTTGCGACATGCTTCCACTAGCAAAACATAAAATGACTAACTAAAGCTGTACGAATCTTATTTGAGTGCATAAGCAGAGATGCCTTTCCTTATCAGTATGTTTCCTTAACTGCCAAAAGATTAAAACTCGTTTCTTACTGGTTTGGGGTTGTTCCCCCTAAGCCTTTCTACGGAGAAATTCTCTGTCATCCTTTGTTACATAGCAAACTCCCACCCCCTCCCGTACGCCCAGAGACAAGAGATAACAACTCGTCCTTCAGTTAACCTTAAACAAATGGATTTTTTTCTTTTTTACACCCGCGTCGCAAGGAAATCAACAAATTTTCTGTAGAAAACTGTTTCTTATAAGCGGAATCGTGTTTCTTATAAGCGACACAATTTTAATGTTAAAATGAAGTTTGTATTTGTTTCTGTCGTTTTGGGTCTTATAAACGGCTGTTTCTTATAACCACTGAATCTTATAACCGGCGGTCACTGTATTTAAGTTATCTCATAAAATAAAAAAAAATTCAGCAAAATATGTTCGGTAGTTTCTTAAATAAAAATTAAAATGGTTACACCCATATTATATGAAGAGATCACGTGATCCACTTCAAAATAAAATATGGCATCCATCTTTTTTCCAAGTGTCAAAATCGTGAGTTTTAAAGTTGTCTTTAATTTATATTGAGTGTTGCATCCGTCCTAAAACCGCTTTAGTTTTGTGTAATTTCTGTGCATCTATATACTGAGCCAACGCAATTACAATATTATTGAGTTTAAATGATCATCAAGCTCCGATTAATTCTGCAACGAAGCCTAACTTTAACGCATGCAGAATGTAAACACATCAATCTGTAAGATGAGTTGTATAAGAATTGCTGAATTTTTTTAACGCAAAATCATTTAGTTCTGACGTCTGGAATATAGTTGATATGAATGAAGCATTCATTGATTTTACATAGTGAAGCAAACGATTTATAGTATTGCCTTTTTCGATGAAGTTTTAAGCATGGAGTTAGAAAATAATTTTACCGCCATGGTTTTAAGTTTTTAAGTAAAAACAATTATTGTAGTATTGCGATAATTTAAAAAATATCACCGCTAAATGAAAGGAATAGAATAAAAGTTTATGAATGAAATATTCACAACTTTTATATAGAGAGGCAGGCAATTTATATTTCGATGACATCATTTGAATAAAGTTAATTTTTCTTGATGAAGTTTTAAGTTTAATAAATTATTGTAGTATTGTGACTATTTTAAAAATATCACCGCTGAATGTATCGCATTTTAGAGATGTTTAAATAAATTTGCATTGCCGTTGGAAAGTATTTCATAATAAATGCTTTATGCATGATTGATCTTTCTTCTTTTTATTTTATTTTTGTTAAAGGCGAATGTATTATTAAACGTTCTTTGGCTTTCAAGAATTCCATGTGTGCTGAGATGCAGTATTTATTTATCAAAGGTTTGTATCCTCGATCCCGGATAACGGTACATTTCTAAGTATGACATAATTCGAACAGAAAAAGATACAACTTTAAATGCATGAGTTGTGTGCTTATCTTATACTTGCGGTTTGGTGATAAAGCAAATAAAAACAACTACATTACTAAAGAACAAACCGTTCTCGATAATTCAAGATTTTTCCCCCCGAAATTTTATAGCGATTTTACGTTTAAAATGCACCATGTCACAAAATAAAAGAGAATTTTTTTTTGCAAACTGCGAATTTAATTTTGTTTCAAATAAGTATCCATTTCATGTATTATTTTTGGATGAATATTCACCTAAAAATAGCTAAAAATATAAATTTGCAATCTCATCGTTAAGAGATTTGACAGAAAATTTTCATTTTGGAGGGTCTCTTGATTTGCTTCATCTATCAATGTGACAGTGAATCAGAGAACACTATTTTGTCTCTAAAACAAATAATGTTATTAGAATCCAGAATTGCGAATTACTTGCATATTTTTAGAACGATTTCGTTGCACAAAATAACAAAACTTAAATTAGTTTAAAAAATTCTGGCAACAATTCATTTTAAAAAAGCTAAATTATCGTTGGAGTTAAAAAGATAAATACTTCTATATCTATGTTATCGTTTGTTGTAAGATTTTGTCTATTTTGAAAATGGCGCATGTAGATTAACTTTGGATTGAAGGATACGTTTTTAACACTTTACAACAAAGTTGAAAAGTGTTTATGACTTTGTTCATCCTGTCTGTCTGTCTGTCTGTCTGTCCGTTAGCACGATAACTGCCGTAAAAAGGACATTATCGAAATGAAATTTTAGTATGTTTTTCAGACGGTCTGTGGGACCTATGGGAATATAAATAAATAATATCACCAATTAGTTTTTTATTGAGCCCGGGTTGATAAAATGAAATACATTGAACCCTATGGGACCTAATTTTTAAACATTTTTAAGTAAGCTTAAAATTCACAAATTGCTTCGAAATTTTTATGAAATATTCACATTATCCCATAGAATATATAAAAAAAATTCAGTAAAATATGTTAAGTAGTTTTTTAATTAAAAATTATTTAATATAGGGGAAAAAACAAATTCAATTAAATTCTGACTTTGGGATATCCTCCAGAAAGAAAAGAGAGATATATTATATAATAAATATCTTTTCAAGTGTTTAATCATTTTGCATATAAAAGAAGCTTCACATTTTAAAATAAATTTGGTAGATAACAATTTTTCATTTTTTTTTTATTTTATATAACTCTTCATGATATATTTATTTGATGGCATTTTTAATGCACTTTCCTACGTCCTAGAGCAGGGGTGGCCAACCCGCGGCCCGCCTTGAATAATTTTGCGGCCCGCGAGATTCATTACAACTTTACAAAATACGATTATTTTGTGCAATATTTTTGTTTTTAGTGCAGTGTTTTGTAACAGATAAATCCCATAACTGTTTGTATTTTATCACGTTGCTTCTGTTTTTATACATACTTAGAAGTGGGCAGTATTGCATTGTGATTCATCAACAAAATCTATGTGCCCAAGTATTATCGATGAATCATGTTATGCAAGTAGTTACAAAAACAGTGAATTACATTCGATCACATGCACTCTAGCATCGACAATTTAAGGAGTTCGTAAAAGAATTAGATTGTGAATATGGTGACGTTGTATACTTCAGTCGTGTCATATTCTTGAGTCGTGGAAGATGTTTACAGCGATTTTATAAGTTACGTCAAGAAATTGACTTGTTTATGAATTACAAGCAAATACCAGTACCAGAATTAAGAAATGATGAATGGTTATTGGATTTATGCTTTTTAGTAGATATCATCGAAAAACTCAATCAATTAAATACATCATTACAAGGAAAAGATAATTTAATAATCGATGCATTTAATCACATCAAAGCATTTCAGAAGAAACTACTGCTATCTGAATCTCAATTGAAAAATAATAACGTTCAACACTTTCCATTGATGAAAGAATTAAAAAATTCAAAATGTATCAGTTACATCAAATACGCAAAAGAAATAAGCAAACTTGCTACTTTTGAGAGTCGTTTCACTAATTTAGACAAATACAAAAAATTATTTGAAATATATTCATCTCCCTTTCACGTCGATGTCGAGTCGGCCCCAGAATATCTCCAAATGGAACTGATTGACTTATAATGCAATAATGAATTAAAACACATTTTTGAAACATCAGAATCAAAAATAGATTTTTATAACACTTATGTCACAAAAGAAACATTTTCCAATTTGAGAGATCTGGCACAAAAAGTTGTGAGCGCTTTTGGATCAACTTACACCTGTGAATCGTTTTTTTCAAAAATGAAATTTATCAAACATAAATCGCGTTCGAACTTAACGGACGAAAACCTGCAGCATCAATTACGATGTGCAAATACACGCATTGAGATCGACTTGCAAAAACTAAGTGAAAGAGTTGAGAAACAAATATCTCACTAATTAAATAAATTAAACATTATTCGATCATTGCATTATTATTATTATATTATGTATGTTTGCATACATGAAAAATAATGAAAACAATAATAATAATTCATTGTGTTTTAAATTTTCACTCCAATAAATATTTGTAATGTGTCCAAATCTAATATAAAGATATATATTTTTATATGCGGGCCGACGTGGTGGTAGAGTGGTCAAGGCATGCGTTTCCAAAGCAATCGCTCGAGCGCCACATTGTGGGTTCGAGCCCCACGTAAGGCATGGATGTTGTTGTGTTGTGGGCGCAGTGTGTTCCGCCCTCCTCTGGTGCGCCTGGGGCAACGTCCCTATATATATATATATATATATATGCGGCCCGCGGGAGTATAATGTTTATCCGAAGTGGCCCGCAGGGTCATTTGGGTTGGCCACCCCTGTCCTAGAGAGTTAAAATTTGGTACACAGCTTAAATTTGTTGAACATTTTATTCGACAAAAATTTGATGGATCTTTAAATATAGATCACACATTTTTTTCGAAATGGCCTGAAAATAATCCCCGTTCACTTCTATAAATCATTGTTGTAATATTGTTAAAAATTCTGATGTGGACAGCACATGTCTTTCCCTGCAGACTCATATTCGCTCCCTTTTTTTCTTCAATAATAATTTGAGTTTATCTGCACAAAATAACAACCATAAGTATTTTAAATGACATTGAATTTACACGTTAAACTTAAATTTGGTTCTCATTTGATAGCTGGACTTATTGTCAAAGGTGGCGTAGCGAAAACGCGAAAAAACTAGAATATCTCAAGAACGGCTAGTCCTAGAGTAATGGGGTTAGTCTTATTCTTTTTGTTGTCAAAAATCACGTATAAAATATGAATTTAATTGATATAATTGACCACACGTAGTCCTTTATTTTTATATATAACGATTTTTGCGGACCATTTAGCAAAAATAGCCCGTTCCTTTTTCTCGAATCGTACTAGAATAACCTATAAATGATGTATATACAAAATTTTGTTAAATTTGGTATATAAATCACTTGTAGGTTATTGAAATATTATACACCAAATTTTGTTAAATTTGTTCCATTAGTTTTTAGCTAGAGTGGATAAAGGCAATTTCTGCGGCCATTTCGCAAAGAAGGCAGATTCTTTTATTACGAATCGTACTATAATCTAATGAACATCAGGATTTCCCACAACAAACATACCTACCAAATTGTATGAAGTTCGGTCCATTAGTTTTTCAATTAGAGTGGATGTAATATCCACACAGACACACAGAAACATACACAGATACACCCTTACACACACAGACGTCTTCCTAAAAATGGTTTTTTCGTGTTCTAAAAGTCCCCAAACGTGTAGATCCTTCGAAAATTCGAGTTCCGATCTTCGGCACGATTCCAATACTTTGAATACATACACACACACACACACACACACATATATTTTTTGTGTATCTGTGTATTATCTGTGTATCTAAATTCCGTGTCCATGCAATTACAATCGTTGTGATTTTAAATGATCCCTAAACTTGTATTATTTCTTCAACGAAGCCTAATTTTAACATATGCAGAATACAAATAACTCAAGCGATGAATTACATAAGAATTGCTGAATTTTTTTCACACAAAATTATTCAGCTCTGGAATCTGGAATACAAGTTATATGAATGAAATATTCATTGATTTTGCATAAAGAATCAGATGATTTATATTTCGATACAGTTTTAAATATTTAAGTATAATAAATTACTGTAATACTGTGATAATGTAAAATATATCACCACTGAATGTATCACATTTTAGAAATTTTTAAATGAAATTACATTTCAGTTGGAAAGTGTTTCATAATCAATGCTTATGCATGATTGATCTTTCTTGCTATTCTTTCCGAAGAGAAATACTCTTATTCTGTAATTAAACAAGAAATATCAATCATGCTTAAGGCATTGATTATGAAACACTTTCCAACTTCAATGCAATTTTATTTAAACATCTCTAAAATGCAATACATTCCTATGTAATATTTTAAAACTTATCACAATACTACATTAATTTATTATATTTGAAAACTTAAACCTTCATCGAAAAATATGAACTTCATTCAAATGACGGCATTGAAATATAAATTGCCTGGTTTAAGCATCTCTAAAATGCGATACATTCCTCGGTAATATTTTTAAAATCATCATAATACTATAATAATTTATTATATTTGAAAACTTCATCGGAACAACTGACATTCATTCAAATGACGTCATAGAAAAAATAACACGGCTGGCTCTCTCTATACAAGCAGCATTTCATTCATAACATTTTCCCAATCATTTCATTCATCACAGTACTAAAATAATTTATTTTATATAAAAACTTAAAACCATGGAGCTACCAGTAATTGAACTCTATGCTTAAAACTTCATCGAAAAAAATCGTCCTTCTCTCTATAAAATCAATAAATATTTTATTCATATCAGCTATGCAGACTCCATGAGCTAAATACTTTTGAGTTAAAAAAATACAGCAATTCTTATACAACTCATCCTAGATATTTTGCTGTTTATATTTTACATAAGTGAAAAATAGGCTTCGTTGTAGAAATAATCAAATTTGGATGAACATTTAAACTCAAATATATTGTCATTCCGTTGTTTCAGTATGTAGATGCACAGAATTTAAGCAAAATTAAAGCGGTTTTAAGACGAATACAGAACTCAATATGAATTAAAAAGAACTTTAAAAATCACAATTTTGAGACAAGATGGATGCCATACTTTATTTTGAAGTGGATCGCGTGATCTTTTCATATCATGGTCACGTGATCGCTTCATATAAGAGATGTAATTATTATTCTAATTTATATTTAAAAAACCGCTAAATATATTTTCCTGAAATTTTTTGTATATATTTTATGGAATAATTTGAATATTACCTAAAATTTTCGAAGCAATTTGTGAATTTTAAATCCGCTTAAAAAATGTTTGAAAAATTAGGTCCCATAGGGTTCAAATGTATTTCATTTTTTCAACCCGGGTGCAATCCAAAACTAATTGGGTGATATTATTCGTTTATATTCCAATAGGTCCTACAGACCGTCTGAACAACATACTAAAATTTCAATTTAATTAAATCATTTTTACGGCAGTTATCGTGCTAACGAACAGACAGATAGACAGACAGAATGAATAAAGTCATGAACACTTTTCAACTTTGTTGTAAAGTGTTAAAAATGCTATCAAAACCATGTAATTCGCATATCTAAATGCAAAATAAGCAATATTATGAATAAAATATGAAGCTGAAGCATTGCTGGAAAAATAACAACGATGAAAATCCAAAGAAGGTTTACGGTTTACGATTATTTCAAAAATATTCTTGTCTCAAAAATATGAAATTAAGTTAAATTAAATTAATTTAAAATGAAAAAAAAATAGAAAAATATCCACCGACTCAAAGAACAATTTCAGTATTTTTAAATACCTCTGTAGCGACAGTAAAAGGAATAATATATAAAGATTTATATCTTAACAAGAAAGATCAATCATGCTTAAAGCATTGATTATGAAACACTTTCCAACTTCAATGCAATTTTATTTAAACATGTCTAAAATGCAATGCATTCTTCGGTAATATTTTAAAACTTATCGCAATACTACATTAATTTATTATATTTGAAAACTTAAACCTTCATCGAAAAAAATGAACTTCATTCAAATAACGGCATTGAAATATAAATTGCCTTTTTTAAACATCTCTAAAATGAGATACATTACTCGGTAATATTTTTAAAATCCTCATAATACCACGATAATTTATTATATTTGAAAACTTCATCGAAAACAACTGAAATTCATTCAAATGACGTCATAGAAAAAATAACACGCCTGGCTCTCTCTATAAAAGCAACATTTCATTCATAAATAATTTCGCATTCATGTCATTCATCACAATACTACAATAATTTATTTTATTTAAAAATTAAGACCATGGAGCTCCAAGTAATTAAACTCTATGCTGTTGTTGTTGAGACCCAGACCGTCCGACCTACAGGAAAAACTCTATGCGTAAAGCTTCATAAAAAAAAATCGTCCTTCTCTTTTTAAAATCAGTGAATATTTCATTCATATTTCATCCATGAACTAAATGATTTTGTGTTAAAGAAATACAGCTATTCTAATACAAATCATTCTACATATTTTGCTGTTTACATTTTACATAGGTGAAAAATAGGCTTCGTTGTAGAAATAATCAAATTTGGATGAGCATTTAAACTCAAATATATTGTAATTGCGTTGTTTCAGTATGTAGATGCACAGAATTTAAGCAAAAATAAAGTGGTTTTAGGACGGATACAGCACTCAATATGAATTAAAAAGAACTTTAAAAATCACGATTTTGAGACAAGATGGATGCCATATATCATTTTGAAGTGGACCACGTGATCTTTTCATATCATGGTCACATGATCGCTTCATATAAGAGGTGTTATTATTATTTTAATTTTTATTAAAAAAACTACTGAATATATTTCGCTGAATTTTTTTTCTATATATTTAATGGAATAATTTGAATATTACCTAAAATTTTCGAAGCAATTTGTGAATTTTAAATCCGCTTAAAAATTTTTTGAAAAATTAGGTTTCATAGGGCTCAATGTATTTCATTTTTTCAACCCGGGTTCAATCCAAAACTAATTGGGTGATAATATTCATTTATATTCCCATAGGTCCTACAGATCGTCTGAACAACATACTAAAATTTCATTTTGATTAAGTCATTTTTACGGCAGTTATCGTGCTAACGGACAGACAGAGAGACAGACAGACAGACAGACAGGCAGACAGAATGAACAAAGCCATAAACACTTTTCAACTTTGTTGTAAAGTGTTAATTAAGAAAAATCGAAAAAATGTCTAAATCAATTTAACCCAAATCAATTTACCAAGATATTATCCGCAGACTCTTAGTAGAGTAGAACTTCATCAGGATAAAGCTACCAGTGACACATCTAAATCTTACTGCTAAATTTCTTGAAAAAATTACGAAAGATATAGTTACACTTTTCACTCAAATTCTTTAAAAGTCTCTTGATGAGTAACCGATAGATTATTGTGCTTTGAATAGTTAAAAAGAAATCCTTCTAAACGAGATCTAAAACAACGAATGGACTGTGGAAAACTGTGAAAGAGGAGTGGAATAAAATACCACTCATAACTTTTAAAAAAATCTGATGTGGGCAACACATGACTTTCCTTATATAATGCAATGAATTTACTATTTTTGCATTTTTTTCTTATAGTAGCTATTTATATTCTTTCCAAGAAATTGAATTTTCGTCAATTAATCGTCATTTTCACTGATTTAGTGTCATTTTTATTCATTTGGCGAGATTTCCGTTAATTTGGCAACATTTAAAGAAGTCGCCAAGCTGGCGATATTCCTCCAAATTTGGCGCCAAAGTCTCGGCCAACGTTATGGACGGAGAAATAAGTTATTCTTATAGCAGATAAATAACTATTAGCGTTCAGATACAAAAGTATTAATCAAAGTATCTTTTCTCATGAATGGAACGAGCTAGATCTACGAGAATGATGTCACACAATTTATCGCATGTTATTACATATGAAAAGTGAAAATGTTTCTCAGCAGTTAATATATTTTTATAATTTATGGGATTTTTTGATAAATTTATTTTTAAAAGTGCAATATCTCGAGAACGGTTCATGCTAGAGTTCTAAAGTTTATTTCCATCGTTTTCTAAGGAAAAATTACATTAGAAATGTGTATTTGCGTAACTTTATTAAAGGTTTTGATTTTTTCAAAATTTCACTCGACAATTTAGGGGGGTTTTGAACATTCGATTACGTTAAAAACAATAGGCTTCCAGTATTCACGGATTATGATTTTAATACCAAATTTCGTTCGAATCGGTCCATTTGTTAGTCAGTTATCGTCTCCACAGACTCACTGACACGCACACTCACACACACACCCACCCACACAGACACCACTTCAAAAATGTTTGATTCGTGATCAGGGATGCTTGAAACGTGCTCTTCCGTCGAAAACTCGCATTCGAATTTTCGACCCCTTCACAATACTTTCCTTATACATTATGCATATAAGGAAAATAAAAAAGCTCTCTTCTCTTAGAAATCAAAATGTAGATTAATAGTCCGGAGAAAGGACCACCAGATGGAACATTTGAGAGATAAATATTGTAACTTCAAACCTCAAGTATATTTCTTTAAATATGTTCTAAAAATGCGTAAACACCCTCTATAATTATGCAAACTAAAATTAAATATATTTAACTCTATAGATTTTTATCTTTTTGAATGTAACACTTCATGCAATACGTGCATATATTTACGACTTTTCGTTCTCATACACACACACATGCACACCAAGAAATACAATGATGGACCATTTTCAAAAATGCTCGAATGTGATTAGGAATTTGTAAAACGTGTATTTTTGTCAGACTCTCGAATTTGACATTTTTGAGATACAATACTTTTTTTGTCGCGGAAAAAGCAATGAAAAAGTGAAAATTGTTCTAAAGTCTGATACGACTATATTGTACCAGTCAGTTTTTAGTAGTTGAATGTATTTTTGAAACACCTTGTATCTTTTTAGTTATCAGCAAATCTTAAATTGATTAAATATTTTATACTTGTTAAATACCTACTATGACCATGCACCTTCTTAAATGCATTTCATATAATGTATGTTTCTATTAACTCAACAAACTCCAAATAAGTATGCAAATATTTTATTTCACATATTTTAAAATAGACTTTGGCATCGAATATATACAATTAAAACACATTCACGATAAGATTGGCGATATTTTTACAATTTGAGCATCCAGGTGTAAGTTATATCATTAATGGATGAGACCATGGGTCAAACCAGCGTGTCCCAGAACTCCATGTGCGAGACCGACTCCATGTCCAAGACCAAGTCCATGCCCAAGACCAAGTCCGTGTCCAAGACCAAGTCCATGTCCAAGACCAAGTCCATGCCCAAGACCAAGTCCGTGTCCAAGACCAAGTCCATGTCCAAGACCGAGTCCATTTCCGGCAAGGATTCCTCCATGTCCAAGATGTCCAACACCCAAGAGACCAGCGTTTAGAACAGCTCCATGTCCCAGCAATGGGGCACCATGTGCAATGGTAGCGGCATGAGCAATGGGTGCTGCATGAGAAACTACTGGGGCAACAGGGGCGGCATAGGGGGAAGCGATGAGGGCTGCAGCTGGAGCGCTAGCAGCGGTTCCTGGTTCATTGGTCTTCACAGCAGCCCTGAAGCCATGTCCGTCAGCAACATAGTCAACTCTGCGGGCCCTTCCGTCGATGTCGTGAAGAGTGTATGAGCCCTTCTTGTTACCGTGAGCATCTCCAACTTCAGAGCGGGAGTTACTGGCACCATGTCCATCCACAATGTCATAACCAAAAGCATAATTGCCAATAGCCTATAACATAAAACATTGTTAAGTAAGAATAATAACTTCAAAATTTTTGTGTTAAATAACTTCATTTTAAATGAGCAGCGAAAGTATAAAGAGTTCAATTAGATTAATGAATACATTTCTACCATGATAAATAAACACAGAATCAAAAGAATGTGCTGTATTTATTTTGTGGTACACTCTTCCATATTTTTTTTTAAATTTATTCAAATTGCCATCTAAAATTATCTGAAATCAAAACATTTCGTTAGTAATAGCATTTGTTGATATTTTTAATTAACATCTTATGTTATTACTGAACTTTTAATCAACTATTTATGCTGTTACTTACTGACGACGTGTTTCTATTTTAAAACTTTTCTTCTTTAGTTTTTGGATTTAATTACATGAGGACCAGAGGTTACCTTATTGTTTTTATAAGCTTTCTCAGACTGACTTGTTCAATCCTTGGTATGATTGTTAACATGTAACATCGATAGAGATAGCAATATAGTAAGCAAGGTTTTTATGCAAGAACCTGAAATAGCCTTCATATGGTAGCAAGCAGGCTGATATTTCAGTTTCGACGGATGTTAAGTATGTTTATACTCTTTTGCACACTCCTTCCATAAAGTCAGACGAATTTCGGAAAAAAACGTAAATGGATTGCTAAAACAGAAAGTAGAAATCCTTCGTGAACACCCTACCTCCTCCAGAATTTGATTCTGAATTTATATCAGTCATCATCTAAGCTTTATCTATAGTAGATCCTGAGAAATAGATGCTTCAAGGAAAATTTGGGACAAAATCATAGAATGAAAATTCGCTTGCCACCAATCTGTTTTGAACAGATTTTGGATTATACATCTTGATCAAGTCATAAACGTTGATGGCTTATATAAAGCTTTCATTTCTTTCTATAGAATATATTGCTGAGACTATCCAACCGCTATTCAGGCCGATGGCCGATTCTATCCAGCTAAGTCCTCACCCCTTCTGTCTCATGCAACATATTCTACGTGTAGCCCACAATTAAGTACTTCAACTAATATAGATCTAATATAACATTCAATTTTAACATGCTTTTGCACATTAAATTTTTTAGAGTTATTATTAATGCACATTACTGAATTCACCCTGTTCCTTTTTATCAAGATCGGACGATCAGGATATTTGCAAAAGCTCTATCTCACAAAATTATAGAACTTCTTCATACAAGCTCTAATTTAATTGACATCGAGTTTGATTCTTATTGAGTTTTAATGCTATGTCCGATAATCATAGAACTCAGTACTGTATCTAAAACAAGCTCATCCCATCAAGTTCGTGTTTGCGACAAAGTTTAACTACTGTTAAAGGCAAGTATTTTGTTCATTGGTACTAATATTATTGAATACTACTTAATTCGTTAAGCGCCATTTATCGATAATTGTATATGTAGGAATTTAAAAAAAAAATAATCACAAAATAAAACTTTTAATAGCTTATATCCAATCTATTATTTGAAAATACTTACGTCTTGGTGTCTTGAACTGGCGCTGACTCCAGTGTGAGCAAGGGCGGCTCCGTGGAGGAGAGCGGCGGCGTTAGCGGCCACAAGAGTGGCGCACAAGATAGCTACCTGAAATGGATCAATGATTTCAAATTAATGAAAAGGAATAATTGATACAATATATGTATTTATTTTATTGACATACATGATACACGTTCTTTAATTTCTCTGTTTTTACAACTGCTTTTGGCGAATAAGGTCTCAAAAATATGCAGGAAAAACAGATTTATCTATTAGTTATTACTAATAATAAATTTGTCTATTTAATCACATACTTGACTATTATTTATTACGTCCATAAAATTTTCTTACAAGAAATTTGGATAAGTTTTAATTGGTTAAGTAATGACATGAAATAATAACTTCCAATACTTTTTAATATTTCATCATTTATAATAAAAAAGCATCACTTAATAAACCATGGTAAAAATCATACATTTTTAGTTTTGTGAATTTTAAAATCTCGTAGTGACTAAATAAAGTTTAGTCACTAACATTTATAACTGTCCCTCAGGGAAAGATCTGAGTTTTAACAAAATATGAACGCATCTGAACGTTCAAATTCCTTTTAAATTTAACAATATTACTCCAGTGACGATGTTGGTCGACTTAACTCCGATTAATTAGTCAACATAATCGCTTTCTTCATATAATAAATTAAAGTGGCCATTGAACACTTATGAATTTAAATATAAGGATCTTTATAAGCTTTCGTAACCCCTTTAGTAGGTGATGGGAGGTGAGATGACCGAGTGCATGATCACCGTATTTATCTTCGTTGATGTCTCTGTTGATTTAAAAATTTGCAGTCAAGTTCTTACGATTAAGTGCACCTAGTTTTAATAATATACACACCTGGATTTATCTGTCTATTTATCTATCTATCTCTGGGTAACGCTGCTACAAAATGTTGCCAAATGTGTTTCAATCACAGATAAACATTTTAATTTAGATACTAACCCAGAACATCAGCATTTTCATAACCCTCCACGTGAACACTAAATTTTTCCGATCACTCATTGACTTTAAACGTTCACTGCTGCTTGAATTCAATATTCATATTAAAAGCCGGGGCTTTCTTCTTAGCTGATTAAATTTTTGCTTGAATGCGGATCGTTTTTTTTCTTTCTAAGAAATATTTCAAATGTAAATTATTGTTCCGTTAAACTTTTTCACATCAGAGTGGTCGCATTGTCGAAAACAATAAATGTAAATATTCCCTCCTTTTAAATAATTTTCAGTTTATCTTCCTTAGTAATCTTCAGTTCACGGTTATTTTTTCTTCGAAAGGCTTAGATAAAATTAGAAATAACTTATTTCTTTTAAAACAGACGCCACGGGCTTCAGGGTTATATTCTAGTATCTATATAATTAATTACTTTTACACCAACAAACTTAAAAAACGTGTGTCTTACCTTAGCAAGCATGATGACTGGTTGACTGTTAATCGGTGGAAATAGTGACCCTTACCATTCTATTGGGGCTTTATATACCCAAATCTGGAATGCTGGGATCTTGTAAAAGCAGAAAACTTGTAGTTTCTTTAAACCTGTCACAGAACCTATAACTCGGGGTAAAAACAACATCCAGAGACCTTGACGCCAGAACTGGATTCTTTCTGCGGAAGGTATGCAGATTACACGCGAAAGAACTCAACGTTCCCCTCCTATTTTGTTTTGCTCCAAATTACAGTTATTGTAAATGAAGTTCAATGTCACGTTGGGAGTGGTCAACTTATTTCTTGAGTGTGAATATTGTTTTCATTGGAATTGGCAGTGGAAAGTGCGTATCTATAAATTTATTCAATACGTCACGCTCTTCAAGATCACTTCCGCATGCATTCTGTGGAAAATTCTGCAAGACTCAGCTGGAACAGAGAGGTTCAATAAATAGTCATAATTCAAATTAGAATATGTCTCGACTTAAGCAACTCATTTTAGACGATCTGCAGATCAAAGTTTTCGCATAAAACTTAATTGGAGTGTGGTTCAACACGACTTTCTCATACCAGAAACCATTTTTATTAGTTTTTGTTGTTGTTATTGTTTCAAATTTTACAAGAAAAATTTTGCAAAATCAGCATTGTGGGTCCAAATGATTACAATTATAGCGTGTTATACTGCACTTTAAAGGGCTTAAAAAAGAATATATTTCGATTGATACGAAACTTGACAATGTACTTCTCGAAGAGGGGGACTTTCTGAGGGATACTAAAGACGTCACAAACAAAGAAAAATTGTATCGCGGCTATTTTTGACAACAAAGATTGAAACTATTAAGTCTCGTGATCATTGATTTATGAATAAACCCTTTTATGCATGATTATATCAAATTTTGCCATGCTGCCATGTTAAAAAAAAATATGAAATTTCGAAGATTTCGCTCGAATTAAAAAAAAATTATCTAGTTCTAGATTTTCTTTATAACAAAGCCGGATATAAAGTTTCGTAAAAACCTATTAATATTTGTGGCCGATATCGTGTACAGAACGAATCGACTACACACATACAGCCATCACTCTAAAAGTAATCAAAGCGTGTTCAGGAGGTCTTACAATATATATCGGCAGCAAAATCTGGAACTCGAAAATATTCGCGCAAACAATACTTTTTCCATACTATATTACATAGTATGAGAAAATAACCATCCTGAAAATCAGTTGAATATACAGGGCTTTTCAGTATAGTTGGTCTCGCTTTTCAAGCTTCGGCAATTGCTTTTAGAGACATAGACTTCTCATTTGAAAGCATGTTCAAATGAAATGTGAAGTTATTTCATAAAATATTTTCCCGGTGGATAGTATTTCCGTAAAGATAGAAGGTTTAAATTATTATACGGTCCTTTGAGAAAAAAATGTTCAATGAGAAAAAATTGCGCTGCTCAGTAACTAATCTAGAAAAAGAAACAAAAAACCGGGTGCAATTATCTGCAATATTCGATGAGGCATTAATTATTAAAAAATCGTGTATTTTCCACTGCATATCCGAGGTTAGCTGTAAATAAAATTGTACAGACACGTTTTATGCAGCTTCTAGTTTGAAACTGCAGTCAGCGGGTGTTTCATTCAGACATTTCATGCAGAAAAGTTTTCGCCCCCCCCCCCCAGAGGCATTTTATATTAACATTGTTTCTATTTATGTGACACATATATATATTTCGACATATTTATATTAAAATTAGGTCCCATAGAGTACAACGTATTTCCTTTCTTCAACCTCGGTTCAATCCGAAACTAATTGGGTGATATTATTCTTTTACATTCCCATATGTCTCACAGACCATCTCAAGAACATACTAAAATTTCATTTTGATTAAGTTATTTTTACAACAGTTATAGTGTGAACGTGCGAACAGACAGAATGAATGAAGTCATAAACACTTTACAACTACGTTGGAAAGTATTAAAAAGTAGATAAATCACTTGTGGTTTACCCTGGTGCTGATATGATTTGATACAATTAAAAAAAAATCTGCTTTTTTTTTAGAACTGACTCAAAAAAGATGATCAAAAGCTAAAGTAAATATCACATATGTTCATATGTGCCTGTTGTTAAATGCTTGTTTTATTCACACATCTTGACTACGAAAAAAAATAAGACCAACCCCAGAACACTAGGACTAACCATTCTCGAGATGTTTTTGTTTTTTCACGTTCTTCACACTTTGTCTATATTTGAAATTAGGTGCAATCGCCAAATGAAAAGGAAAATTAAATAAAACTGCAAATTCAGTGTCATTTCAAATAATTGTCAATGTTATTTTGTGCAATTAAACTCAATTTCATGGAGTATGAAAGAGAAAATAAATTTGATTCTGTAGGGAAAGTCACATGCTGTCCACATTAGATTTTTACTTTCCCTACAAGACGTAGTAATGTATTGGAAAAGTATTGGAAAGGTGTCGAAAATCGCAACTCGAATTTTCGACATATGTTCACGTTTCCAGCACCCTAGAATACGAAATAACTCTTTTCAGAGTGACATCTCAGAGTGACATCAACAGCATTTTTTTCACAGTGACGCAAGATTTACGTCACACTATGACTTTGGGACGTCACAGGACGTCGCAGAACGTCTCGGCAATGTCATATTGAGGTCACAGCGAAGTCATTTTGGTCATTTTTATGGTCGTTTGTGACGTCGCATATTAACTTGTTTGTTACGTTACATTGTAATTGCCATTGTAATGTCGTCACATTGTTACATGTTAATTAAATTGTGGAAACGTCACAGAATATAGTCACAATGAAGTTACAAAGTTACTAATACGTAACGTCGCATAGAAGTCACAAATATGATGTCACATTGTGACCCAGGTGTCACGTGACTACAACGTCACTGTCACGCATGTGACGATCTTTGTTGTGAGGGCTGTGTGCGTGTCTGTCCGTGTGTGTATGTGTGTGTGTGTCTATAAGTCTATGTGTTTGTGTGTCTCTGTCTGTGTGTCTATGAATCTGTGTGTCTGTCTGTGCAACGTATGTATCCACTCTAACTTAAAAACTAATTGACCAAACCAGCCTTTTTTGCGAAATGGCTAGCAAAAATCGTATATGTATCCACGCTAGCTAAAAAACTAACTGACCAAATTTCACAAAATTCTCTAGATAAGTCACTTGCGGGTCACCCTGGTGCTGATTAGATTTTGGTGCGATTCGTAAAAAAATTACCTGGGTTTTTTACAAAGAAGTCCGAAAGAATCGCCAAAATCTAAAATAAAGACTACGTATACTCAATGTATCAATTAAATGCTTGTTTTATGCGTAATTTTTGACGATGAAAAGAAATAAGACCAACCCCATTACTCCAGGAATTTCCGTTCTCGAGATAGTTTTTTTTTCTCATTTTTGCTACGTTGCCTTTGAAAATACGTCGTTACCAAATGAAAACGGAAATTGAATTAAAAGTACAAATTCCGTGTAATTTCAATGCGTATTATTTTGTGCAATTTAAACTCAATAAATTATTAAAGAAATAAACAGAAAAAAAAATTTGAATTTATAAGGAAAGTCATGTGCTGCCCACATCATTTTTTAACACTTTATAACATAATTGAAAAGTGTTTATGACTTTGTTCATTCTGCCTGTCTGTCTGTCTGTCTGTCCGTTCGCACAATGACTGCCGTAAAAATGACTTTATCAAAATGAAATTTGAGTATATTGTTGAGACGGTCTGTGAAATATATGGGAATGCAAATCAATAATATCGCCCAATTAGCTTTGGATTGAACCCGGGTTGAAAAAATGAAATACATTGAACCCTTTGGGACCTAATTTTTCAAACATTTTTTAAGCAAATTTAAAAATCACGAATTGTTTTGAAACTTTTAGGAAATATTCAAATTATCCATAAAATATATAAAAAAATTCAGTAAAATATGTTAGGTAGATTTTTAATTAAAAATTATTTAATATAGGGAGAAAAACAAATTCAATTAAATTTTGACTTTCGGAATATCCTCCAGAAAGAAAAAAGATATTGGTTGAAAATCGGGTTGAAAATCGGTTGATCGGGTTGAAAAAATGAAATACATTGAACTCTATGGGACCTAATTTTTCAAACATTTTTTAAGCGAATTTAAAATTCACAAATTGCTTTGAAAATTTTATGAATTATTTAAATTATCCCATAAAATATATGAAAATATTTTCATCAAAATATGTTTAGAAGTTTTTTAAATAAAAATTAAAAGAATAATTGTACCCATATTATATGAAAAGATCACGTTACCCACTTCAAATTAAAATATGGCATCCATCTTGTGTCAAAATCGTAATTTTTAAAGTTCTTTTTAATTTATATTTAGCGTTGCATCCGTCCTAAAACCGCTTTATATTTTATTTTTGTTCTGTGCATCTATATACTGCGCCAACGCAATTGAAATATTTTGGAGTTTAAATGATCATCCAAATTTGATTATTTCTACAATTAATCACTTATGGAAGATGTATTTCACTTATGGAGGATGTAAATATCAAAAGATGTAGAATGAGTTGTATAAGAATTGCTGCATGTCTTTAACGCAAAATTATTTAGCTCATGGAGTCTGTAATATAGCTGATATGAATGAAACAATCATTGATTTTACAGAGAAGCAAACGATTATTTTATGAAGTTTTGAGCATAGAGTTAAATTACTTGTACCTCCATGATTTTAAGTTTTAAATAAAATAAATTATTATAGTATTGTGATGAATGAAATGAATGGAAAAATGTTTATGAATGAAATGCTGCTTTTATTTAAAGAGCCAGCCGATTTATATTTCGATGACGTCATTTGATAAAGTTCATTTGTTTTCGATGAAGTTATCAAATATAATAAATTATTGTAGTATTATGATAATTTTAAAAATATTACCGAGGAATGTATCGCATTTTAGAGATGCTTAAAAAAATTGCATTGAAGTTGGAAAGTGTTTCATAATCAATGCTTTATGCATGATTGATCTTTCTTGTTGTCCTTCTACGTTGGTGGCATCAAATCGGTGACTTATTTTGAAATGCAGTTTTGGGGGGATTACTTTTGATGTGAATAATATCTATGCTTCAGGTATCTGTGGCGGAATTCGGAGGGTTACGAAAAATGTAAATACTTTGGACGCTTATGTTGGGTTGCTTTAGTATTTAGGTAATTTGGAGATTTGAAAATTTACTTTTATTTCTTTTTCCCTGGCTCAATATTCTTAATTTGGTAATATTTAAATAATATTTATTGGCTTTTCATTTATTCTTTAATTAGAATATTTTTAATCATCTAAATTAATTTTCTTTATAATATTCTTAGTTAAAAATGTTCCATTCCTTAAATTAATATTACTTTTGATTTGCAAATTTTAGAAATTATTTATTTATTTGATTCCCCTTAAAATTCCCTTTAATTTGACGTCCCATTTTCCCATTTTGGTTAGAAATTCCGTTTGTTCTACAGTTTCAAGTTATTTCCATGTCTCACTGTAATTCAAAAATTTCAGTTGCGGCCATTTTCGGAATTTTGTTTCGCGGGCCCTTTACTGCGATTAAGCCGCCACCTAAGCGTTTTTCGCGCCTCTTTAGAATTCGGGATTTTTTTTAATTGGTTCGCGTTTTTACGGATCGTCTGCTCTCGGAATTATGAGTATTATTTTGGCAATTCTAATTTCGGTAAGCGAATTTTAATTGCTGCCGTTTATCTAAACTCGCCCTTTTGCCGCAAGTATAAATACGCGCGTAGAACTTTTCAGTTTCAGTTTTTTGTTGAAATCCTTCGTTGTGGTTAGCGCGAGAAGCGCGTTGTTTATTTTCGAATGGAACTTATGTTCCACGCGAGTTTTTAATGGAACGTTAAGTTCCTCGCGTTATTCTTTTTTTTCATTAGTTGTTTTAATTTAAATTATGCATTTTTCAAGCTTTTATCGCGGAATTCGCGACGTAACTCTCCAGAAAAGTACGTGGTGAAAATTCCTTATGCGAGCTGCATGAACGTAGTTTCTGACGAGGACGGCCGTTCTAAAAAGATCCGAGTGTTCCAGAAGTAGCTGTTAGGTCTGATCTCCTGAGTACTGATGTTTTTCAAGAAAGTGCTGAATCCTCTCCTGACTAAAGTTTGTTGATCTCCTGATCCCAAGAAAACCAGTTTTTCCAAAATCTGTGCAGCTCCAATGATTGGAACTTCCCCCCCCCCCCTGTCTGATGGCCCATCCGGGTGAATACACATGTTTTATTTAAACTCTTAATTTCTTTAATTCTGAATATGATTTCTTAATATTTTTGAAATGCATTTAACTAAATTTTATTCTGTAAAATTAAAATTTTAAAACTTCATTTTGAGAGCAAATTTCTAAACCTTCATAATTTTTAAGAGCCTGGGTAAAATTCTAAAATTCTTTAAATTTAATATTTTTGTTAATGATTTTTGATGAAATTTAAATAGATTGTTTTGAGTTAAGTTTTTATGCTAATTCCTTAATTTTAACTAAGTTGATAAAATTCTAAAATTCTAATGTTAATTCTTCCTGAGTTGCCTGCCTGTGAGCAGTGTTTTTGTATTTGTTAATTGGAAATAATTGAAGTTACAATTTAATAAACTAATTTTCTTTAAACTAAATATTATGTCTTCATTTATCTTTTTTTAAACACAGCAGGTTTTATTCTATCTGTCAAACACAACAGTAGTTTTGGTGCCGTGTACCAGTCTAGAAATTGCTCTCATGTTTTATAATATTTATTAGTAGTATTAAACTTTCAATTGTATTGCAATTATGGATGATATTAGAGAAAGTAACTGTATGTATGTTTCTGTATTTGGGTCAGATGAAACTGGAGATGGCTCTAAAGATAAGCCTTTTGAAACTTTATTATATGCTATGTTCTTTGTTGGTAAAGAGCCATTTCCTTCATTTCTTACAAATTCAAATGATGGTAAAGATTGGGATTTAATTCCCAGAAGTCAGGTTGCTAGTACCAAGAAAACTTGGTTATCCTTATTGGAAAGAAATTTACCTTCTAAAATAAACATTGAGGCAACCTCTGATAATGTAAATTCTGTTGGTAACAAAAATATTGATTCAAATGTTAATAGTAAACAATATGACTCAAATGAACAGGGATTAAAAATAGATTCTTCTAAATGTAATGTAATGAGTAATTTTAAAACAGTCTCTTCAATAGGAGACTTTTTAGATTCAATCCCAGTATTTTCAGGAGAGGAATCTGGCCTCCCATTGGAGGATTACATAGATAGAATTAAAATGTTAGCTGACCATGCAAATTGGTCAGAGTCAGACAAGGTCTTAGTTTTAAAGTTAAAACTGTCAGGCATAGCTGCAAGATTTATTAGAGATAATCCTAAGTTAAAAGAAGAGAAATCTTTCTCTCAAATTCTTAAAGCTTTACGCGACAGATTTTCCTCAATAGAATGTTTACACAGTAACTTGAGAGCATTTCTGCAGAGTTATCAGAGACCAAATGAATCTGTGCGCCAGTTTGCTGCTAGAGTTGAGGCTTCCTCATACAAAACTGTTTCACCTGGCTTACTAAATGACAGAGTGGCAAACCAGCAAAGACTTGATGTCTTGTGCTCGGTTTTCATTGAAGGCTTGAAGCCTCATTTCAAACGGCTAATCCTACCTCAAAACCACAAGAGTTTTGACTCTGCAAAAAGGCATGCTGTGGCGGAGGAAGAGGTGTGGAGCAAGCAACATGGGGATGATCCCCAATATGTCATGAGTATTGGAGAGTCTGAAAATAAGCAGCTCCATGATGAGCTTAAGAGAAATAAAATGGAGGTAGAGAACCTCACTAAAAGGCTTGCTGAGTTGCAAACTCAGATTAACACCAAACCACAGCTGCCTCAAACTAGAGTGACAAAGGATAGCCGAAGGTGTTTTTCATGTGGTCTATTAGGTCACATAAGTGTGGATTGTAGGAAATTTCCTCAATCACACAGGTTCAACAGAAATTCTGGGTCTCTGCCTACTCGAATGTATCAACAACCTTTTTCTTTTCCACAACCTACACAAAACTATCCATATGGTTTTCCACAACAAATGCAAGGATTTCAACAACCTACTCAATTTTTTTACCATCAGCCAAATCAAAACTTTCAGCCTGACATTAATGAAACTAAACCTAAAATGAGTTACAACACTTTTTATACACCTAGGGGTGATAAAAATGACAACGACAAACAAAATTTAAACTAAGTAAGGGTGAAGGGAGTTTTCACTCCAACTTACCTTCTGAAGCCCTTGGGGTGTTACCTGTGGTGCAAAATTCAAATTTGATTTCATTACAGAATTTGTCTCTACCAGTGATTTCTGGTATGATAAATAATGTTGATATTCCTATACTTATTGATTCTGGTGCTTCTATTAATGTGTTGTTTACAAATGTATTATCTCATTTAAATATACCTGACAGTCAATTAACAAAGTGTAATATAAATTTAAAAGGCATCTCTAGTGATATTATAAAAATTTCCAGGAAATTAAATATTAATTTACATTTAAATAACAAAATATTTAATGTTGATTTTTATATTATGAACTGTGATTCTTGTAATTATTCAGCAATACTTGGTGTGAAATTTTTAAAGGGTTATAAGATGTCAATAGATTTTACTAATAATGTTTTATACAATAATATTGTAACTGTGCCTTTTGCAATTAAGGATGAATCTGTACCATTTTCATTATCTGATACAACTCAATTCTTTAATAATTATGAAATTAACAGAGAAAATACTTTGAATTCTGAAAAATATAGGGATAATTTGTGCTATGCACTTAGGAAATACACAATTCCTCCTCTATCGGAGGCTTTCATACAACTAAAATTAAAAGAGATTGTTAAATTTAATTCACCTACTGTGATGATTGAGCCTTTAAACAACAGTAAAATTCTGGTCGCTAGATCAGTAAATAATGTATCTAGATCTAATATATATAATGTAAAAGTATTGAATTTGTCAACTGATGAGTTGCACATAAATAAGCATTCAAATTTAGCAAAAATTGCTCCTATCACAGTAGTATCTTCTTTTTCAGTTAACAATATTACTGAGTCAAGTGCAGAGAGTGGTGATAATTTTGATGTTTGGGGAGGAAATTTTGATCTTTCACACTTAGACTATAATGAAAAAAGACAAATAGAGAGTTTAATTAATGATTATAAACATATTTTTGCTAATTCTATTCCAGATTTAAAGGGGTGTGATACAGTTTTTCATAACATTAACTTAAAAGATGATATTCCTGTTAAACAAAAACCTTATAGAGTTCCTTATCATGTAAGAGATGAATTAGATAGACAAATTAATGAGCTTCTTGAAAATGACATTATACAAGAAAGTGATTCACCATTCTCCGCACCTGTACTGTTTGTTAAAAAGGCAGATGGAACATTAAGATTAGTAACAGATTTTAGAAAATTAAATGATAAAACTATTGATGATATTTTTCCACTGCCAAATATCACTGAATTGATTGATAGTTTAAATGGTGCGAAATATTTTTCTACATTAGACTTAACATCTGGATTTTATCAAATGAAATTGCACCCAGACGACACACACAAATGTGGCTTTTCTACACCTTTTGGCCACTATGAATGGAAAAGAGTCCCTTTCGGTTTGAAAAATGCCCCCAGCTCCTTTCAACGACTTATGTCCATCGTCCTAGCTAAGCTTTCCCCTTTACAAATTTCTATTTACATAGATGATATTGTTATTGCATCTAGAACCTTTGAGGAACACTTAATGAAATTAAAGGTAGTATTTGATAGATTAGCTCAACATAAATTATGTTTAAAGCCAAGTAAATGCAATTTTTTTAAATCTTCAATAAATTATTTGGGTTTTCAAGTTTCTGAAGGTATTGTCCAGCCTGACCCCTCAAATTTAAAAACTGTTAAAAATTTTCAAATACCCACCTCTAAAAAAACAAATTCGCCAATTTTTAGGATTAACTGGCTTCTACAGAAAATTTATTGAAAATTACTCCTTAAAAGCTCTTCCCTTAACTAATTTAACTAAGCAAAATATTAAATTCTCTTGGACCCCTGAAGCAGAAAATTCTTATCAAACCTTAAAATCCGAATTACTTAAAGAACCCATTTTACATCTCCCTGATTTTTCAAAACCGTTTTCGGTATGTACCGATGCATCAAATTTTGCTCTAGGAGCAGTTCTCTGTCAAGAAGGAAAGGATGGATTTTTGCACCCTATTGCTTATGCTAGTAAAAAACTAAAAGATGCAGAAATAAACTATAGCACAGTCGAGAAAGAGACTTTAGGAGTTGTCTGGGCAACATCCTATTTTAAGCAATACCTTTTGGGAAAACATTTTACTGTTTATTGTGATCAGGCCTCCCTTTCAAATGTTTTAAAATTAAAAGACCCCACTTCTAGGATAGCACGATGGATAATGTCCATGACCCAGTTTAATTACAAAATTATTCATAAACCTGGTCGCCTAAATTTAACAGCTGATTATCTATCTAGATGTGTAAATAATGTAAACGTAAACACTATAGACTTGGATGTTGATACAAACCTTCTTTTAAGAGTACGTAATTCTCAAAATTCTGACCCTAATTGTATAAGAATTGGCTCCTGCTTAGATAAAAATATTGACCCATTCCCTAAAAATTTAATGTTTTTCTTAAAAGATGATGTATTATATTGTACTAATAGGAAACCTAAATTAAAATATCAAAGAAAAGAGCGTATTGTTGTTCCACAAAATTTGATCTCTGATATTCTAAATTATTGTCATGATTCGATCACTGCAGGACATGGTGGTTTTAGAAGGACTTTGAGGAAAATTCAGCAACACTTTTATTGGCCTAGGATGTATGTTCAAATTTTAAATTATGTTAAGAGTTGTCCTGATTGTTTACAGAAAAGAGGATTTAAACAAAAACAAAAAGCTCCTTTACAGAGGTTTCCAAATTCTACTTACCCTATGGAAAGAATAGCTATGGATTGTATTGGCCCCATGCCTCTAACTTACTCTGGCAATAAGTACATACTGGTAATTACAGACTATTTTACTCGTTGGCCAGAAGCTTATGCTATCCCCAATATTAAATCTGAAACTATTTTAAATTGTTTAGAAAACTTCTTTTCTCTTCATGGTGTGCCAAAACACATTATCACTGACAAAGGATCTAATTTCATTTCGAATGCTGCCATGAAGTTGTATGAAAAATTAGGTATTGAAAAACATACCACTACTAGCTATCACCCACAATCGGATGGAGTCTGCGAGCGTTTAAACAGTAAAATAATTAACACACTTAGTCATTTAGTGTCTGAAACACAAGAGGATTGGGATCGACATTTATCTTTTGCCTTGCTGGCCCACCGAACTTCAATCCATTCCTCGACTGGTGAGTCTCCAGCTAATCTTCTCTATGGTAGAGAATTAATTTTGCCACATCATCTTCTTTTTAATTTAAATGAACAAAATTTTACCACTGTTAGTGATTATAGTCAGGATTTGGCAATTCGTATGAAAAAATCTTTTGAAATAGTAAAGAAGAACTTACTTAAAGCAGCTAAAACACAAGAGACATACAGAAATAAGTCTGCTGTTATAAAAGATATAAAAGTTGGAGATTTAGTATATTTATACATTCCTGTTTTTCCAAGAGGACATTGTAAGAAACTCTCCAAACTTAATAAAGGTCCTTTTAAAGTTATACAAAAAACATCTAATGTAAACTTTAAAATTCAACATGTAAATGACACACGAAATATTCAGTTGGTGCACATTGACAGATTAACAAAAATTCCAGAAAGAGATTCTGTGTTCTTTTCTTGTGCACAATCTGATAATTCAGCAAGTAATACATCTCATGAGAATGATATAATTCCAACACAAAGATATAATTTACGACAAAGGAAAAACTAGAATGACATTTTTTTTTAATTTTATTGTTGCGCAACATAATTTTTTTTAAGTGTATAATTTTTATATGTGTGTATTTGTTATTGATACATTGCAGAATGCTGCAAACTGGATTTAATTGATGTTGATTTAAGATAAAATTTGTTGCTATTGATATTGCAGATTACTGCAGGATTTAGAGAATGATTGAGAAAAGATTAATTTGGATTATATGAATTGATTATATTTATATTGATAGAGATATATAGTTACTTATTTATTGTTATTGAGAGTGCAGATTTATGCAAATATTTGATTAGGTGGTCCATGACGTAAGTTCTGATCACATATGTTGATATTTTTTGGTATATATTTGTTGTCGTTAAAAGTATTAGAGTTCTGCAAAGATAAAAGTGGCAGTGTATATTAGATAACTGCAGATGCAGATGATGTTATGTGTAGTTCTGAATGGACATGAATAGATACTTGTGTCTTTGAAATTTTAGTATATTATTGTTACTTATTGATAATAATTGTTATTGTGTCAATTGTCATTTGACACTTCTATTGAAATTTTATTTATTTTATACAACTTATGTACATTGTTTTATTTTTTTAGATCACTCTATTTACACATTTTTTTTTCTCTTTCCAGCTGGTATTTATATTTTGTAGTGGAAGTGAGAGTTGTTTCTCATTGGTTATTCAAGGTACCTTTTCAAAATTCAATGTTTCGATTCTTTGAAAACTATTTGGCTGGTCCAATGTTTTCTTAAAAATTTATTTTTATTTATAGCTAATGAGAATCAATGTCAAATCCTCTACCTTTACTTTTGTCTACACAAATTTAGTGATCTGATGTACAAAAATTTATTCACTGTTATATAATTATTGTTTTAGTTTATAGTTTGTTAACAAATTGCTTATTCCGAAATAGAGGTTGAATTCGGATAAAAATTGCTATACTTAAATTGGTAACTTCTGATAGATATTTTATTTTATTATCAAAAATTTTTCATTTTTCAAATGAAAAATTTTTGGGGGATAGGTGGAAGGAATGTGTTGGGTTGCTTTAGTATTTAGGTAATTTGGAGATTTGAAAATTTACTTTTATTTCTTTTTCCCTGGCTCAATATTCTTAATTTGGTAATATTTAAATAATATTTATTGGCTTTTCATTTATTCTTTAATTAGAATATTTTTAATCATCTAAATTAATTTTCTTTATAATATTCTTAGTTAAAAATGTTCCATTCCTTAAATTAATATTACTTTTGATTTGCAAATTTTAGAAATTATTTATTTATTTGATTCCCCTTAAAATTCCCTTTAATTTGACGTCCCATTTTCCCATTTTGGTTAGAAATTCCGTTTGTTCTACAGTTTCAAGTTATTTCCATGTCTCACTGTAATTCAAAAATTTCAGTTGCGGCCATTTTCGGAATTTTGTTTCGCGGGCCCTTTACTGCGATTAAGCCGCCACCTAAGCGTTTTTCGCGCCTCTTTAGAATTCGGGATTTTTTTTAATTGGTTCGCGTTTTTACGGATCGTCTGCTCTCGGAATTATGAGTATTATTTTGGCAATTCTAATTTCGGTAAGCGAATTTTAATTGCTGCCGTTTATCTAAACTCGCCCTTTTGCCGCAAGTATAAATACGCGCGTAGAACTTTTCAGTTTCAGTTTTTTGTTGAAATCCTTCGTTGTGGTTAGCGCGAGAAGCGCGTTGTTTATTTTCGAATGGAACTTATGTTCCACGCGAGTTTTTAATGGAACGTTAAGTTCCTCGCGTTATTCTTTTTTTTCATTAGTTGTTTTAATTTAAATTATGCATTTTTCAAGCTTTTATCGCGGAATTCGCGACGTAACTCTCCAGAAAAGTACGTGGTGAAAATTCCTTATGCGAGCTGCATGAACGTAGTTTCTGACGAGGACGGCCGTTCTAAAAAGATCCGAGTGTTCCAGAAGTAGCTGTTAGGTCTGATCTCCTGAGTACTGATGTTTTTCAAGAAAGTGCTGAATCCTCTCCTGACTAAAGTTTGTTGATCTCCTGATCCCAAGAAAACCAGTTTTTCCAAAATCTGTGCAGCTCCAATGATTGGAACTTCCCCCCCCCCCCCTGTCTGATGGCCCATCCGGGTGAATACACATGTTTTATTTAAACTCTTAATTTCTTTAATTCTGAATATGATTTCTTAATATTTTTGAAATGCATTTAACTAAATTTTATTCTGTAAAATTAAAATTTTAAAACTTCATTTTGAGAGCAAATTTCTAAACCTTCATAATTTTTAAGAGCCTGGGTAAAATTCTAAAATTCTTTAAATTTAATATTTTTGTTAATGATTTTTGATGAAATTTAAATAGATTGTTTTGAGTTAAGTTTTTATGCTAATTCCTTAATTTTAACTAAGTTGATAAAATTCTAAAATTCTAATGTTAATTCTTCCTGAGTTGCCTGCCTGTGAGCAGTGTTTTTGTATTTGTTAATTGGAAATAATTGAAGTTACAATTTAATAAACTAATTTTCTTTAAACTAAATATTATGTCTTCATTTATCTTTTTTAAACACAGCAGGTTTTATTCTATCTGTCAAACACAACACTTATACCTCCGAACCTAAGAGATAAAAAAATAATAAATGTAAATACTTTTTTATTTTGTATGAGGCCTAACTTTCACGTATGGATGATGTAAACACATAAAGCTGCAAGATGAGTTGTATCAGAATTGATGAATTTCTTTAACGCAAAATTATTTAGCTCTGGATCCAGGGCTAAATAATATTGCAACTATATTGCAGACTCGGGTCTGCAATATAGTTGATATGAATGAAACAGTCATTGATTTTACACAGAGAATAGACGAATTTATAGCACACTTTTTCCATGAAGTTTTAAGCATACAGTTAGAAATTAATTTTACCTCCATGATTTTACGTTTTTAATTAAAATAAATTATTGTAGTATTGTGATAATTTTAAGAATAACGCCACTGAATGAAATGAATGGAAAAAAAGTTAATGAATGATATTTTTACTGCTTTTATATAGAGAGTCAGGCGATTTATATTAGGATGAAGTTAATTGAATAAAGTTCATTTGATTTCAATGAAGTTTTCTAATTTAATAAATTATTGTAGTATTGTGATAATTTTAAAAATATCACCGCTGAATATATCGCATTTTGATGATAAATTTGAGATGATTTTGATGATGAATTTGGGATGATTTTGATGATGAATTTGAGATGATGCTTTTGATGATGTTTAAATAAAATTGTATTTCAATTGGAAAGTGTTTCATAATCAATTCTTTATGCAAGATTGATCTTTCTCTTTTTTTCTTTAGACTAGTTACTTTACAGCGCAACACTTTCTAATTGAACTGTTTTGCTCAAGGTGTAGTAGAAAAATGTAGACACACTATTTTTATGAAAATGCCACCCATTGAGAAAAAAATTATATGAAGGAATTTCGCAATTTGAACAACCTTTCAAATTGGAAGTATATGTCTAAAAAACCAATTCTCGACGCTCGAAAAACGAGGTCAACTATGCTGACACACCCTGTATTCTAAGGCAAGCTGGGGATAGATAGATTTAATAAAACGGTCAAAATTCATATTTATGTCCTTTCTAGATTTAGGAAAAAAATTAGACTAATTCGCAGGTTAAGAATTCTATTTTAAAAAAGGAATAATGATAATCATCCGAGTATGTTCTAAAAATTTGCTGAGGTATATTTTATATAGCTGTTCCACCAGCTTAACTATTCTTCTAACCAAAACACATCTCTTATTAACACTTTACAACAAAGTTGAAAAGTGTTTATGACTTTGTTCATTCTGTCTGTCTGTCTGACCGTTACCACGATAACTGCCGTAAAATTGACTTAATCAAAAAAAAATTTTAGTATGTTGTTCAGACGGCCTGTAGGACCTATGGGAATATAGATGAATAATAGCACCCAATTACTTTTGGATTGAACCCGGATTGAAAAAATGAAATACATTGAACCCTATGGGATCTAATTTTTCATACATTTTTTAAGCGGATTTAAAATTTATAAATTGCTTCGAAAAGTTTAGGTAATATTCAAATTATTCCATAAAATATATAAAAAAAATTTCAGCAAAATGTATTCAGTAGTTTTTGAAATAAAAATTCAAATAATAATTACACCTCTTATATGAAGCGATCACGTGACCATGATATGAAAAGATCACGTAATCCACTTCAAAATAAAATATAGCATCCATCTTGTCTCAAAATCGTGATTGTTAAAGTTCTTTTTAATTCAGAGTGTTGTATTCGTCCTAAAACCGTTTTATTTTTGCTTAAATTCTGTGCATCTACGTACTAAAACAACGCAATGACAATATATTTGAGTTTAAATGATCATCCAAATTTGATTATTTCTACAACGAAGCCTATTTATCACTTACGTAAAATGTAAACAGCAAAATATGTAGGATAAGTTGTATAAGAATTGTTGTATTTTTTAACGCTGTATTTTTTATTGCTGTATTTAGCTCATGGAGTCTGCATAGCTGATATGAATAAAATATTCATTGATTTTACAAAGAGAAGGACGATTTTTTTCGATGAAGTTTTAAACATAGAGTTTAATTACTTGTAGCTCCATGGTCTTAAATTTTAAATAAAATAAATTATTATAGTATTGTGATGAATAAAATAAATGGGAAAATGTTATGAATGAAATGCTGCTTTTATAGAGAGAGCCAGGCGTGTTATTTTTTCTATGACGTCATTTGAATGAATTTCAGTTGTTTTCGATAAAGTTTTCGAATATAATAAATTATCGTAGTATTATGATAATTTTAAAAATATTACCGAGGAATGTATCGCATTTTAGAGATGTTTAAACCAGGCAATTTATATTTCAATGCCGTTATTTGAATGAAGTTCATTTTTTTCGATGAAGGTTTAAGTTTTCAAATATAATAAATTAATGTAGTATTGTGATAAGTTATAAAATATTACCGAAGAATGCATGGCATTTTAGAGATGTTTAAATAAAATTGCATTGAAGTTGGAAAGTGTTTCATAATCAATGCTTTAAGCATGATTGATCTTTCTTGTTATTAAATTACGCAATCTAAGCGTTTTTAAAAGTTTAAACATTTTCAGGTATTTGCATGCGGGTCAAGAACTTTTTTTCAAATAAAAATAATGATAATCAGCGGAGTACATTTCAAGAAATTGCTCAGATCATATATTTTGAGCTGCTGTCCCACAAGTTTATGTTCTACTTATGATGAATGGTTTTAACAGTATAGTAACAATTGTCATTATGGGAAGAAATACTGGCCTCGTGATACAAAACTCAAGAACCCGCTCAGGTCGTATATTTTTCGCAGCTGTTCCACTAGTTTACATACTCCCTATATAACTACATTTTTAACACTTTGCAACATAGTTGAAAAGTGTTTATGACTTTGTTCATTCAGTCTGTCTGTCTGTCTGTCTGTCTGTCCGTTAGCACGATAATTGCCGTACAAATGACTTTAGCAAAATGAAATTTTAGTATGTTGTTCAGACGGTCTGTAAGACCTATGGGAATATAAATAAATAATATCATCCAATTAGTTTTGGATTGAAACCGGGTTGAAAAAATGAAATACATTGAACCCTATGGAACCTAATTTTTCAAACAATTTTTAAGCGGATTTAAAATTCACAAATTGCTTCGAAAGTTTTAGGAAATATTCAAATTATCCCATAAAATATATAAAAAAAATTTCAGCAAAATATATTCAGTAGTTTTCTAAATAAAAATTAAAATAACAATTACACCTCTAGGTGAAGAGATCACGCGACCATTATACGAAGAGATCACGTGACACACTTCAAAATAAAATATGGCATCCGTCTTATGTCAAAATCGGGATTTTTGAAGTTCTTTTTAATTCATATTTATTGTTGTATCCGTCCCAAAACCGCTTTATTTTTGCTTAAATTCTGTGCATCTACATACTGAAATATCTACATACAACGCAATTACAATATGTTTGAGTTTAAATGATCATCCAACTTTGATTATTTCTACAACGAAGCCAAATTTTCACTTATGGAGAATGTAAATACCAAAAGATGTAGAATAAGTTGTATAAGAATTGCTCCATTTCTTTAAAGTAAAATTGTTTAGCTCATGGAGTCTGCAATATAGTAGATATGAATGAAATATTTATTGATTTTACTTCGATTTTTTCGCATATAGTTTAATTACTGTCACCTCCACGGTCTTAAATTTTTAAATAAAATAAATTATTATAGTATTGTCATGAATGAAATGAATGGAAAAAAGTTTATGAATGAAATGCTGCTTTTATAGAGAGAGCTAGCCGTGTTATATTTCGATGACGTCATTTGAATGCATTTTATTTGTTTTCGATGAAGTCTTCAAATATAATAAATTATTGTAGTCTTATGATAATTTTAAAAATATTACGGCGGAATGTATCGCATTTTGGAGAGGTTTAAACCAGGTAATTTATATTTCAATGCCGTCATTTGAATGAAGTTCATTTTTTTCGATGAAGTTAAGTTTTCAAATATAATAAATTATTGTAATATTGTGATATTTTTAAAAATATTAACGAAGAATGTATCGCATTTTAGAGATGTTTAAATAAAATTGCATTAAAGTTGGAAAGTGTTTCATAATCAATGCTTTATGCATGATTGATCTTTCTTATTGTTATCGTCACCAAGTGTTTAAAATGTGCTTAATTTCCTTACAGATATCACAGTTAAAAAAAGTAGGAAAAATTGTCTCAAAAGCGAGTAGATTGCAAACTGCGAAATGTTTCACATCTCCATTATGGAAAGGTGCCAAGATGTTACATATTTTCCGTTTCCTGTTCCTTCCAGTTTTTTCCACTATCCTTGTAGAAGTCCTACCCTGATTCCATGAGTCTAATAATTGATTATTGCACACCCATAATCAGAGTGTTTCCAGAAAAATCGCTGGGTAACATTCATTCCATTTTAGGGCACAATTATATCCATAACCGTCAGACCTGATTATAAAAACTTGCTTTTGTTTTTATGATTTATTTGTAAAAATCTTTAATTTTCTCGTTCTCTCTTCCACCACAGCATTCGCAAAATTCGCCATGTTATACTTACAAACCCCCACGTTACGAATCATGATAGCGGCAATTAACCAATTGTCGCCTAGTAACGCCAGAGGGTGACATCTTTAAACATACATTCATTTATAAAAAAAAAAGTTTGTTTTAGGGTTACCTATTTTCCACCAACGTTTGTACAGAAAGTTTTGAATCACACTGTATAGCTCTGTTTGTTATAGGAATATATCTTCTTAAACCCTTATGCATCCCTTTAAATTTCGATTGAAGTCTCCTAAAACTGCAAAAGCATTGTCTACAAACAGAAAAGCGAATATGCGATATCGTATGACTAGGTTTGCAGCGCCTCTAGCGGCGAATTGTAAAAGTTAGAATTATTATCTCGTAAACAAAGCATTTGCAAGAATTGTTGAGCATTTAGTATGGAAACACTCACGGTTTGCACGTTACGTGGTAACAAAATAGGGTAATTATTATTCTGCATCATTTGTCTGCCATTTTTATGCAGCTAATGTTTACTGCAAAAAGGAAAATTCTAAATAAATTAAAATTAGCTTATTACACGGATATTGTTTTATCATGCATACTTCTCGCCATTTCTTTCAAAAGTGCTTCAGTAGTAAATGAGACACTCGCATAATTGTCGCTTCTCATTGATTTCATTCTTATCGCCTGTGCACATGATCTTAGGCAGGATCTTGAAAGAAAGATAAATAGTCGTAGATATTGATTGTAATAGTCGATGCAGAGCTAAAATTTTTGCTGAGCCATTAGAAGTTTTATGTCTCTCAAACTCCCTCCTTTACCTATGCCGTTACGATGGTCGTGTCTGAAGAGGTCTCGGAAACTCAGTAAGGAAATTAAAAGTATCATCGATAGGGCTGTAGAACATTAGCCATCACTTTTAGGATTTACAGTCGGCCGGAACTTTAAATCATGCCCAGGTGTCCCTAATAGCTCCAATATTGGGCTAATGTGAAAAAGTGCACAATTTGAAAATATTGGACAAATATCGACTTCTAATACTGGTCCAATATTTATAGCCAATATTGACATTCTAATATGCACCCAATATTTAGCTAGTATCGGTTGCCAATAGTAGAAATATTTCCAATGTAACGACAATGCACATACATGATTAGGTGAATGAAAATAGTGTTCTCTACAAATAATGCAAAATTTTTAATTTGACTTTCAGAATTTTGATCTCTGTAAATTTCTTATCTATTGTTTCTGCAAATTAAGATTTGGTAAACAAATCTGTCAAATTACATCCTGATCATTAGAACTGGTAAATAGCGATTCACAAACCAATATGCCACATTATTCTAAATTTGTTTAGATGCCGTTACTATCACTTCAGTGTTATATTTGGGTAATAACGCCATTTTACAGATCTTGTCAGAAGACATGGAAGACATATCTATTGAAATTGAAATTATCTGGTTGTATAAGTTATCGACAAGTTTATCTATCAAATCTTATGTTTGATTTCGAAAAATATCCCAAAATCTACCCATGAAAAGTGTTATAACCTTAACGTGGCATTATTACGCCAGGAGACATTATTATTATTATTATTATTTAAAAAAAGACCAGATGTAAAAATGCAAATAATTTATTTCATATTTCTGAAAATCTACTTTGGCACCACATATATACAAATCTTATTATATTCGCACACAAAAAGCTCCATTTACCATAAATTGCAACAATTTATCCCAGTTCGAAAGAATTAATGGAGAAGTCCGTGACCAAGAAGACCATGTCCAAGACCGAGTCCATGTCCGCCATGCCCATGACCGAGTCCATGTCCAAGACCGAGTCCATGTCCGGCAAGGAGTCCGCCATGCCCATGACCGAGTCCATGTCCGGCAATAAGTCCACCATGTCCAAGACCGAGTCCATGTCCGGCAAGGATTCCACCGTGTCCAAGATGTCCCACACCCAAGAGACCAGCATTCAGGACAGCTCCATGTCCGAGAACTGGGGCACCATGAGCAACGACTGGGGCAACAGGGCCAGCATAAGGAGAAGCGATGAGAGCTGCAGCTGGAGCGCTAGCGGCGGTTCCTGGTTCATTGGTCTTCACAGCAGCTCTGAAACCATGTCCGTCAGCAACATAGTCAACTCTGCGGGCTCTTCCGTCGATGTCGTGGAGGGTGTAGGAGCCCTTCTTGTTACCATGAGCATCTCCAACTTCAGAGCGGGAGTTGCTAGCACCATGTCCGTCGACAATGTCGTAGCCAAAAGCGTAGTTACCAATGGCCTGAAAAAAAAAAGCAGTTTTTATGTTTCACAGCAATATATTTTTTATACCAAAATTACATATTATTTGCTTGTAGAAGATGTTCAAATCGGAAATCAAAAATCGTTAGGAAAATTAAAAAAAAAAGCTAAGCATTGTCTTTAAAAATTCTCAATAAAAAAGAGTCTCTCAAATCTTATATCATTTATTCAGTAATTTATTATTATTAATTTCATCATTATTCTAACAAAAATTCATTTTTAATATGAAAAACATCTAATGCTTGGAGTTTCTCTAGAGAAAGCCGGAACGTTCCAAAAATGTAAACACTTTAGACGCTTAGACATACGGACATAACAGATAAAAATGTAAATATTTTTTTCTTATTTTATCGTAAATAGAGTTCAGATTATGAATATATGAAAATAATTTCAATATTTTAATATCATGAACATTTTTTTCGAAAAATTTTAAAACGGTAGCTGTCTGAGAACGTGTTTCATTTTTTCTCATTTTCCTTACTTTCAATTAAATATCTTCGAAACTATAAAAGATAAATATATATCGTAAACGGCAGAAATAGGAAATTTATTTTAGACAGATTGAAAATTTTCCGTTTTTCAAATTTGTGATGCTTATATCTCAAAAACCAAAAATGCTATAGCTATGAACAATAAGCAAGAATTTATAGAGCTTTGAATGCCCTACAAATATATATAATTGCATTTTAGATCGAGCTCCTAGTTTCCGAAGTACAGTGGTTGTAATTTCGATATTTTAGCATAAAATGTCGAATATTGTTGCGGTTCAATCTCTTTATTTATCCCTTGGTAAAATATAGGCGCATAAGCACAAGATATTTTAATTTGTTTAAAAAAATTACGAGGTTATATATAAACTTGGGATTCTAAAGATGTTTAATGATTGGTGAGATTTGAGCAGAATAGATGAACATTTACGTATTCAAGCACGTCAGGTAGTTTATATATTAACTTGAATGTAAAATCTCGTCAAATATATTGCATATGGTTAATTTATATGCCAAAAGACAAGTTTGTAACATGATATTTTAAAGTGAAATCTATAGTCAGAGTATCCAGTTGAAATCAGGGAGAATATTAAAAGTGCTAGAACTAAAAGAACTAACTCTGAATATTTAGCGAGTAATTTGTTGCTCTTTGAAAGCCTGTAAACGAAATAAATGAGTTTGAAAAAGTCGAATAAACTTATTGAACTTCACTGCAGTTCTATTTTGCAAAATGTTATTCATGCAAAGCAATTTCCGCACCGCTGATTTTCCTAATTAATCGTAACAGGTCCGAATACCAAAGTTAAGATAATTTATTATTATAATAACTTTCCTTATATACATAATGTATAAGGAAAGTATTGTGATGGGGTCGAAAATTCGAATTCGAGTTTTCGACGGGAGAGCACGTTTCAAGCATCCCTGATCACGAATCAAACATTTTTGAAGTGATGTCTGTGTGTGTGTGTGTGAGTCTGTGGAGATGATAACTGAAGTGAATGGACCGATTCGAACGAAATTTGGCACAAAAATCACAATTCATAAACACTGGAAGCCTATTGTTTTTATACTCAATCGAATGTTCAGACCCCCCCCCCCCCTAAATTTTCGAGTGAAATTTTGAAAAGATTGTCAAAAAATCAAAACTTTTAATAAATTTACGCAAATAGACATTTCTTATGTAATTTTTCATTAGAAAACGATTGACATAAATTTAGAACGCTAACATGAACCGTTCTCGAGATATTGCACATTTTTCAAAAAAATTATCAAAAAGTCATATAAAATAAAAATATATATTTCCTATTGAGAAACATGTTCACTTTTCATATGTAATACCATGCGATAAATTGGGTGGTGACATCATTCTCGTGGATCTAGCTCGTTCCATTCATGAAAAAAGATACTTTGAGTAATACTTTTGTATTTGAAAGCCAATAGTCATTTATCTACTGTAAGAATAACTTATTTCTCCGTTCATAACGCTTGGCGAGATTTTGGCGACAAATTTGGTAGAATGTCGCCAACTTGGCAACTTTTTTAAATGTTGCTAAATTAACGAAAACCAGCCAAATGGATAAAAATGACGCTAAATCAATGAAAATGACGACTCATTGGTGAAAATTCAATATCTTGGAAAGAATACAAATATCTACTATAAAAATAATCTATTTTTTTTTACTGTAGAAGTAGTAAATTCATTGCATTATATAAGGAAAGTCATGTGGTGCCCACATCAGATTTTTTTTATTCGTAGTGCTATTAGTTAAAGTACAATTTATTAAATTATTTCTATACAATAAATGATTGGGGGTGGATGAAAAATCAAAAGGTTCATGAAAGGTCAATGAGATGAAGAGTTTGCAGACCCCTGGTTCAAGCGATCTTACCCGTATTTGAAAAATGGCATCGTTATTCGGCGTCAAAAGATTAGTTCAATTTACCGAAACGGGTGAATTATCAGAGTATGAATTAATCCGAATCTTTTAAACACATAAAAAAATCCATATTCAAAAGAAGAGGAAAACACTGCAAGACTTTGTTAAAGTGATTCCAGTCTGTTTTCTTTCAATATTCATATTAAAAGAAAAATGACTGAAGTTTTGTCAGTCATTGTACTTACATCTTGATGCCTGGAGCTGGCACTGACTCCGGTGTGTGCGAGAGCAGCTCCGTGGAGGAGAGCATTGGCGTTGACAGCTACCAAGGTAGCGAGCAAGATAGCAACCTAATAGGAGAAAAGAACAAAATAAAATATATATATATATATATATATATATATATAGTAAAAATATGCACTTTGAATTGTTTTTACTTCACGCATCAATGTTCAACGCATTATGTTCTAAAATATTTAGCATTTTAAATGTGTTTTAATACATGTTTTAGTAGAGAATGTTTGTGCGCAAGAGTGGAACTACCATATCGCTACCCAATTCATGGTATTCCGAAGCTACCCAATTCATGGTAGGCATACCGGTAGAGGGACCCAATACAAACTTGTGTAATAAATATTCAGAAAAAAAAAGTCAAGCCAGAATCCCGCGACTGGGATAGATATTTGATGTTCCGTCACTGTCTGTGTGTAATGTAATATAAAACTGAAAATTCCTTATCGTTAAGTTTTATTAAATTGAAATTTCCTTTCCGTTAAATTCTGTTAAAGGGAAACTTCCCTTTTTGCTAAAAAATATTTTCTTTCTAAAAATGTAATTTCTGCAATGCAATTTTTAAAAGCTTATATTTATCATATGAACCTTTAATTTAATTTTTTTTTATTAATTATTCATTTTATGTGAATAAATATTTATGCTTATCTTGGAACATATGCATTTTTTCTCATACTGAAGCTATTGCCTACTCTATATACAGAAAATATTGCTTTCGCGAAAATTTTTGAATTTATTATTTTAGCGGAAAACCACATTTAAAGCCTCTTAAACATATTTAGAAGACTTCGGTATGTGTGGGGACAAAATAACTCAACAAAATGCATGCACTGTTATGAAACCTTATGGATAAATATATTATGAAAACAAGAAAGATCAATCATGCTTAAAGCATTGATTATGAAACACTTTCCAACTTCAATGCAATTTTATTTAAACATGTCTAAAATGCAATACATTCCTCGGTAATATTTTAAAACTTATCACAATACTACATTAATTTATTATATTTGAAACCTTAAACCTTCATCGAAAAAAATTAACTTCATTCAAATGACGGCATTAAAATATAAATTGCCTGGTTTAAACATCTCTAAAATGTGATACATTCCTCGGTAATAATTTTAGAATTATCATAATACTACGATAATTTATTATATTTGAAAACTTTATCGAAAACAACTGAAATTCATTCAAATGACGTCATAAAAAATAACACGCCTGGCTCTCTCTATAAAAGCAGCATTTCATTCATAAATAATTCCCCCATTCATGTCATTCATCACAATACTATAATAATTTATATTATTTAAAAATTAAGACCATGGAGCTACAAGTAAGTAAAACTCTATGCGTAAAACTTCTTCGAAAATTATCGCCCTTCTCTTTCTAAAATCAATGAATATTTCATTCATATCAGCCATGCAGACTCCATGGACTAAATGATTTTGTGTTAAAGAATTACAGCGATTCTAATACAACTCATTCTACATATTTTGCTGTTTACATTTTACATAGGTGAAAAATAGGCTTAATAGTAGAAATAATCAAATTTGTATGAGCATTTAAACTGAAATATATTGTCATTACGTTGTTAAAGTATGTAGATGCACAGAATTTAGGCAAAAATAAAGTAGTTTTAGGATGGATACAACACTCAATATGAATTAAAAAGAACTTTAAAAATCACGATTTTGAGACAAGATGGATGCCATATATCATTTTGAAGTGGGTCATGTAATCGTTTCATATCATGGACACGTGATCGCTTCATATAAGAGGTGTTATTATTATTTTAATTTTTATTTAAAAAACTACTGAATATATTTCGCTGAATTTTTTTTTATATATTTTATGGAACAATTTGAATATTGCCTAAAATTTTCGAAGCAATTTGTGAATTTTAAATCCGCTTAAAAAATGCTTGAAAAATTAGGTCCCATAGGGCTCAATGTATTCCATTTTTTCAACCCGGGTTCAATCCAAAACTAATTGGGTGATATTATTCATTTATATTCCCATAGGTCCTATAGACCGTCTGAACAACATACTAAAATTTCATTTTGATTAAGTCAATTTTACGGCAGTTATCGTGCTAACGGACAGACAGACAGACAGAATGAATGAACAAAGTCATAAACACTTTTCAACTTTGTTGTAAAGTGTTAAAAAACTAAAAGTAGATAGAACTTTTGTAATTTTTATATAATTAAAATTCGAATTTCCCGAAATTTAAGATTTACATATCATTATATCTTATAAAGAAACGGGATAAGTCTCGAAACAGTGGCGATAGTATAGTCTATGCGAAAAAAGTATAGTTTAAACTATGAATACAAATAGTATTAAAATTGCATATACTGACTAATACCAGCCGAAGGCAACCAATTCAACGATTTGACAAACCTTTTGCCAACTTGAGACAAGAATTGAAGAATTTTCAGGAAAAATCTTGAATAATGAATAACGTAATCGAAAGCTCATAAAAAATACACACTTTAGTTATTTTTAGGCCTATACTGACTATTATAAAATGGACCTAAACAATTACGCAATATGAAAAAGTCGAATGGATCAACACGCACTTCATATATTTTTAAACATTGCTCTCAAACGAGCTTAAGAAGTCCAGAGTGCTCCGTTATTAGTCACTAGTATTAAAAGTGCTCCTTGGTCCAAAGAGTTTGAAAACCACTACTCTCGAAATTCCCGTTCGCTATGAAATGAATAACCAAACGAACCTATTTTCCAAAAACATAAAAACTTAACGGTAAAAAACAGTAAAGAAGAATTTTAAAATAAGTACACTTACCTTTGCGAACATCTTGATTTTGTTGTGTTTTCGATTCTTAACGAACTGATAATGCTCCTGATTCTGGACTTCCTTTTATACTAAATTCTGGAATGCAGAACTTTTAAGAAAAATACCGAATAACATCTAAATTCTTCCTTTGGGCGGAAAAACTTCAGAAGCCTTGAAAAAGCATATCTAGTAGCGCCCATTCATCTAATATAGCACTCACTTATTAAAATTTTTCTATAAGTAAACCGTTATGGTAATCAGTGAAAGCCGGATTTCCAATAGGTGTGGTCACCCTTCTAACGTAGGTATATCTCCAAGGTAAAAAAGACGAGGAAATCTGTAATCAATGTTACTTATTGATTTTATCTGCAACTCTCGAAGGTCATTTCCGTGTCACAACATAACTTTATGTCACAGTATTATTCAATAATTATACAACTGTGAAGCGTTTGGTGGGAAGTCATGGTATAATTGATGTGCGAAATATCGTATTGGATTTTTCTAGCAATCAGTCACATTTCGTTTGGTGATTTTGAAGGCTTCCTTCATAACTGGTTGATTCCCTGACCTCCGTAAATAACAAATGGTTCACATTCTTAATAGTATTAATCCCATTATTAATAGAATTTCGAGTGCGAGTTTAATATGGTAACTATCCTGAAACTTTATTGGATTAAATAAGTAGTTATCATTATGTTAAAAAAATCTTAAAGCGCCCATACCATGGAGGTAAACGTAAGGAGTTACAAATTCATATTAAGGGGACGGTGGACATTGGAATTTTTTTATTTACTTATTATCCCCTTGCAGACATAGAAATATGAAAATTTGTAGTTTTGTTATAATTTTGTTTTTGTTTTTTTAATTTAATTTTTTTAAACGGAAATTTGAAAATGCTCCTTGCGTGCCGTTTGTTCACATATTTGATTAATTTTACATTATGATCACTCAAAAACATATTATGAACAAATTTGGGTATTCATTTTTACATCCCTTAGAAAGTTAATTTTTTAAAAATATTTTTCTCCATTAAAACTTAATTTTACATCATTTAATTGGGTTATTATTCACTTTTAATTACCTTACTTACCTTTTAATTACCTTTCAATTATATAATGCATACTCAGTTTCATTAAAAAGTATAAAAGGTGTCTTCTTACCAAATTTCATGCATCTCAAACAAAAATTAAGACGCATGGAGCATTTTAAAAATGTAAAACCATTGAAAATTCCGTTTCGAAAAAAATGCATTTAACCTTTTACTTACGGGTGTTACAAACGAGAAGAACCTCCCCAAAAGACAGGTATTTGACATACCCTATCCCAAGCAATTCGACTCCCCTTTGCAGACATTGGCGTCAATGGAAATCGCCGGCAGAAGCATTGCATCAAATACCTGTCTTTTGGGGAGGTTCTTCGTTTGGGATGGACGCTTTCCCACCCGTAAGCAAAAGATTAAATGTGTAAAACAATGTTATATATTAAAAAAAGAAAACTTTTTTTTAGTCGATTTTTGCTCATTTCAACATCCACCGTCCCCTTAAGAAAAGACCAATATATTTTGAGATAATAACAAGGTGGCTACGCAATAAAAAATTCCCACATATTTCCAGATAATATCTTCAAAAATTCTCTGATATGTATCACTATCTACTTTTACTGAATATCAGTTTAACAAGCATAAAAAATCTGATGTGGGCAGCACATGACTTTCCTTATATAATGCAATGAATTTACTACTTTTACAGTAAAAAAAATAGATTAATTTTATAGTAGTTATTTATATTCTTTCCAAGATATTGAATTTTCGTCAATGAGTCGTCATTTTCCATGTCGTCATCATCAATGAGTCGTCATTGATTTAGTGTCATTTCATCATTTTTATCCAGTTGGCGAGTTTTTCGTTAATTTAGCAACATTTAAAAAAAAATCGCCAAGTTGGCGACATTCCACCAAATTCGTCGCCAAAATCTCGCCAAGCGTTATGGACGAAGAAATAAGTTATTCTTACAGCAGATAAATGAGTATTGGCGTTCAAATACAAAAGTATTACTCAAAGTATCTTTTTTCGTGAATGGAACGAGCTAGATCCACGAGAATGATGTCACCCAATTTATCGCATGGTATTACATATGAAAAGTGAACATGTTTCTCAATAGGAAATATTTTTTTTTATTTTATATGACTTTTTGATAATTTTTTTGAAAAATGTGCAATATCTCGAGAACGGTTCATGTTAGCGTTCTAAAATTTATGTCAATCGTTTTTTAATGAAAAATTACATAAGAAATGTCTATTTGCGTAACTTTATTAGCGGTTTTGATTTTTTGACGATTTTTTCAAAATTTCTCTCGAAAATTTAGGGAGATTCTGAACATTCGATTGCATATAAAAACAGTAGGCTTCAAGTGTTTACGGATTGTGATTTTTGTACCAGATTTCGTTCGAATCGGTCTATTCGTTCGTCAGTTATCGTCTCCACAGTCTCTCTCTCTCTCTCTCTCTCTCTCTCTCTCACACACACACACACACACACACACACACACACACACAGACATCACTTCAAAAATGTTTGATTCGTGATCAGGGATGCTTGAAACGTGCTCTCCCGTCGATAACTCGAATTCGAATTTTCGACCCCTTCATAATACTTTCCTTATACATTATGTATATAAGGAAAGTAAAAAGTTAGTTAATTAAATTGAAAGTGATAATTAAGAATAAATAATTAAAATCAATTACTTCCAGCATTGAAAAGTATAATAATCAAAGTATAGTACTTATGCAAGAGTTATATAAGATCAGTATTATTACAAATATTAATCCTTTAAGCATTAAAATTCTAGATAAGTTATAAAACTCGGCTATAAAATGAGTAGTGTTCTGTAAAATTCAATCAAGAATTCATATAATTAAATATCGCTTATTGTGATAAAATTATGTATAAGCAGAAACAGTATTTTTTCAATCTGCTTTTCCTGCCATATGATATATCTTTACAACATTCAAAACAATCTAGATGAGAGGATCACTGAGAAACGTTGATATTTTAAAACTCTGTTCTTTTTGTTGAGTTGTCCAGTAGGCTGTCTCCCGTCACATGAAACGCGAATGGGGAATTCTATACATGTGTATTGTCGTGGATTGGAAGAAAGCTGTGATTACCAAAAAAATTCAAATTTCCCTGATTTTACAGTTTTTTTTCTAGGAATTCCCTGATATTTCCCTGATTTCTCCAGAATGTTGATATTCCCTGATGTTTCCTTGAATTCCAGGTTCTGTAGCCAACTTGAATAATTCAGATGGCACTGAGGTGAGATCGGTAGTCCTGCGTTGTATGCATTTCTATGGCAAAAGGTCTAAAATATTTATTTAAGAAAAATTTCTAAAAATAAATTATTAGCGCAATGCAAAATAGAACTGAAACAATATAGAATATCCCTACGTATTAAAAATTCTTTTACATTTCAATATATTTTCATCTCTATATATTCTGTACTCCATCCTACAACTATGAAAAAATACGGGTTAATTATACTCATAATGAGAAAACCTTTAATTTAAATACATTCGCGGACAATGAAAGTTACGCACCAAGAAAAAAACATGGTACAACCGCGAAATGATATAAATAGCTATAAGGCAAGCTGGTATGCAAATGATCCCAGTCTGGTGTGATTGCGCATGACCGTACACCCGTGGGTGGCTCTGCAAGCATGAGCCAGCTGTCTTATAAATCGGTGTGTGGTCGACGCCCCATCAATGCGAGAAGCTTCAACCGACGCAAGTACGAGTACGGAGTGAAAAGAATGTTGGGTAGATGCTAGAAACGTCGATATACGCAACTGATGGACTTCGAGAGAGGCCTGATCATCGGGCTGAAAACCGCAAGGTGGTCAGCGTGCCGGATAGTCAGTCACGCTGATCGTTCGGACAATACCGTCCGACGGTGTTGGGAGAACTGTTCACGAGACGCCACCCAGATACGGAGGACCGGCTCTGGACGGGCCAGGCTCACCACGAGTAGAGAGGATCGAATGATCGGGCGACAGGCACGTATAGAGTCCACGGCGACCCGATCTGCGATACAGGCACAAGTAGCGGCTTACCACGACCCATATCTACACGCCTGAAGGAAACGAATCTGCGATCTCAGCGTCCCTTACGTGTAGGAACATCGGCGGCTCCGGTTGCAGTGGTGGCCAGAGCAACGTGGAATTCACAGATTTGCGATGAGTGCCGCTTCGTTTTGGAGACCGATGATCAGCCTGCCCGGTTGTGGAGGTCTCCTGCACAACGCCACAATCCCAATTTCGTTATCGAGCGCCACACTAGCCCCACTGCAGGCATTATGGGTTGGGGAACCATAGCCTACAACAGCCGATTCGCTCTAATAGTGGTACCTAAAATATAGACGGACTAGCGGCAAATGGATGAGATTCTACGGCCCCATGTTCTCCCATTCGTTGTTGGGATTTCAGATGCACAATTGCAGCAGGATAATGCACTGCCGCACACGGTTCGGGTTACCCAGGCCTGCCTGAGTCATGTCCAGACACTTCCATGGCCTGCCCGCTCCCCAGATCTATCCCCTATCGAGCATATGTGGGACCAGTTGAAACGCTAGCTGCCTTGTTGCCCCAATCTTCGAGATTTGGAACGTAAAGTCTATCAGGTGTGGACTCGTTTGCCGCAGGATTACATCTGGCGTCTGTTCGACACCATGCCGGACCGTATTGCTGCTTGTATCGCAGCACGAAGCAGTGCGACGCGCAATTGAGAATGACCGGACTGTGTACCACAGCTCTCTCTGTACGTGTTCTGCTGCGCTGTTTTTGTGATCAGGTATATCATTCATCTGTATTCTTATATATATATATATATATGTGCGTGTGTGTGTATACATATATATATAGACATATATATATATATATACATATATATATATAGACATATATATATATATACATATATATATATATATATATATATATATATATATATATATATATATATATATATATATATATATATATATATATATATTTATTTATATATATATATAGTATAAAATCAAATGATTGCTACTACGTTTGTAGCTCTATGACGTAGAGATTCATAGTCTTGCGTGTGGCAAAGGGCTAGGTCATACGTCCAAATTTCTGCCCTTCTGAACCTCCTACAGCGGACAGCCCTCAGGAGAAAATATTATTTGCAGCGTTGTAATATTACTTGCCACACTGTCATTTTGGTGATGGTAAAGCAGCGTCTCTTTAACTGTAAAATGAGTTTGTGCCAGATCGATAAATGTATTATTCAAGAATTATTAGAAATACCCATTTCAAGCACAAATTTAACATACAAGTTACAAATAATAAAGAACGGGAGACCCACCACACCGTTGCTAAATCTCAAGATTGCCCATAAGAATTAAAAAAAAAAAAAGACACACTCGGAAATTTCAAGTTATTCAGTATGATTTGTATCCATGGTTAACAGGATACAAAAATCTAAATAAATTATTTTACTGGCCTTTCTTACTGTTTCTAAAATTAGGATTACTTGAAAGTTTTATAATTTAAAGTTTTCACAAATTTAATTGTTGCATGGAAAAAGCTTCGAATTTGAAATCTATTCACTTTTGAAATTAAATTTTACATTTCGCGGAATATGGATATTTTTTTTTAATTTGCAAAGAATACTCAGCGAATTTCGTAATTTTTTTTTTTTCGCCACAAAATCCCTGCCCTAGTTTCAATGCGTAACCCAACAGTAGTAACACAACGCATGGCCGACATTCTAGACTAGGATTTGCCTCTGACACATCCATGCATATTTTTTTTCAATCTCAAATTCTGCATCATAATTTCTTGGCGTAGTTTCAAGAACTATACTGTTTGGCGGGAAATTGACATGAAATTTCTAATGTAAATATGAACATTTTAAATTTAAATAAAATTATGTAGATAATTTAAAGGTATACAATATCCATAAGTAAGCAGCAAAACAAATTTATAAACTTTCAACTTTAAATGAATACATATCGCAAGCAGTGTAATTTCACAATATTCCAGGAACGGGCATTATACAAAACTTCAGCCCTTTTTAAATGGAATATCGAAAGCATTTATAATATATTTTTAATGCAAGATAAAATTCTTCATATTATTTTGAACATAATAAAAGAGCTATGATGAGACCATACAATCCTAGCACTTCAGCGAAAATAAGTATTAGAATCATTCCCACAAACAAACTTGGTTGATCTACTGTACCTAGCACGCCAGCGGCACCTGCTACACCAATAGCATAGCCACCTCCTAATCCAGCCATTCCAACAGAAACACCAGCTCCAAGATGAAGAAAGCCCTTATAAAGTGTGTAACCTTCCTCGGAAGATTTAATGTCATTTGCGATCAGAACAGCGGCGACGAGACCATAAATAGCAATTATTCCAGCCATTACAACAGGCAAGAGTGTCCTCATAACGGCTTCTGGTTTTCTGGTACCAGCAGCGGAGATTGCAGTTCCTGCTTTTGCAGTTCCATATTCTGCTCCTAGAGCACAAAGAGTCATGGCAGCAGTAGCTCCAACCATTCCAAAAAACGGACCGTAAACAGCATTTTTCTCCGTCATTTTTATAAATATTATAATTCAATTTTAGTTTTAAAAAAAGAAAGAAAGAAAATATTCGGGTGAAAATTTTTAATTGCAAAATTATTGTGAAATTATATAAAAATGAAACTTGCATTCCATATAAAAAAATACACAGATATTTTGCAAAGAAGAGTTGGGATGTTCTAACTTTTGATTGTAAAACTTTTAGGCAATCGATATTTCCTTCCTATACATGCGGCAAGCCTAGCTTGCATACGCTATGTACTAATCACTCAGTTTTGTGTTCATGCGCTCACACCCAAGCTTACATTAACTATTATATAACGTAACTAAGGTTTACAGCTTTGATGTGAATAAATCTATGGTTCGGTTTCTCTGCGTCAAAACGAAGTGTTACGAAAAATGTAAACACTTTGGACGATTATACCTTCGAACCTAATAGATAAAAATGTAAATAATTTCTCTTCTTTTGTCGGAAATAGGGTCCAGATTATGAACATATAAAATAATTTAAATATTTTAATATTTTGAACCTTTTTTCCGAAAAAACTTTAAAAAGCAGCTAGTGTTTTTTTCATTTTTATAACTTTCACTCGAAATACATAGTAAACTATAAAAGATAGATATAAATAGTAAACGACAAAAATCTGAAGAAAATTTAGTATTAAAATCTATATTTATTATTAATAAAAGCTTTTATAATTTTCAAGAAATCGTCTTGTTAAGTTGAAGAAGATTGAAAATTTTCCGTTTTACAAATTAGCAATGCTTATATCTCAAAAGTTAAAAGAGCTACCTTTGAACAATATTCAAGGATTTGTAGTTCTTTGAAAACAATACGCGTGTATATAATTAGATTTTGGATCGAGTTCTATCTTTTCGGGAAAAAAAAGAGAACATAAAATTTATTAATCCCAATGCGTATTTTTTTTTCCAGTCTTTCACTCGAAATACCTTCGAAACTATAAAAGGCAAATAACTATAAATAGTAAGCGACAAAAATATGTATAAGGAATTTTAGTTTCTAAATCTATATTTATTTTTAAAGAAAGCTCTTCTAATTTTCGAGTAATCGGCTTATCAAGTTGAAGAAGTATGAAAAGTTTGCGTTTTCATACATATTATTATATTTTTATATATTTATTTATTATTGTATATTTTGCATTTTAAAAACTCAAAGTGATAACTCAAGTGATACTTAAAGTGATAACTCAAGTGATAACTCAAGTGATAACTCAAGTGATACTCAAAGCGATAACTTAAGTTATAGTCAAAGTGATAACAATTGTAGCTCTTTGAAAGCCCTATAAGTGTATATAATCAGATTTTGGAACGAGTTCCTTTTTTTAACACTTTACAACAAAGTTGAAAAGTGTTTATGACTTTGTTCATTCTGTCTGTCTATATGTCTGTCTGTTAGCACGATAACTGCCGTAAAAATGACTTTATCAAAATGAAATTTAAGCACATTGTTCAGACGGTCTGTGGAACCTATGGGAATATAAATGAATAAAATCACTCAATTAGTTTTGAATTGAACCCTGGTTGAAAAAATGAAATACGTTGAACCCTATGGGACCTAATATTTCAAACATTTTTTAAGCGGATTTAAAATTCAGAAATTGCTTCGAAAGTTTTAAGAAATAGTCAAATTAACCCATAAAATATATAAAAAAAAATTCAGCAAAATATATTCAGTAGTTTTTTAAATAAAAATTAAAATAATAATTACACCTTATGTATGAAGCGATCACGTGACCATTATATGAAGAAATCACGTGACCCACTTCAAAATAAAATATTGCATCCATCTGTATCAAAATCGTGATTTTTAAAATTCTTTTTAATTCATATTCAGTGTTGTATCCGTCCTAAAACCGCTTTATTTTTACTTAAATTCTGTGCATCTACATAATGAAACAACGCAATTACAATATATTTGAGTTTAAATGATCATCCAAATTTGATTGTTTCTACAACGAAGCCTAATTTTCACTTATAGAAAATGTAGACAGCAAAATATGTAGAATGAGTTGTATAAGAATTGCTGCATTTCTTTAACGCAAAATTATTTAGCTCATGGAGTCTGCAATATAGCTGATATGAAAGAAATATTCATTGATTTTACAGAGAGAAGGACGATATTTTCGATAAAGTTTTAAGCACAGAGTTTAATTACTTGTACCTCCATGGTCTTAAGTTTTTAAATAAATAAATTATTATAGTATAGTGATGAATGAAATTAATGGAAAAATGTTTATTAATGAAATGCTGCTTTTATAGAGAGAGCCAGGCATGTTATATTTCGATGATGTCATTTGAAGGAATTTCAGTTGTTTTCGATGAAGTTTTCAAATATAATAAATTATTGTAGTATTATGACAATTTTAAAAATATTATCGAGAAATGTATCGCATTTTAGAGGTGTTTAAGCCAGGCAATTTATATTTCAATGCCGTCCCTTGAATGAAGTTCATTTTTTTCGATGAAGTTTTAAGTTTACAAATATAATAAATTAATGTAGTATTTTGATAATTTTTAAAATATTACCGAGGAATGTATCGGATTTTAGAGATGTTTAAATAAAATTGCATTGAAGTTGGAAAGTGTTTCATAATCAATGCTTTATGCATGATTGATCTTTCTTGTTCGATATTACAATAGTTGAGTTTTGTTTTACAAAATGTTATTCATGCAAAATTATTTCGGCTTAGTCGAATTGCAACTACCACTGATTTTTCTTATACGTCTCTGCTGTCAAGTTAGGTTTACCGCAAGTATACCTAAATCTGCAATTTTTATTAAAATAATAAAATTAATTCAATAAAAATAATGTTGAATGGAAACTTACTATAAGAAATTTTTTTTTCTAAAAGCAGATAAATGAGCCATAAAGAGGTCACTTCATTTTTAACACTTTCCAACTAAGTTGAAAAGTGTTTATGACTTTGTTCATTCTGTCTGTCTGTCTGTCTGTTCGTTCGCACGATAACTGCTGTAAAAATGGCTTTATCCAAGTGAAATTTTAGTATGTTTTTGAGACGGTCTCTGGGATATATGGGAATGTAAATGAATAATATCACCTAATTAGTTTTGGATTGAATTCAGGTTGAAAAAGTGAAATAAATTGAACCCTATGAGCCCTAATTATTCAAACATTTTTAAACGACGTTAAAATTTTCAAATTGCTTCGAAAATTTTAGGAAATATTATCCCATAAAATGTATAAAAACATTTTCAGCAAAATATGTTCGGTAGTTTTTAAATTAAAAATTAGAATAATAATTACATTCATATTATATGAAGAGATCCCTTGACCCGCTTCAAAATAAGATAAGGCATCCATCAGTGTAAAATCGTGACTTTTAAAGTTCTTTTACATTTATATTTAGTGTTACATCCGCCCTAAAACCGTTTTATTTTTGTATATTTTCTGTACATCTATATTCTGCGTCAACACATTTACAATAGTTTTGAGTTTAAATGATCATCAAACTTTGATTATTTGTACAACAAAGCATAATTTTAATGGATGCAGAATGTAAACATGTGATTGTAAGATGAGTTGTATAAGAATTGCTAAATTTTTTTCACGCAAAATTTAGCTCTGGAGTCTGGAATATAAGTGATATGAATGAAATAGTCATTATTTTTACATAGAGAGTCAGACGATTTATACTTCGATGACGTCATTTTAAGAAAGTTCATTCCTTCCATGAAGTTTCAAGTTTTCGAATGTAATAAATTACTGTAGTACTGTGATAATTTAAAATATATCAGCGTTGAATGTATCGCATTTTAGAGATGTTTATATAAAATTGCATTTCAGTTGGATAATGTTTCATAATCAATGCTTTATGCACGATTAATCTTTCTTGTTTGAAGAAATGAACTATGGAAAATTAATTTTCTTTAGTAATATTAATATTTTATATCAGTATTCCCCATCCTTTAAATGTGTTATTCTCCACCATCCTCTTACAGAAAAATTCCAATTGAAATTCCCTTCAATCACTATTATGTGCTTGGGGATGTCATTACCTCCTGTCTTGCTGAAGCATTTATAGACAACAAATTATTTTTAAAAAGTCATACAAAACTATTTTTTACACAATATTCAGTAAAATGCAATACATAAAGCACTATTTAACTATCAATAGGATTTATTATTTTATTCATTAAGAGAATAAAATTTTCTTAGATAAAATGCACACAGATTTAATAGTTTAAAGACTCCAATTTATGGACACTTGGAAATTAACCAGTGTACGTATAAAATGACCGTGGAACCTAAACCAACCTGTATTCACTTTTATTAACACTTTACAACAAAGTTGAAAAGTGTTTATGACTTTGTTCATTCATTCTGTCTGTCTGTCTGTCTGTCTGTCCGTTAGCACGATAACTGCCGTAAAAATGACTTTATCAAAATGAAATTTTAGTATGTTGTTCAGACGGTCTGTAGGACCTATGGGAATATAAATGAATAATATCACCCAATTAGTTTTGGATTGAACCCGGGTTGAAAAAATGAAATACATTGAGCCCTATGGGACCTAATTTTTCAAACATTTTTTAAGCGGATTTAAAATCCACAAATTGCTTCGAAAATTTTAGGTAATATCCAAATTGTTCCATAAAATATATAAAAAAAATTTCAGCGCAATATATTTAGTAGTTTTTCAAATAAAAATTAAAATAATAATAACACCTCTTATATGAACAGATCGCGTGACCATGATATGAAAAGATCACGTGACCCACTTCAAAATGATATATGGCATCCATCTTGTCTCAAAATCGTGATTTTTAAAGTTCTTTTTAATTCATATTGAGTGGTGTATCCGTTCTAAAACCACTTTTTTTTTGCCTAAATTCTGTGCATCTACATACTGAAATAACTCAATGACAATATATTTGAGTTTAATTGCTCATCCAAATTTGATTATTTCTACAACGAAGCCTATTTTTCTCCTATGTAAAATGTAAACAGCAAAATATGTAGAATGACTTGTATTAGAATTGCTGTATTTCTTTAACACAAAATCATTTAGTTCATGGAGTCTGCATAGCTGATATGAATGAAATATTCATTGATTTTACAAAGAGAAGGATGATTTTTTCGATAAAGTTTTAAGCATAGAGTTTAATTACTTGTAGCTCCATGGTCTTAATTTGTAAATAAAATAAATTATTATAGCATTGTGATGAATGACATGAATGGGAAATTATTTATGAATGAAATGCTGCTTTTATAGAGAGAGCCAGGCGTGTTATTTTTTCTATGACGACATTTGAATGAATTTCAGTTGTTTTCGATGAAGTTTTCAAATATAATAAATTATCGTAGTATTATGATAATTCTAAAATTATTAGCGAGGAATGTATCATATTTTAGAGATGTTTAAACCAGGCAATTTATATTTCAATGCCGTCATTTGAATGAAGTTCATTTTTTTCGATGACGGTTTATGTTTTCAAATATAATAAATGAATGTAGTATTGTGATAAGTTTTGAAATATTACCGAGGAATGCATTGCATTTTAGACATGTTTAAATAAAATTGCATTGAAGTTGGAAAGTGTTTCATAATCAAAGGTTTAAACATGATTGATCTCTCTTGTTGTACATTACTGATACTATAATTAACTTTCTTGAGTGTCAATAAATTATGTCAAACAATTATTGTCTGGAAATGAAGTTACATCAATAAGAGAACAAAATAGAGGGTAGGAAGGGTAAACCTCCTATGTGTGAGAATAGAAATGTCATATAATATATTGTACTCATAATATACTGTACATAACGATTAGTATACCACAGTTTTTGATTTTGACATTGTAAAATTCATAATCACAAGCATTTTTTCCAAATCTTATTATCACTTGTCAAATTGAATTTTCTATTGCAAAATGCGATAATGGTAATCGGCAGCATGGCCCTTGCTTTTTAATATTAATAAAATAAGTTGTAATAGTCAGAATGTATCAAAAGTTTCTGCATACTACATCTCATTTTAACTCCTTAAAAAGATGAAATAGTGTTTTCAACACTTTTGAAACTGTTGACAGCACACCCTTTAAATAACACCATCCCTTTCAAAAGTGAAATCACTTCTTGTGGGAAGGAATGGCAGTACTAAGGCAGGAACACATAAAGTTGAAGACCCAGACCGTCCGACTCGTCCAGAGGACTAAGAGCAGCTATTTGGACGGCCGGGAAGAGGAACACATAAAGTGTAATATTTACATAAAATGTAATAATTGAATTATTTAAGTAAAGCAATTGATACGAATTCCCCTTTAAAATTATTTCTTAAATAATTTTATGTTTTCATAATTTCATGTGTAATGTAAGGGAAAGTGGCCTTAAACGGGACACTTAGGTAAAACGGGATACCAGGTTTTTTTCAAAAAGAACTACTGCTATCTCTTGGCATGAAAGGTAACTACTTAATGTTTCATTTAAAATCTTTGTGTATTTCGAAATTGAGCTGATCTGATTAGTTTTCGATTAAAGTAAATTTTTTGCATTTTTATACCCTCTGATGTAATTTTAGCTGTATATAAAAGTAGTATTTATTGATGTATATGCAAAGTATCCGGGTTCCGGTATTTCATTACTGAAAAATTGTTGCTCACAGGCCAAGCCATGCTTGTTTTGGGACTTAGGCTTAACATCCCTCGTTGTTGTAGATTTTTGTTCGCAAATGAATACATATGGGTAAAATGGGATAGGTGTGTCCTGTTTTACCTTGTTTTATCCCATTTTACCTATACTTAAGAAGACTTGTAGGTGAATTTTTTAACCGTCAAATTTTTATCAATTTGGCTGAAATTTTTATGCAAAATATATTTCTACGTAGTAAGTTATTCCACCCAATAGCATAGCCCGACTTCGGTTTCGGGGAGCGGGAACAGGCAGGTTTGCTCATGAGACTATCACATTAAATATTCCCCATTAAAGCACCTTCGTATCTGTGAGACCAGAAATAGATCTCACACCAGTTAATGTGAAACAGTTTTATGTACATTATTTATTGTGTCTGAAATGTCAGACAATACCTTCAGTCTCAATGACGTCAAAGTTTACAGTATGTTGACCCAAAGGTCAAATAAAACCATAAATTTAGGGGCGTCAAGACAGAGGGGTCGAGTGACTCTTAAGAAAATGTGAAGTAACGACATTGGATAAAAAGGCTGACCAATGGAGAAGTTGCTTTTGGCGTCGCTATGAAGGCTGCCAATAAGAGCAAAAGAGGAGTGTAAGACCTGAGGCAAAAGAGCCACAACCAAAGAAGTATAATAACGACATGAGAACGACGACAGTACTATTTCTAAAAAGGGTTGAGACTACTTGAATGATAAATCAAAGAGAAGGAAGAAAAAATAAAAAAAGGTTATTGCTGCTCAGAAAAAGATGGAAAATCGGAAAAGAAAATAGGCTACCTCCAAAAAGAAAGTGGTAATATCCCAAAAGCGAAAAGTTATCAATACAACATCTGATGAGAGTAACGAAGCAATGGATGAACAGGAAGGTGAAGAGAAGGACAATTGCCTGTACTGTAATAATTTGTTTGCTAAAGATAAAAATGGTGAAGGATGGTGTATGTTCTGTCATAGATGGGCACATGACGAATGTGCTGGAATTGACAGTGATCATGATGATGAATATATGTGTTCATTTTGTATATAATGGTTTGAAGTAGATTCCGAATTTTTTCTATGAAAAATAAAACGTTTCCTCCTAAAAGAAATTACATGTATAATTTGCATCCCATTTTACCCATATTCCATTTCCCATTTTACCTTCACAGTGTGGGTAAAATGGGAAATTGAAAGGGTTTCGAAAACATGACTTTTGGCCCAGAAAAATTGTCCTCATTCTTGATATGAAAACATATTCGGTTTTTAAAATGTCTAATTCTACTTTATGCGGAATTTCAGTCACATCACACAATTTTTTGGGGCTACACAAACTTCCAAGCCTTAAGTATCCCATTTTAGGCCACTTTCCCCTATGTAGTAATAAAATGATGAGTAAATATCAAAAGAAAAAAACATAAACAACTAAATATCACGTAATTTTTCATCCGGAAATTATGGTACCATATTTAAAAGATTGAAGCCTTCTGCTAATTTCAACTGTATTTATTTCTTTTGCAAAGAAAAAAAAGACGTTTTAAGTTAATTGTGTGCAGTTAGGGTCGACTCTAGATTATTTTGCACCCTAGACAATGTCAGAAACTGTACCCCCCTCACACACACACACCAAAAAACAGTTGTCTGGTAGTCGTGGAACAAATAATAAGCATAAAACTTAAAATTGCTAAATTTATTTTAAATTGCAAGAAGAATTAATAACCAATCGTTGACTATTATTCACAAATAAAAAAGAAAATATTTTGGTACACTAATCATTTCAAACTAATGGGCACTCCGTATAATGCATACCTCGCCATAGGTAACAAACATAAAGTAAAACCTATTACTTCACGCATCTATATGTGTATATGCTATGGTTGTAAGGTTACCCGACGTAATCATCCCGCAATGATACCACAATAATTTGCTTACAGTCAGATAGAGAAAGAAAGAAATGGACACATTTAAAAACGTTTCATAAAAGTTTTAATTTCAACCATATCAAAATCTAAAAACTGCATGCCCATTCCTTCACAAATTTTATCATCAATTCAACCAGACCAAATGCTGTTTCTCACGCATATTTAATTGATACAGTTACCAAACCAACTATTATTCTCTTTTCCAATGTTGTAGAGCATATGTAAGTTTCTATGAATTTGAGTTTTGTGAAAATATTTGCATCACTTGCTACCAATAGTGTGATAAGATACTTAGAGCAACGCAAACATTAGGCACATTATCCAGAATTTTTGTTTTAGTATGAAAATAATACTTCTTTTGGCAGAATAAACTTTGGAAGTCTACAAGCTATTGCTTTTAGGTTGCAGCACAGATCTTTTACATCCATATATGTGGTTTCATAATGCAATCAACATTTTTCAACATTTTTGCAGTCCTTAATTACGCCTTTGGTTGATTTGAACATTAGACTCAGGCATGTCAGTATGTGAAAGCTTGATTACATAAACAAAACATACAATCATTGTCATTTGTTTAATATGACTAACATCATGTGTGGAGTCCAGAATGATTGAATAGCATTTTGCTGAATTCGAATATATGTGTTCAAATTTGCTGATTTATAGTTCTGGCTAGAAATTGTATAAGCTCATATGTGCTCATATGTTGGTATGTTGCCCAGGGCAACATACCAGTGAATGAGTGGGAACCTGTTCTAAGACATATCGACTGAAAAAACATACTCATCATTTAGAAAACTATCAAGCCTGGCATGAACTTGAATTGAGTTTTTCTCAAGGAAAAGCACTGGATATCATTAACGAACAGAAAATTAGACAAGAAGTACAATATTAGTGGCAAATGTTACAACGCTTGACTGCTTCCTTCTTGGCATGCAAAATTTAATATTCCTCTATCAGAAAAAAATTGAACAGTACTAGCAATGGACATTTTTTAAAGTTTGTAGAATAACTAAACATTTTAAATCCTACCATGAATAACCATTATCATAAAGTTCAAGATCAAGAAACAATGTTTCACTATTTTAGATAAGATACCGTAATGAACTTATACAACTTCTAGCCAGTGCTATAAATCAGCAAATTTGAACACATATATTCAAATTCAGCAAAATGCTATTTAATCATTCTGGACTCCACACATGATGTTAGTCATATTGAACAAATGACAATGATTTTATGCTTTATTTATGTAATCAAGCTTTCACATACTGACATGCCTGAGTCTAATGTTCAAATCAACAAAAGGTGTAATTAAGGACTGCAAAAATGTTGATTGCATTATGAAACCACATATATGGATGTAAAAGATCTGTGCTGCAAGCTTATAGCAATAGCTTGTAGACTTCCAAAGTTTATGCTGCCAAAAGAAGTACTATTTTCATACTACAACAAAAATTCTGGATAATGTGCCTAATGTTTGCGTTGATCTAAGTATCTCCTCACACTATTGGTAGCAAGTGATGCAAATATTTTCACAAAGCTCAAATTTATAGAAAATTACATATGCTCTACAATATTGGAAAAGAGAATAATAGTTGGCTTGGTAACTGTATCAATTAAATATGAACGAGAAACAGCATTTGGTCTGGTTGAATTGATGATAAAATTTATGAAGAAATGGGCATGCAGTCTTTAGATTTTGATACGATTGAAATTAAAACTTTTATGAAACGTTTTTAAATGTGTCCGTTTCTTTCTTCCTCTGTCTGACTGTAAGCAAATTATTGTAGTATCATTGTGAGATGATTACGTCAAGTAACCTTCCAACCATAGCATATATACATATAGGTGCGTGAAGTAATAGGTTTTTACTTTGTGTTACCTATGGCGAGGTATGCATTATGCGGCGTGCCCATTAGTTTGAAATTATTAATATACCAAAATATTTTCTTTTTTTATTTGCGAATAATAGTGAACGATTGGTTATTTATTCTTCTTGCAATTTAAAATGAATTTAGCAATTTTAAGTTTTATGCTTATTATTTGTTCCACGACTACCAGACAACTGTTTTTTGGTGTGTGTGTCTGTGAGGGGGGGGGGGCAGTTTCTCACACTGCCTAGGGTGCAAGATAATCTAGAGCCGACCCTAACTGCACACAATTAACTCAAAACGTCTTTTTCTTTCTTTGCAAAAGAAATAAATACAACAGAAATTAGCAGAAAGCTTCAATCTTTTAATTATGGTACCATAATTTCCGGATGAAAATTTACATGATGTTTAATTGTTTATGTTTTTTTCTTTTGATATTTACTCATCATTTTATTACTACATACATTACACATGAAATTATGAAAACATAAAATTATTTTGGAAATAATTTTAAAGGGGAATTCGTATCAATTTCTTTACTTAAATAATTCAATTATTACATTTTATGTAAATATTACACTTTATGTGTTCCTGCCTTAGTACTGCCATACCTCCCCACAAGAAGTGATTTCACTTTTGAAAGGGATGATGTTATTTAAAGGGTGTGCTGTCAACTGTTTCAAAAGTGTTGAAAGCACTATTGCATCTTTTTAAGGAGTTAAAATGAGATGTAACATGCAGAAAATTTTGGTACATTCTGACTATTACATCTTATTTTATTAATATTAAAAAGCAAAGGCTATGCTGCCGATCGCCATTATCCAATTTGCAATAGAAAATTCAATTTGAAAAGTGATAAGAAGATTTTCCAGCCGATATCATATATAATCATAATTTCTTTAAGATAAATTAATTGAATTTGATAATGGTGATTTGTGCCGTAATTAACTGCAGCAAACTATCCGCACGTGATTGTAATATATAATTGTTTTCATTCCCTCGAATAATTGAAAATAAAGGTAATAAAAGCAAAGAATGACTTTCAAAAATCAACAGAGAAAATTTGAAGTACAGAAAAGTTTGAAATGAGCATTTTATTCATGGTGAGTACATTATATGGCACAGTATGGTTTAAAATTTAAGTTTAATAAATCTTAAAAAAAAGTAAACTTTTTTTAGTTTTATAATTTGTTTATACAATCATTGATTTATTGGCAATCAACTTCGTAATTTTTTTTGTTTCATAAATCTAAAATTAAAAAAAAATCAACATCAAATTAAAATCACTAAATCCAGTAGTAGATACCTGTAGGTTAATTTTGTTTGTGACAGACAAGACATCAGATGTGTAATATAGCACAGTTGACATAGAAGATAATATTTCTAGGAAAATAAATTTTATTCACATATGTATATCTATATCACAGCTATTTCCTAGGGAAGATTCAAAATCTCAAGTTGTCTACTTATTTAATATAAAATTAAAAACCCATGGTGGCAGACATGACATAAAACCGACATGAGATTTCAGTGACCATGAAGTTCTATCAAAACTCTCTGAATTGGCAAGAGATTGATTTGTGAAAACATTTTTTTTCATATAATAACGTTTCCAAGTATTATCATGTTGATTTTCAAAAACATTACAATATAATTTTTATGTGAGCAATCTTCATCAATCATAAGGATCTTCACCTCCAATTTCGTTGGTTTTAGCTTAATATAAGCTTTTATATCCAGGATCTAGCTGCGATAGATAAGATTTGTAATGTGGTTTCATGGCGTTCTAGCTGTTGCTTATACAAAGCAGTCGTCTGCTCAGATGGTTGCTACGGGAACGTGACGTAGGTGAAACCTCCCTATACTAATCATCATGTACAATATATTATGAGTACAATATATTATATGACATTTCTATTCTCACACATGAGAGGTTTACCCTTCCTACCATCTATTTAGTTCTCTTATTGATGTAACTTCATATCCAGACAATACTTATTTGACATAATTCATTTACACTCAAGAAAGCTAATTATAGTATCAGTAATGTACAATAAAAGTGAATGCATGTTGGTTTAGGTTCCACGGTCATTTTATACACACACTGGTTAATTTCTAAGTGCCCATAAATTGGAGTCTTTAAACCACAGAATATTAAATCTGTGTGTATTTTATCTAAAAAAATTGTATTCTCTTAATGAATAAAATAATAAATCCTAATGATCATTAAATAGTGCTTAATGTATTGCATTTTACTGAATATTGTGTACAAAAATAGTTTTGTATGACTTTTTAAAAAAAATTTGTTGTCTATAAATGTTTCAACATGACAGGAGGTAATGACATCCCTAAACACATAATAATGATTGAAGAGAATTTAAATTGGAATTTTTCTATAAGGGGATGGTGGAGAATAACACATTTAAAGGATGGGGAACACTGATATAAAATATTAATATTGCTAAAGAAAATTAATTTTTTGTAAAAACTATTATTTGTATTTTCAAATATTTTTAAACATGCATCTTTTACATCTCCTCCTTATAGGTACATGAAAATGTGCATTAAAAAGATATAGATATTCAAAAATTCCAATAAAACCCTCCAAAATATCTATTAGGAAACCTAGATTAAGGTTTTTATTCTTTCTGTAACATGACTTTTTTTATACGCAATACATTTACTTTAAGAACCTCATAATAATATGCAAGTGTTATAAAACAATACATTTCAATATGAGACTGCTAAAATAACAACTTTAATATTGTATCATACTGTATTATATATGTTCTGTCGACACCAATACACACCACACCACTGTTAAATAAAAGAATAGATAAGGTAAATGAAGTTTGACATAGTTTTTCATTTCTTTTAATGTAAAGTATATTTATATAACATTTATGATCTAAATTATAAAATGTATATTTGTAATTTGGAATGCAAACAATTGCATAACTAAACAATTACTTATAAAATAATTGTTTGCAATTGATTAAAGTTCTTAGTTTAAAAACTATAACAGTTACATTGACTAACTGCAATTGTGTCAAACGCCCGAAATAATAGGGATACTTGATACACTTTTCTCCAGTATTAGTATAATGATGAATAAATAGCTTTCTTCATACAAAAAACTACCATAATTCAAATATTAAAACTAATTGGAAGAAATAAATCAGTCGGTATCTAAATTGACTGACAAAAACTCATTACAAACTTCATTTGAAGAGATTAAATACTCAACTTTCTTTCAGCAGATATGGATAACTTAGATTTATACATGATTCCTTTCTTATTTATAAACAACAGTAGTTATAAACAATCTGTTGAGGAAATAAATTGAAAAATATATGAATTTTAAAATACATCAAATATTTTCAAAACTGGAGTATAATTACTATCCATATTTATCATTTCATTTCATAATTTTATTTAATATAATTTTCATAATTTCGTTTAAAATCTTACAATATATTGTTTATTCGGTTATCTACTTCTGTGGTTTAAGCACAGCTGAGATTGTTTCCAGCTAAATGCATATAGCAACCTATTTTTGTTGTGGCCCTAGAATTGGATTTTAAAGGGGGGCATTGACTTTGCCCCAAACACCGAGAATCATAATAATGTCTTGCATGGAAGAACGCGGGGTGTCATAAAATAATCAAATCGGTCATCTAGTGTGTCTTATATATTTGTGAAAACTCATAAAATTATTTCACATAGTAAAAAATTTAAATTACTTATTACGCACCTTTCATAACCGTTCCCGGACACTCAAAACTGCTATGTTATGAGTAAGTCAAGGGTCAGTCGAGTGGTCTGGGTTTTCGACTTCTTTCATAACGTGAAAATTTGATAATACTTTGAGTTAGGCTGCTATGTTATAAATATGAATAATTTTATTGAAAGCTGTAAATAATGAGTAGAATAAACTGCAAATTAAAATTCTTGCTTTACAATATATGTTTTGTAATATTTTGAAAAAAAAATCTGACGGGGGCAACACATGACTTTCCTTATATAATGCAATGAATTTACTACTTTTACAGTTATAAAAAAAATATTTTTCTTATAGTAGATACTTATATTCTTTCCAAGATATTGAATTTTCTTCAAATTAGTCGTCATTTTCATTGATTTAGCGTCATTTTTATCTATTTGGCAAGATTTTCGTTAATTTGGCAGCATTTAAAAAGTCGCCAAGTTGGCAACATTCCGCCAAATTTGTCGCCAAAATCTCGCCAAGCGTTATGGACGGCGAAATAAGATATTCTTATATTTGGCGTTCAAATACAAAAGTATTACTCAAAGTATCTTTTCTCATAAATGGAACGGGCTAGATTCACAAGAATGATGACACCAAATTTATCGCAGGGTATCACATATGAAAAGTGAACATGTTTCTCAACAGTTAATATATTTTTTTTAATTTATAGGATATTTTGATAAATTTATTTGAAAAATGTTCAATATCTCGAGAACGGATCATGCTATCGTTCTAAAGTTTATGCCAATCGTTTTCTAAGGAAAAATTACATAACAAATGTCTATTTGTGTAATTTTATTATATGTTTTGATTTTTTGATGATTTTTTCGAAATTTCACTCGAAAATTTAGGGGGTGTTCTGAAAATTCGATTACGTTTAAAAACAATAGGCTTCCAGTATTCACGGATTGTGATTTTTATACCAAATGTCATTCAAATCGCTCCATTCGTTCGTGAGATATCGTCTCCACAGACTCACACTAAAAATTAAACAGGAAGCAAAAAACACACTTTTTAATTTAAAATTAGGAGTTGTAGTACATTAATAACCCTAAGTAGAAGTTACTTATAAAGTTATTTCCAGTTAAAACTGGAACGCTACTTTTACATGGTTATTATACTTTGACATAGAAAAGAATAGAGCTGTTTCAACCACGTGGCATTCCCTTAGTAACGAGCCTTGGCAACGCTTGCTGGTAGACATATAATCCATAGATCGCCCATTAGCATACACGTTGTACGTTGCGTCATATATTTTCAGGGTATGGATGATCGACATAAAGATCGATATGTTCTAAAGATTGCATCAGTAGAAAACAAAGATCCGTATTCAATGTGTACACTTCAAAATTTCAAACACAAACTTATATTTGTTTCATATATCATTGCCAGCATTTTAAGTTGGCAACATAGACGTTCATCATTGCGACACATAGACGTTCATTGTTCAGAAGAAACAATTCGTAATTTCCTTTTAATATATAGAGTGACGATAAAAAAAAGAGTAATAATTACCTGAAATAAAGTAATCTTCACATACAGTAATTTTTATTTGCACTGCTATGGAAAGCATTGTAATCATGTCGAAAATCGCAACTCGAGTTTTTGACGTATCTACACGTTTTGGGACTTCTAGAATACGAAAAAATATTTTTAACGTAACGTCTGTGTGTCTATCTCTGCAATATTTGTATCCACTCTAATTCAAAAACTAACTGATCAAATTTCATAAAATTTTATGAGTAAGTCACTTATGGGTGACCCTAGTACTGATTAGATTTTGGTACGATTCGTGATAAAAGAACCTATCTTTTCTGCAAAATGGCTCTCAAAAATTACCTTTATCCACTCTAGCTGGAAAAGTAATAGACTAAATTTCAGAAAATGTGGTAGGTCAGTCACTTGTGGGTTACCCTGGTGCTGATTAAATTTTGGTACGATTCGGTATAGAAAGAACCTGTCTGCTTTACGAAATGGCCCTTAAAGATTTTCTATATTTCCTCTAGTTGAAAAACTAATAGACCAAATTTCACAAAAGTTGGTTGATAAGTCACTTTTGGGTTACCCTGGTGCTGATTAGATTTTTAAATGATTCAGAATTTGGTATAGTTCTTTTTTTTTCGCTACTCTACCTTTGAAAATAAACCCATTTACTGAATGAAAACAAAATTTGAATTGAAAATGCGAATTCAGTGTAATTTAAAATTATTAGGGTGTTATTTTGTGTGACATGAATATAAGACTGCAAGGAAAATCGTGTTGCTCACATCAGATTTTTATATTTTCAATAAGTTCAGCTCTTTTGATGGCCAACAGCCACTTCTCTCGGCGCCTCTTCACTAATTCATCTCCTCTAATTAATGCAGCAAGGAATCTAAAAAAAGATTTACTGTCCGATTTTCGGATATGGAAACACCACAAACAGTAGGCATGATAACAAATATAAGGATATAACGCTAAGGTTATAAGGCTATACACATGAGTATATTTACAAACTCAACCGAAAAACATTCAATGTATGTCTACCAGCAACGTGTGCTAGGTGGGAGTTTGGCGGCGTGACGTCTGCTGAAACATCTCTCATAGGGCTTTTGAGAGACTGCCGAATCATACATAGAATAAATATCATAGAAAAATGTTTCCATCCGTAATACTATGAAGACAAAATTAAATCTCCGTATTTTTGAACACATAAATGGCAAATTAATGAAAATCCTCTTTCTGAAGTACATGAAATAATTTTAAATTATTTAAAAAATTTACCTTGGATGAATCTCTGCTTCTTCTGACATATCTGGAGACGTGTGTGGAATGTCATATTGGCTCCGCCTCCGTTTCTGCCCATACTTACTACGGATACCTCATCTCAATATATGCGGCGCGGCCATTTCAAAGCCTTCCTGCTCTTTACTCTTTTATGAAGGTGGCTATGCTCGATGGTCGTAAAAGATTCCGGGACATCTGGCAACAGGCGAACAGAATTTGTTTATTTATTGCGTGTATTTAGCCTTCTATTATTTTGATTTTAAAGACAAAATTCACGATGAATAATATATTTTTGAAAGGAACTTCGATTTTATCAGCAGCCTCTCGATATGAAATTTTTTGTAATCTTTCTTTAACTAACAATTTTTATTTTGGAGCAATTTCAACCATAGGAAAGTTTGCTCGTATTGCTCCTTTTCATTCTTGTACAGTAGTATGCCAGTCTACAGACGAAGAAGCATCGGAACAACCAAAGAGGATATATAGAAATCCTGTCGACTGGTTACCATTTGAATGGCATAGACGGCCTATGCGTAACTATTTTCGAGATAGTGGTGAGTTCAAGCAAATTTGTCTCTAAAATTGAAATTAAATAAGTTGATTTCCCTATATTAGAATTTTTTATGATAACCTGATATTTATTAATACATTCGTTAAAGATTAAAGGGAACAGATGTAGTATAATCCCTTTTCCATTGTAGGTGAGATTCTGGCAATCCCTGCTATGATTTGAAGAGCATTCCATTTTGGCAACCCTATCTGCTTCTTTTATCGCCAAGGTAAAAATCGCCCTTTTGTCGTCATATGTACAATAGTTGATCTGTAGCAATTCAAACATGGGCTTACACCACTTCGCGGCCTAACCCGCTACGCTCTCCCGCAAAAATAACATCACAGAATTCGGTCCAGCTGGCTCTCGGATAGCTGTTTGTGTAACAGGTGTTCTGTGGCTCATAGAATATAACATGAAAATTTTCTATTTTTACCTTGGCGATGCTAAAACCATTGCCAGAATAAAATGTTGTAATTTTTACCATGGCAAAAAAGGGTTGCCAGAATCTCACCTAAAATCGCCAAGAATGAAAAAGGGATTATACTACATCTGTACCGATTAAAGCAGTGATTGATTAATACTTTCTGGGACCCCCAAGGCCGATTACAATTGGAGGCTTTCTGTACATTTTTAATGATTTTTGAAGGCGTTAAGTAAACATTTTCAGTAATGTTTCTACGAGTTTATTTGTTTGATAAACTTTTATATAATATAATATTACATAAGTAATAAGATACATCTATGGATTTTAGAAACAGCAAATTTACCGATTTTGAAAAATTAATACTCTTGACAAATTCATGTTCAAAGCATATTAATGCATGTTCAATGCATTTTAATTATTAATACTCATTTTATTTACAATTAAATATATTGAGGTTACAATTAAATATATTGATAATACTCAGTGGCGCACCTAGAATATTCCTAAGGGGGGGGGGGGGGCAGTGGTACACAAAGTTTTTATGAAGGAGGATAACACCTCGATACATTTTCCGTGAAAAAATGGTCAGAGGCCATATCAATTAACAAGGTGGTTGTCTTTTTTTGTACATTTATTTTTATCAAATTACTAACAATTCTCCCTTCAGTGCAGTGCAAGATAATTAAATGATTAGAAGAAGAAGTACTAGATATTTATACAATACAATACAAATTTAGAAATAGATGAAGATAAAATTATTTGTTCTGGTCTGCTTATACTGTATATTTGTTTTCAACCACTCTCTTATGATTACATATTGTTATATTATTCAATTATGATCTATACATATCCATAAAACGAAGTTCAGCCTTCTGTTCTTCTTTGTAACCAGATCATTTATTATCTGGTCTGGATCAATTTCCACTTCACGGTGAATGTTCATTAACGCAAGTCCATTCAGTCTGGTTTCACTCATACTCTTTCTCAAGTAAGTTTTCAACCTCTGCATTGTGGAGAATGACCTCTCAGCACTGCTTGTTGATACTGGGAGGGTGGCATACACTTTCAAAAGTTCAAACACAGTAGGAAAAGTCCTTTGGTCACAAAAGTTAAGCAGTTCGATTGGGCTTTTAGTTTCCTTGTTCAATGCAGAGACCTTCATGTACTACAGATGTAGTTCAGCTTTCAGAGTATTATCTGATCTAGATCCTAAATCATCTGCAAATTTCCTGGATAAGGCAATAAATCTCTCGTTTTCTTCCAGTGTCGGTTGCCTTCCATTCGGAACGACAGATGCAAAACTTTGTAGAAATTCCTTATGTTTGAGAAATTTTTCATGGAGGTGAGTGATGAAATTATCAATCCATAGAATGAAAACAGAAAGTCTGTAGTATTCTTCAGGAGTCTGTACGTTGAAATTTGATCTGTAAATTTGTCTGGTGGCACAGCGTGGTAGAGTAATGTTTTCTCCATATTGTTCCAGCTTCTTAACAGCTTGTTCAAACAGATGGTGAAACTCGTTCTCTGCGTTCTCTCGCATTATAGATATAGCTTTCGTAACGACTTCTACGTCACTCACAGCAGTTGCCAGATCAAGGTTCACTTCCTGCAGCTTTTCACTCAGACGAACACTGCAGCTGAGTAATCTGTCAGCTGAAAAATGTGCTATGACAAACTGTGATGTTAACATTGAACACAACAAGGTATGAGCCTCTGTTGATGTCTCCTACAGATAGTAATCTCCTCCAGAGCCTCAATTACTTGATCAAACAAAGAAACCATAACTGTGACGGCATCATGTCTCTCCACCCAACGAGTAGGACATATTTGGCACTGATTTCTGTCTTTCCCTGATTAGCTGCATTAATTTTGCTGGTGAGAACATGGTTTCGTTTTGGTGTTTTGAAAAAACGAGATATTTTCCCTATTATTCCAAAGCTGTTTCGGATATCCGGAACTCTAGATGAATAAGTTATGGCTAGGTTCAAACAGTGTGATGCACAATGAACGTCGGGGTCTTTGGGGTGTTGCTCATATATAATTGCTTGAGCGCCATTATACTTCCCACTCATTGCAGAAGCTCCATCGAACCCTTGTCCACTGCGGAAAGACGTATCATGTTGCAGTCTGCAAGACCTTTAAGAACAACATCTGCAATTGCTTGACCTATAGTTTCAGGCAGGGGCACAAACTTAAGGAAGTTCTCCACTATCTTAAATTCAATTTTATACTTATCATTTGTATCAAACCGTTTCAAATAACAAATGCAAAGTGTCATTTGCTCTACCGTTGCAATATCTGTGGTTTCATCACATAAAACCGCAAAACATTTGGCCTCATTCACCTCAGTTGTTATGTGCTTCACAATGAAATCATTGCATGCTGAAATAATCTCATTTTGTATATTCCAACTTATGTAAGTGGCATTTTTTGCACAACCTTGTAGGTGAGTTTTCAGCATTTCTTCTCCTGCATCAACTCGGAGTCGCAAAAGAGCTCTAAAATTTCCTTCCCTTTGGCATGGTTTTGACAATACGTCCAAATCCCCACACTTTCTATGCCCTCCCATGGCCAACCCTTGTCTTCCACAAAAAATCACTGTTTTGATAATAGGTTTAAGAATAGTCCTATTCTGCAAAACTTGTTTTTGCTTGCCTCTGTCCATTACTTGATCCACAGAAACCGTTTTTCCTTCTGTGACCCTTAAGAACTCATCGGTTTTTAGAACTGAATCCTTATGATAGAAAAAAGTTTCATGTTGGCTGAACTTCTCCAAGGCCTGCTTCAAATTATTAAATCCTTTTGAAACAAGTTGACCTGTGGCTTGTGTCGATCTTAAACCGACTTCATGGGGTGCAAAGAGAACACAAAATTTGCAATAGGCACTGTCCTCTGCCTTTGAGTAAGCTAGCCAGTTATGCTTACTCAGCCAAGATGAGCAGAACTTCCAAGTGTGGTGAGGTTTTACTTGACTTGATACAGCACTAGTGACAGTGGCAGGAAAATTGTAATTTGCATATGGTTCCCAATATGGTTCCGATATTTTAGCGCTGTTATCCTATCCTCATCAGTGAGGTTAGATTTCTTGACATAATTAGAAATATCTGCAGCCAGAATTTCCATTTCAACTGTGTTTGATATTTTGTTTTGGCCTACCTTTACCTCCTCACAAGCGTTTGAAGACAGCCAGGGGTCACGGGTGTTGCTTGCTTCGACTGCAGTCTCATCAATGTAACCAGAGCTCAGGGAAACGTCGTTGGGAATGTTACTATTTTCAATCTTACCTTTTTTAAAAAATAACTTCCCAGTGTCTGTTGGCCTAGCCCTTTTCGTTTTTCACTCATTGTCGTTTTTTTACCTTGCTCCTCAGTTATTCAAGCACAAAATTTGCTATATAGCCAAAATATGCACGTGAACACACACACTGATCGTTAAAGATTCATTTCACTGTTAGATCAATTGAACGTTCAGGACCATTATTAAATTCACCTATTCACCACGCAGGTCCTCGTTCAGAAACTACCAATTCACTCTTATCACACTGTGTCATAACGTCACACTTTATTTCAACTCACAGCAACACGATTCGCGAAGCGTTGGCACGATCTATTTATTCACTTCCATAATTTTCTCATTGGGTAAACGAAATCCTCGAGTTTCCGAGCGAACAGCCGCTTCCCGCCGTTTACTGTTTATATAGGGACAGGGTGGCACCTTTGATGTCACTCTTCAGAGCATCTGGTACTTTCTCGAAGGCAAACCTAGTTCTCCCTTGCGCTAACAGCGCCCTTCGCTTTTTGCTTTGTCAGCCCAAGGGGGGGGGGGAGAGGGGGGCAGCCCCCCCCCCTGTGAGTGCACCACTGAATGTACTTAACCTAGCATCAAATAAATAAAGCCATTCACCCTAAAATAAAATATTAATTATAAAATAGCTTATTTTTCACATTGTTTTCACTTAATTATTTTTTTAAATAATGTTTTATCATTTTAAAGAATGTTAAAAAACGAACATCATTTCTTAAATGGTTGATTCGCATTCAGCAATACAAATGAATGGGTTCTATATAAAAATGCGAGCATTGCATTTCGGAACCACATCTATTACTTTCCTAACTAATACACTAAATTCAAAACTGCATGACTAAATTAAAAAATTGCCACTATTTTGGTAGCATAGCTAGTTTTTCACACCGAGGGTATACTTTTAGCATCCCTAAGGCATAAAAAAAATTGCTCTTGTAGGATCGGGGGTGCATGTGGAGCACCTCTGGTTCCCGGATTATCCTTTACCACTCACTGGTCACGTCATTCATCTATCTTTAAAAATACAATTGACTCATCCAATATTTGTTTGGCTGGAATCATATAGTTTTGTTGTGTATTACCTACCACATGACGTGACCATTGTGCACATCAACCCCTAATGCCTTGTCTTGGACCAGAGAAGTATTCATTTTATTTCTTGCTCCTTATCATAAATCTCCTTAAAAGAAAGAACATTATTTTCTTACAAGAAAAAATTTAAAGAAGTAAATACCAAAAGAAAGATCTAGAATCATTGAAACTGTGCTTTCCATTTCCATATTGGCTGTAATTATCATTCTATAAAACACTTCTTTTCAAACCCAATTTAAAATCTTATTAATAAAGCTCTTAAATATTGTTTTATTTTATATTTCTAAGGATTGTAAATCAAAATCCAAGAAAAAGCTCCCAACATCAAAAATGACAAAATTAACTTTCTGAGGTATATGTGCTTATGCTTATAATAAGAATTTCCCCTAAATCTAAAGGAAAAATAATTTTCTGAGTTATGAGCCCTCGATAAAAATTTACCAAGGATTCTCAGAACCAGGAAAGACAATGTCAAAGGAAAAATGTACCTGTTACCAATACTAGGCAAAAAAAAAAAAAAAGTATTCCATAATACTACTATTAAACAAAATTACATTGAGAGTTTTCTGTCTATAAATTTGTTGATCTCCTTAATACATTTTGTGCTGATATTGATATTTTCATTTTGACTCTTACCAATTTTAAAAAAGCCTGTTTTAATTTACTTGACATGTTTACTGTTTAGTATTTTTGTATTTTATATTTGTGGTTACTGTAATTAGATATTATCTGTAGTTGCAGCGTAAATTGAATTTTGCTTTTTAATTTCTCATATTAAAATACTTAAAAGTGTTTACTCTCATCAATGAATTAATGTTATCAAGCATTCATTTATTTTTAATTATAATTATTTTATATTATTTTCAATAGTTAATATTAAATTTAAAAATTATTAAATTTATAATCAAATATGGAATTTAGAATTCTACATTTTTAAAAAATATTTTTAGGTGATCTAGTGCAAACACTGGAATATGATCCATCTTGGCCAAAGCCTGACTTTGAATTTTCTGATGAATTAAAAACGTGAGTATGAATGGTTTATTTATATTTAAAAAAGCATTCATTTTGTTTAAAAATATTTTTTTTAATGTTGAATATTGAGAATTTGCATTATACATAAAATTTATATTCTTTACTAGCAGTATACATGTTCTTTGCATGGAATAATAATATAAAGAAATTAAAACTTGAATTGTGTGCAACTTTAAATGACTTTGTTATTCTAAACATTTTATTAAAACATTTAATTTAATTCTCCTTAAAAGATGTGTAAGAATCTCTATTCTTGCTATACAAAATTATCTTCACAGGCAGATCTGAAAGAAAAAACCCCATCCTGGTTCCGTTTGTAAACACATTTACAAAAACTATTATAAACTATTTAATTCTCACAAAGCGACGGGGATTATGAAGGAAATTGAACTTAATTTTGCAAAATATTGAATTTTCATAAATTAGGAGTCATTTTCATTAATTTAGTATCATTTTATCAATTCCGCCGCATTTTCATTAATTTGATGAAATTTTAAAAAGTCGCCAAATTTGTCAGAAAGTGGAACAGTTGGACTAAGAGACAAACACTACCGAAACATCATTACAATACTATCATCTTTCAAAATGCAATTAATTTCATTGATTTGGTGTCATTTTTATCAAGTTGACAACAGTTTTATCAATTTGACGATATTTTCGTTCATTTGATGATATTTGAGCAATTTGGCCACATTTTAAAAGTGGCTCTGATATTGTCAAGTAGGATGGACTGACAGTAAAAAAACTACCAACCCATCATTACAATACTATCCCCTTCCAAAACAAAACTAATTTCATTTATTTGGCATCATTTTTATCAATTTCGCAACATTAAAAAAAGCCCGCCAAACCTCTCATCAAGCGTTACAGGGATGGACGGACGTAATCATGTATATTTTCGTAGATTAGAAGATATACTCATGTATTAGAAGATGTATCCATACTACAATATATGGATTTTAAAATGTTTACCCAAAATAAACAAATTGTGTAAGAATTTGAAAATATCAATAATCTAAATGTGTTAAACCCAAAGGCCTTAATGATATATGATCTAATGAAAAATGCAATTCTAAAAAAAAAAAATGTATTTATAAATATATTTCTTTATTATTTAAATAGAAAAATATTTACTGGTGTAATAACTCATTGGGTTTAATTTGTTTTGGACAAACCGTAGGTTTGTCTATCCCTTTGAGGAGTGGATTGTCCCGGAAGCATTCCCGAGTGAATCGCTTCGGAAGTGTTCCCCGTCAAACACATACATTGTTTTATTATAAGTAGAGATTTCTACAATTAAAAGCAAATTTAAAATTTGATCTTTTATTGAATATAAATGTAGGGACTTTGCAATTTTGCTAATTGTACAAAATTACACAATTTCCATTTAGGAGTCATTTTACTTTTCAAAAATCTCAGCACGATTAGACCAATATATATTGGCCATATTTTCCGCAAAAAAAATATTTATATTTCTAATAAATGAGTGCCCCCGCTACTTAAATAATATAGATACATATAACAACATATTCCAAATCTTGATCACACACTAGGACGTGCACATCCATTATGCATATGTGTGAATGGACAACACGATTCGATTCCCCGGTTCTGTAGGCATGGCTTGAGTAGTTGGAAAACTGTGAAAAGGAAATGCTCGGAAAGAAAATAAACAATTTCAAGAGTTCAATCACTTAAATTTTTTTTAATTAATAAATGGATGGATTTAGGAATTTTTTTTTTTATTCTGGAGCAGTCTTTGATATTATAAAGATCTGCTGTTAAATTATAAACATCTGATGACACATGATTTTTTTATATCATAATATAAAAGTCAGGGAAAATTAAAATGCACATATAAAATATATATAACTTTTAAATTCATGGAAATTTGTCTATTAATCGTATGGATTCAGTTCAAAGTTTGTTTGAAATATAATTTTTCAATTTTTTCGATAGTGTCAAGATGGAAACGTTATGATAATATTTTAGGTCTCAAAGGAATCAATTTGTGTGAATATTACCCAAAATCTTGGTAAATGGGGCTAGAACATAAAATAACTAAAAAATTAATTTGAAATTTTAATAAATAACACCAAGATACACCTATTCGGATCTTGAAGTGCCTGTTAACTGAATTTTATGGCCGTATGATGCTTAGATTTTCCACTGCAGGCTACACAAACAGAAACTTGGACATCTTCTTTTATTATGTAACATACACTAGTAATCATAATAGTGGTTTCCAATTAGTTGGATGTCAAAATACATCTAAATGGCATCAGTGTTGGATTTAAGCAGTATCATATGGCAAATTGTGATACAAATCATGCATGAATGATATACAAATTCAATTTTGTGTCGCTGTTATAGCGAAACATCCATAAATTATTAAATTTTCGCAAAATTTTATTTGAAACATTCTACCCCTTTTTACTCATCTTGAGCTTTCACCAATCTCTTTACTCGGAACATTATATATCAAAGATTCACTTTTGTGTGCTGTTCTACATAATTTATGTAAATTTTTGCAGTTAAAAGTGCATGATATATCTCATATGCATAGCAATAACGAAAACTGTTACAGAAAATCAATTTTGCGTAGCAGTAGTGCTATGCAAAAAATGTAAGTAAATCCAACACTTGTTGACATACAAACCAAGGTAGGGTCATTCCACATCAAATCAATACAAAAAAAGAAACATTTTAAACCCGACCGACACCAATTTTTTTGGCTATTTTGTTCTACACTCATATATAAGACTTTATGCAAAATTTTAGCCCCTAATTTTCATTATTATTTATTGTGTATAAAAATTTGTAGTTTGGAAAATCTGGTAATTTTATGATTCTTGACATATTCAAACATCTGTATATTTTGACCTAATCTACTGATTGCATTGAAATAAGGCTTATTTTAGTTTCAGATATGATCTTTCTTGTGATATGTGGGTTATTTTCTGTAAACAGGAGTTTTACATGTCCCAGGTGATTTAATAAAAGTTTGTGTGACTTGGGACTGATTTTGGACACTGATTAGTTTTACTATACTGTAGTTCATATTTGTCACCCATTAGCTAAAAAAACAGTTTATATTTCTAATATTTAAAAAAAATCACAACTTTATTTACAACCCTTCATTTTCTATATTTCTTTTAATTTGATGTTTTATATTAAATTAGACAATTTAAAATACAAACAGTAATAAAAAATCCACAATGCATTAGAGCAATATTTTAAATTAATTTTTTACAACTGTCCCTTAGCTTTTTTGTCATTCACTTGTCTTTAAATTTTAGCACCTCCTTCTGTACATAGATGACAACAAAATATAATTAAAGTATTATTCTTTTTTATTAAAGTCCATATTCACCATTTCAAGAGTTTGACTATGTCCTAGCTATCATTTTGTGCAGGGAAATATTATAAAACTGAACAATTTTGGGTAAGTATTTTTATTCTTTGTCATTCCCCTGTCTTTAATTATTCTCAGAATAAAAAAGTAAATAATTTTTTTAACATATATATGTGTGTTTAGTTAATATAGCAAACTTAATATTAAGTTTGGCTGAAATGCAAAAAATACTCATATACTAAAAAAGTAAAATCACATGATTTGTTATTCTCCTGTCGTCATTTACCTGTCTTCTTGGTAGACAAGTGAATGACATTAGAACAGGTGAATTACATTTAAATTAGGTTTTCTTTTTAGAAGATAAAACAAATAAGAAGTTAGTTCGAAATATAAGATTGCAATTAAAGTAAAACATTTTTTTCATTTTTCTAATGATATGTATATACAGGGTGTCCAGTGCTATTGGTGCCCAATGGCTATTTCCTCAACCATTAGTCACAGAGATATACTTCCAATTGCAAATATGTTTTAAATTTTAAAATCTTGAATTTAATCTTGAGAAACAGTTATCTGTGAGAAACAGTTTAAATCAATAAATACATTTCTGAAAGAAATACGAAATATAAAGTTTTATACATTCCCTTGTCCTACCAATTATATTTAGGAAAATCATCCTCATACAATTTCATGCAAAATAAAAAAAAAATCTTCCTTTTACGACCAAAATTCACCGTGTTATGAAGCATCAAACTTTATGACTTAAGTCGCTTTTCCACACGTAAAAATGTTCCATTTCAGGCAACCAACCAATCAGGGACTGTATTGACCATTTCTCAGCACAAAAAGTGCTCCAACTTTAAACAGCTATAAGTTAGTCAATAAAGGTCGTAAAAGGATAATTTTTTTTTTAATTTCGTATAACATTGTGTGAGGATGATTTTCCTAAATATAATTGGTAGAATCGGGGGACTATACAAAAATTTATATTTCGTATTTCTTTCAGAAATGCATTTATTGATTTAAACTGTTTCTAAGGTAATAGATTTTAAAATTTAAAACATTTTTACAATTGGAAGTGTATCTCTGTGACTAGCGGTTGAGGAAATAGCCATTGGGCACCGATAGCACTGGACACCCTGTATTCCTGTATATATACACACTAACAAAGCAGTTGCCTATATTAAGTGTCATACCCCTGTCATGCTGTATTTACTTGTCTTGAAAATAAAAATTTGCATTTTCTATTTAATTTTCCCAAAATAATCGCAGCTACTGTTTCTCTTTTAGTTTAAACCACCCATGTTCAAATATAATGCAGAAAACAAGTTAAAAAATAGAAAAAAAAATATATTGTAACAAAAAAAAAAAAAATGACCCTTGTCACATGATTTGTCCTTTAACCCTGAACTTCAAAAAGTGTATTTTTTTATATTTTGTTGAAATGCTATTTATCTGAATTATATGAAAATTTCAAGCTGGAAAAACCAGGGTCCGTAGTTATTTATTTATTTTTTTTAAATAAATGCGTTATATGAGCAGCTATTTGGAAAATGTTGAAGAAATGTTAAGAATAATGGTGTTTATTTTTAAATTATTTAGTCAGTTATGCTTTTGAGTGTGTTTCCAGCATTTTTGAAATACTATCTGCTCATATAACGTATTTATTTTTAGAATTTTTATTACTACGAGCCCCTGGTTTTTCAAACTTGAAATTTCTGTGTAATAGAGATAAATAGCATATCAACAAAATATATTTTCTGAAAAAAATTAAAGATACATTAATGCAGTTCAAAATCAAAGGTCAAATCAAGTGACCTTAAAATGAAAAATATCATTTACTGCATCATGTGATATATCACAAGAAAGATCATATCTGAAGCTATAAAATAAACTCTATTTCAATGCAAATGATAGATTATGTCAAAATATGCAGATGTTTAAATATGTCAAGAATAATGAAAAATTCTCAGATATTCCAAACTTCAAATATTTTATAAATAAAAAACCTAATGAAAATTGGGGGGGGGGGGGGGGGGGGCTAAAATTTTGCATGCAGTCTTATGTATGAGTGTACAACAAAATAGCTAAGTTTTAAAAAAAAAATGATGTTGGTCGGATTGGGGCTGTGTTGATATGTTATGGAACGACTTGGTAGAAATACACAGCCAATGTTGAAAAAGGTAAAAGGTGTATAATCATAATCTAGGGAGAGAATTTTGCAGGTTAATGTTACTTGCTCTTGTGTTTAGGGGTAGATGTAGTGAATTTTTATATAATAGTGATAAATAGTATATCAACAAAAGATATGTACATATGTAAAAAAAAATTAAAGATGCATGTTTTTCTACTGTTGTCAAATCGTGTGACTTTGAAATTAAAAATATTTACAGTCGTGTGACACATCACGAGGAAAGTCATACCTTAAGCTACAAAATAGTATTTTATGATACAGAAAATATTGAAATTAATTTTATTTGCATGGAATTGGTTTTTTTGCAGTAGAATTAATTACTCTTAAATTATTCTGCAAGCAGCAGAATACTTTTGATTTATTGTATTAAATTATTTTGCCTGCAATAGCATGCTTATTGAATATTTGTTTCATATTTTTCAGAGCAAGTGATGACATCAAACATATATTTTCTCTTGCTTGTGCTTCAAAGGCAAGTTCAATGTTTGATAGTTTTATTGTAAACTTAATTAAAAATATTTATTATCTTACTACTGTCATTCAATCAACATACACGGTTCATGTATATGTGGCCCAGGGAAAACTAGAAATCATCAAATTTAAATTCTGTTCAAAATCTAAAAGAAAACTAATTACTTTTTTATTGTACTTCATAAAAAACCTGAAACGTTTCAGTGAAAACCTATAAAAATCCTTTGTTACTATCTTGAAAGAATTAAAATTTTTTAATAATTATTCTTATTGTACTCAAAACCAATATTTTGATTTATAAAATGTAATTTCATGGCTATTTTGACAACAAACTAACTAATTTGCCTCCTGTTATTTTATTTTACCAATTTAAATGCACTATGAAATGCCTATAAGGACTAATGCCTAATATGAACTAAATGACAGGTATACAGTCTACACATAACATCTTTTACACATGTGAAATAATATTAAGAATGACATTATCAAATATATTTATCAACTGAGCAATGTAACTTTATTTAAATTAATTAAAAAAGAGACTGCTCCTAAATTGTCTTTTTTTAAGTCATTGTCTTTTCTAAAAGTCACTTTTCTGCTATCAACTCCCCCCCCCCCCTTTAGCCATTTTCTTCTTGTTTTGGTCACTTTTCTAACAATTTAGAAATCAGTTAATTGCATATTATGGAATTACCAATGCACTGCCCAATAATAGCAATATCAATGTTGTGCATTGATCGATAAAAATGCAATATTCAACAGTTTGGTCAATAATCACTTATTTAGTATTCTTATATTAGCACATCAGAGGTTGAACTAACAGTAAACCTCTTGCAACTGCCTCGGTCAGCTTTAAAAGATTCTGTTCTGTCCTTTACTTTTTGAATACAGGAGGTGGATAATGTTATATTTGATCACTTGCAATGAGTAATCTTTCGCTTATTTATCTTCATAATTATCAATAATGCTGGAGTGTGAAGAAATTGTAATCTCAGGGTGATTGTGGTCCTTAAATATTGCTTAATTCCTCATATTGAATTTTAAAGATCTTACAAATTTTTTACTAAAGTGTGCTATGCTTTGAAACCTGAACTACACAACTTCAAACAAGTTGCATGGAAAAATCATGCATAGTGCATCGCCCTGGTTTCTAAAGTAGTTGCATACCAAATTTCATGGCTATATGATGCTTAGATTTTCTGCTGCAGACAACATAGACATACACACACACACAAACAGACATCATCATTCTTCATTATTAAGATAAATGGTTACATATGCTTTCATTGGTATTCTTACAAAATGTGATTAACTAACATTTTTAACTAACAGCTAAACTTTGGCCCAGTGTGGCAAAAATCTGAACTATTTTTCTTTCTTATAAAAATCAAAACCCCATGGTCTAAATTGCATTTACTGCATATTTGGTTGAGTTTGGCCCAACCGTTTTCTCACTATCAGACTCTAAACACCTCTACTTTAATTATGGCCACCCTGTATATATCATCACACCCAAAAAACAAAGATCAGCACAATTCAGTTTGGCTAAAACATCTCCATATATATAAGCATTCTAACAAAAAAAAATTTCAATTTCATAAGTAATTTTAATTTGTATAATTTTTTTTAATGATTGCATTAGTCTGTCTGCACTTTAACAGTTCTCCCTCTCTGAATTAGATCCATTTTGAAGAGAAGTAAGCAGTTGCAATGGATGTGTTCTTGACATCTCGGGAAAACTTTCCGAGAGATTTTGAATATTTCTTTTCTTCTGCTTTGTTGAGGTAGGAAGCGTTCTGATGTGTGATCATAGGTTGGAGCCATTTAATTCCTTTTGAAATTTTATAAGCGGTCAAATGGAGAAATAGAAATAGAAAATTTAATTACGTTGTTTGCGGAAGATATAGGCAATTATGATTCTCATTTTGTGATTTTATTCATACTGTGAGAATGCTTTTAAATTTTAGTTTAAAACAGGCGATTTGGAAATTGAGTATGATGTTGCCAGTGTCTGTATTATTTAAGCACCGGGCACCTATTTAGGACTTGGACAATACTGGGTGATTCAGTTTAGTTAAAACATACTATGAAGAAATGAATGTTCTGCTTTAGTTTGAAACAAACTGTAGATGGAAATTGATAATTTTAGACTATTTTTGCAGTTAAGAATACAAACTGAATTGCACGTTTTAAATAAAACTATTTTTAAAGAAAATAATAAATCATTTGTACACATGATGTAAAAGTATTACAGCTGTTTCTTTAAGATTTTTTGAAGATACAAGAAATTGCACTTAAAAATAACAATTACCATTTTACTAAAGATGCATTATTAATAAAATATGCAATGAAGAAATGAATGTTGTACCTTACTAATTTATGTAATTTGAAATGGATACTTTTGGACTTTTAGAAATAATGTTTTCATTTAAGAATCTATTTTTTATTGGCAGTGATTCAAACATCATACACGTATTATGAATCTTTTCTGATTTTGGCAAAAAGAAAATTATCACCGATAAAGAAATTTCTGGCATATTTTGATAAGTTTTTTGTTAATGATTGTGATTGAAAATTCACATATGGCACAATTTACATGGAAAAATTCAACTTTTGTATGTGTCAGCTAAGTGAAATAGCACATTTGCAAGGACCCTACAAATACTGCACATTGATTTATATATGAAGCTGCTTGTTCTCATGATTCACAAGATATGCAGTTTTCCCACAGTTTTTAAGATCAAATTGCTGGCTACTTAATTCATACATTATACAGATAATTTTAACTAGTTGGCAGATATGTAATGTACTTTATTTGCCAATGGGGGATGTTATAACCTACTACCATCATCCATATTCCACCACTACATGCCTTCTCCAGGACTTGCTTTAACTCTTGATGACTTTTGGCAAACTAACTAAATCGTAAAAACTCCAGAACATCTGAACAAATTAACCTCCTCAGTTTGCTGCAGCCTATCTATACCGACCAGCAAGATGTCACTTACCAGTATTAACTGCAATCTACAACCACTTGAAATTGGCATAATTAACTCTAGAATAAAGAAATAACATAAAACTCATTTGCAGCACTTCCAACTATTGTAATAACATGGTTATAGGATTCTGGCTACAGCATAAATAAGTACATACACATGAACCAAAATGTGAAATCAAGGGATAACCTGGAATATTACAATTTAAGATTAGCGGCTAGATTCGGGTGCGGTAGCCCAGTGGTTTGCACGCTGCCACAACTGCCACCGTGTTCATGCGGAGTACGATCACGTTAAACATGTGGGTCCGTAAGTCCTTCCGAGAGGTTGGTGCTAGGGGAAGGAGGGTACGGTCCCTGTGGATGCCTCCCCCACTGGATTCCGGTCTAAATTGTGTGGCACTTCCCGGCCATCCAAACAGTTACCTTACACCTTTCTGGTAAGTTGGACGGTCTGGGTCTCAACAATAACAACAACTCAAGATTAGACTGCATAAAAAAACTAGGTGACAGTGAATAAAATAAGTAAACACAATTACGAGTACTAAAAACGGTAATAATGTTTTTCTTATGCAGTGCATTGACTGTTATTTGTCTAATTTATTTATTTTTTACAGGCTGAAATCAAAGAAGTAATAAAAAGACATACATTGGAAAGAATTCAACGGCATCCCAATGATTTAGATTCTTTAGAAGTTAAAAGTAATTTAGTTTTTTTTTGTCTCTTAATTTATTTACTTTTTATTTAAATAAATTATTTATCTGATTTTTTAATCCATTTGTTTTTCAGTTGCCTTGAGAACTATACAAGTCCGATCACTCTATGATCATGGCCGTGAATTTAAAAAGGTACTAAAATTTTAATGCGAGATAGATATCCTTTTAATTTCATTATCTTTAAATAATGTGAATGAGATAAGACAAAAACTATACAGATAATCAAGTAAATAAAGAAACCTCTCATACTGTACTCTTATATACAGAGCTTGTACTTACTTGCAATTGCCACATCAGCACTTTTAACTAAATTGACTCGCTATTTAAAAAAAGTAAAATGTGACTGGTAAAAATTTACCCTTTTTTAGCACTTTACAACAAAGTTGAAGAGTGTTTATGACTTTGTTCATTTTGTCTGTTAGCACGATAACTGCCGTAAAAATGACTTAATCAAAATGAAATTTTAGAATGTTGTTCAGACGGTCTGTAGGACCTATAGGAATATAAATTAATAATATCACCCAATTAGTTTTGGATTGAACCCTGGTTGAAAAAATGAAATACATTGAGCCCTATGGGACCTAATTTTTCAAGCGGATTTAAAATTCACAAATTGGTTTGAAAATTTTAGTCAATATTCAAATAGTTCCATAAAATATATAAAAAAAAAATTCAGCGAAATATATTCAGTAGTTTTTTAAATAAAAATTAAAATAATAATAACACCTCTTATATGAAGCGATCACATGACCATGATATGAAAAGATCACGTGACCTACTTCAAAATGATATATGGCATCCATCTTGTCTCAAAATCAGGATTTTTAAAGTTCTTTTTAATTCATATTGAGTGTTGTATCCGTCCTTAAAACCACTTTATTTCTGCTTAAATTCTGTGCATCTACATACTGAAATAACGCAATTACAATATATTTGAGTTTAAATGCTCATCCAAATTTGATTATTTCTACAACGAAGCCTATTTTTCACCTATGTAAAATGTAAACAGCAAAATATGTAGAATGAGTTGTATTAGAATTGCTGTATTTCTTTAACACAAAATCATTTAGTCCATGGAGTCTGCGTAGCTGATATGAATGAAATATTCATTGATTTTACAAAGAGAAGGACGATTTTTTTCGATGAAGTTTTACGCATAGTTTAATTACTTGTAGCTCCATGGTCTTAATTTTTAAATAAAATAAATTATTATAGTATTGTGATGAATGACATGAATGGGAAATTATTTATGAATGAAATGCTGCTTTTATAGAGAGCCAGGCATGTTATTTTTTCTATGACATCATTTGAATGAATTTCAGTTGTTTTCGATGAAGTTTTCAAATATAATAAATTATTATACTATTATGATAATTCTAAAATTATTACCGAGGAATGTATCACATTTTAGAGATGTTTAAACCAGGCAATTTATATTTCAATGCCGTCATTTGAATGAAGTTCATTTTTTTTCGATGAAGGTTTAAGTTTTCAAATATAATAAATTAATGTAGTATTGTGATAAGTTTTAAAATATTACTTAGGAATGTATTGCATTTTAGACATGTTTAAATAAAATTGCATTGAAGTTGGAAAGTGTTTCATAATCAATGCCTTAAGCATGATTGATCTTTCTTGTTTCTTCTTTCTCGCAAAATTTCAATGTCTGTTTATTTTATACCCATGTTTTAAAAGTACAATAATTACAGTATATTAGCTGTAGTAAATCTTGCAACATTTCAAAAATTTAGATTTATTGCAGGGTTTCATTTTAAATGTGTGTGGTATACATAAGCAAAACATCAGCTTTTTGTATTCACCATCTTTAAATTAACATTATAAATGTTAAAAGTAGCAAAAAATGACTCAAATTTGAAAGTTTGACTCATACTTTTGAGTTGTAAGAGTCAACCGACTCACAATTTTACAAGCCAAGAGCAAGCTCTGTCTATACAGTCCGATTCAAAATTCTACATGCAAACTTTTAGGGATGGTAGAAAAACACAAAAATAAACAGTATTCACATTGGAATGTATGACCGAAAATGCCACCCTAATGTGATAGACTGCCTTGTTCACCAGTGATGTATTTAGGCGGTTTGGACAAAGCCATGGTGTACAAGACTCCTATTGACTCTGAAACTGACCTTGTGGCACGAATCGCCATCACTGCTGCCAATGTCCATAAAATGCTGGGCATTTTAAAAAATTATGCCTATCAACGTGTCGCTGCTGTCAAGCATGCATTTCTGTTAATGGTTGGAACCATTAACACTTGTTGAGAAACTGTACAACTACTGTCAAACGGTTACATTATGGCGAATAAAGATTTTTTTTTTTCACTACTTTGTCTTGTCATCTTGGTGTATCCTTTAGCACATCAGAGTGGCATTTCAGGTCATACATTCTATGTGAATATGGTTTGTTTTTGTTCTCTACCACCTCTAAAAGTTTGTACAAACATGGAGTTTTAAATCACACTGTACATCACAGTATCACACTTTATTTGTATCTGAATATTCTTTTTCCAGAATATTTATTTAAATTTATTTTTCTTATTCAATAAAGAAAAGAAATAGCTAATAATAATAAAAGCTAAAAATAATAATAACTCTATGTAGCTATTATTATTTTCTGTATAGTAAAGGTAAAATATTTATCATTTTTGGCAAATACTAATTTATGGGTTTTAATTTTATAAGGATAAGTGGATGTGCCTTCAATTCTATAAACAACCATCTCTTGAATATTCAACAAGAAAGATCAATCATGCATAAAGCATTGATTATAAAACACTTTCCAACTTCAATGCAATTTTATATAAACATCTCTAAAATGCAATACATTCCTCGGTAATATTTTAAAAATTATCACAATATTACATTAATTTATTATATTTGAAAACTTTAAAAACTTCATTGAAAAAAAAATGAACTTTATTCAAATGACTGCATTGAAATATAAATTACTTGGTTTAAACATCTCTAAAATGCGATACATTCCTCAGTAATATTTTTAAAATTATAATACTACAATAATTTATTATATTTAAAACCTTCATTGAAAACAAATGAACTTTATTCAAATGAAATCTAAATATAAATTGCATGGCTCTCTATAAAAGCAGCATTTCATTTATAAACGTTTCTCTATTCCTTTCATTCATCACAATACTATAATAATTTATTTTAACTTAAAACCATGGAGGTACAAGTAATTTAACTCTATGCTTAAAACTTCATCGAAAAAATAGTCCGATTCTCTGCGTAAAATCAATTAATGTTTCATTCATATCAGCTGTATTGCATACTCCATGAGCTAAATAATTTTGCGTTAAAGAAATGCAGCAATTCTTATACAACTCATTCTACATCTTTTGGTGTTTACATGATCCATAAGGAAAAATTAGGCTTCGTTGTAGAAATTATCAAAGTTTGATGACCATTTAAACTCAAATATATTGTAATTGCGTTGTTTCAGTATATAGATGCACAGAATTTAAGCAAAAATAAAGCAGTTTTAAGATGGATACAACACTAAATATGAATTAAAAATAACTTCAAAAATCACGATTTTGACATAAGACGGATGCCATATTTTATTTTGAAGTTGGTCACATGATCTCTTCATATAAAGGATATAATTATTTTAATTTTTATCTAAAAAACTACTGAACATATTTTGCTGAAATTTTTTTTATCCATTTTATGGGATAATTTGAATATTTCCTAAAATGTTCAAAGCAATTTGTGAATTTTAAATTCGCTTAAAAAATGTGGTCCTATAGGGGTTCAATGTATTTCATTTTTATTCCCATAGGTCTCAGACTGCCTGAACAACATACTAAAATTTCATTTTGATAAAGTCATTTTTAACGGCAGTTATCATGCTGACGGACAGACAGAATGAACAAAGTCATAACACTTTAACACCATAGTTGAAAAGTGTTTAACAAAATGGACCAAAATTTTTCAGAGCCATGACAATATGCAATAATCTGTCATTCAAGATATTAAAAATGAATTAAATCTCTTTATAATCTTTTAAATCACATACACAAAGCATTTTTATCATTTATAAAAACCCAATGAATTAGTATATGTATTTTGTATCATTGTGTTTGAAATTTTTATTTAAGAGTGTTCATGATTTTTAAGAAAATGTGCTAAAGTTTATAATCTTTGAAAAGGAACTCAAAAATTAATTTTTAATAAAGGGTGCTAAAATATGAGAACAGTAAAACAGTTTTTTCTAGTTTTAGGATTTTTAAATAAATTACTTATTTTAATTAAAATTACAAGTTGTAGTGCTCTATCTAAAAAGTCTCAAATACAAAAAAAATCGTGCCTTTTAGAATTTTCTCAAAAATTGAGAAATTCAGAAACTTTGGGACTCTTTCATAAAAATATACTTTAAATGTCACAGATATCAAAAACTTTTCATAAAATTTACTACTTTTTCATAAAAATTACAAATTTTGACAAGCACTTTTCATACATTTTGTGACAATGCCAAATCATGCTACTAGTTGGGTAACTAATTTTCAATAAGTAAAGACCCACAAAATAAAAATAAGCATTGTAATTATATACAAATTGTTATGCAGCATAGCACTATATATATATATATATATATATATATATATATACCCTGCTGGACAATTGCTAAGGATGGATGACACTATCACCCATAGCAACCACAAAATGAAAAGAAGCAAAATATGGAAAATTAGAATAAGTGTGGGATACAATAAGAGGTGTGTGTATGCAAATTTTTCATTTCCACGCTTGTTCATCATGAGCTGATAAGATATTTAAAGTATTTGATGAGTGTGGACAGATATTGTTCCAAGTTTAAGTTTTACGAGAAATATTTAATTGACGAACTTGAAATTTTCGGTATGTCTTCCCAATATCACTTAGATGATTTTACGCGTGGCCGTATTATTGGAAAGATCGAAGAAGGGTAAAAAATAATAGATGTTGCTAGGAGATTTCGACATTGCCCACAGCATTGTTTCAGGGCTGTGGCGCAAGCGTTTAAAACAACTGGAATGTGTAGCAAGCATCACGGGGGAGGTCGTGTTAGAAGTACGACGCCTGTAGGAGACAGGTACATTGTCCTGCAAAAAGGGACCGGTGCACCACAGCGTAGCAGGTGGCAAATAAGTTTCTTCCTACCACAGGACAGCGGATCTCCCGGGAAAACTAGCCAGATGCTTAGGAGAAGGACTATATGCTCGTAGACCTGTTGTGTGCCCCATTGTCCAAACTGCACTGTACCACCCGTTTGCAATGGTGTGCATGAGCATTGCAATTGGACCAAATAGGACTGGGCTCAGATGAGAGTAGGTTGTCTTATTGGATTGTAGATGCCAACTGATCTGGCACGAGAGTGGTACTGCTCATAGTTTAGAAAATATCCAGGAAAGGGATCGATATTTGACATGCAATATCATGGTATGGGCCAGCATTATGATCAATGGCAGCACGCCCCTACATGTGGTTGCAACTGGGACTATGACAGACCAACCATTGATGGAGTTCTACTGCCCCATGTTCGCCTTTTCTGTGGTGCTGTCAGTGATAAATTTGTTTTCATGGACGACAGTGCACCATGTCATCGAACACTTTGTTCAGGATTGTCTAGTCAGTGAGGGTATTCAATGCCTCATATGGCCAGCACATTCTCCAGATCTAAACCCCATTGAAAGTGTATGGGATGCAACTTGCTCGTCGAAAATATCCTCCAACAAGAACACCTTCATTCGTGCACCGATAGAGGAGTGGGATAACGTGCCTCAACAGCTGCTGGATAATGTTGTGCAAAGCATGACACGACGTATGGAATGTTTCATCGTACTCCTCGGTGGACATATCCCATACTGACACCTTTCTTAAAGGTGTGTGTGCTGTCGTTCATATGCATTTTTTCATTTCTCTGTACACAGTATCAAATGAACACTTTTCCTTTCAGATGTTTTAAAACCTTGTATTTTTCAGAACAATAAGTGATTTTTATTCTAATGTCCGAACAGTGTGGCAACAATATTTTATCCTGCTAGGTCCCCATCCCTCGCTTAATGTTGTGCTACATTGCAATTTGTAATCTGTCCTTAGCAATTGTCCAGCAGTGTGTATATATATATATATATATAATCATTTAGTCTTTTAAACTTAATATTTGTTGATAAAGTGGATCTATTCTTGTGCTTAATTTTCCTTAACTTTCATTTTATTGCAGTGTTAATAGCATTGCTGCTTCTGTGTCTTTGATATGATTAATGCTTCCATTTCATATTCCCCACTCCTTCCCATCAGAACCGATTCTTGACAGATGTTTCAAAATTTGATAATATTTTTATCCGATTAAAACAATATAATACTTTTAAGTTTTATTGCTTGAAACTCGTACAAAATGGGATTTTTGTTGTTCCAAAAGCACTGTGCAACAGATCATGTTAGGCATATTTCAACACTGTATTTATGGGTAAAGCTGAGGGAAGGGAATTAAATTTTCTACTTTAGTACTTTATTATACTAGAATTCCTATTCTGTTTTTTTTTATCCCTTTAAAAGTGGAGTGTGTTTCCTGCATATGCAGCGTTAATGAACTAATGAAATTATGGAAGGGAATGAACTAATGAACTAAAGGAAAGTTATGGAAGGAAATTTAAAGTCTGTCATGAAAAAACAGATTGTGTTGTCTGATTATAAATATTACCTAGATTTTTTTTTTTTACCTTTATGGCACCTCCAGAAAGAAGACAAATTTGACTCCCACTTTGTTCCATATAAAAACAATGTGGTCTGATAATAGAAACCTACTCTAGGCTAGTTACGGCTCATCAGTATACTTTTTTGTAGGCAGCAGTTTAATATTGAACATTAAATAAAAATTTAAAACACAGCTATATTAATTCAACTGAGGTACCAACTGGTATTCAAACTGTGGGCAATAGAAACATTTTTATTGCGTTTGGGATTATTTTCCCAGTGAAAATTTATCAAAATGATTTCAGAGGAAATTTATGATGACTAGTGCCGATTCTGTACAGTCTATTAAGAGTGCTCGTTTGCATTGGACTCTAACTCAGACTAACAAAGGCAAAATTACCTTTGTTGGTGAACTAGTTTATACCTTTATATCCTAGGTCATTATTAGTAGGTTTTATTTGATTTTTTTTTTTTAGTTGTTTTCTATATATATTAATGTGGTACAAAGTGAAAAATACTAGATTCCTGTTCTTTCATAAGTTTATTTTTAAACTACTTAAGGTATACTTTGGTTTAAATCCTGGTTGTAGGCTTATTCTCAAGATTAGCATAAACTCAATTTTTAATCTCAAATTTATTTCAGGATATTCGAGGTAGTCGAATAAGTCTTGAAATATTAATAAAGAAGCGAAACAGAATGCTCAAACATCTGCGAAAAATGGACACCGACAGATTTAACTGGTTATTAAAAGAAATGCAGTTAACATTTACTCCCGAGAAACTTGGAGGAACACGGGAAATGTATTGTAAAAAGTGGGATCTTCGACGCTTAACGAAAGAATATTGTGAACATACTGTTAAGTCTAAGAAAGCAGCTTATCATGAAGAACTTAAAAAGCAGCAAAATGACTTTCTAAGAGAAAAAGCTGAAACCTTGGCCTGGATTGAGAAAGAAGAAAAAGAATTAGCAAACTTAACTCTGTAGATAAAAATATTCCTGAATAAAATTTTTTCTAAAAAGTTTATTGGCATGTATGAATAATTACAAATATGAGCAATAGTTTACCATAAAATGTACATTTTCCTTTAAATTTAAGACACCTAAAAATGCTGTGGAAACCCGCCTGCCCCACTTTGCTGAGGATTTCCAGCTCCTGAATTGAAATTCATGGATGACTGAGATTGCTGCACACCTCCCATGTGAGACTGAAATTAAAGTTAATAATTTAATGGATTTCCGCAATTTTAATATAAAAGCACCAAATTCCAACACATAATATCACTCATACCATATTATTTGTAGACTATTCTTATAAAACATTTAAATATTAGCAATATATTTTAAAAATTTCCTATATTCAATTTAAAAAAATTGCAGAAGCAAAATCATGTGCATAAAGTACCAAAGTTGTTTTTAAGAACTATATTTGCAAATAAATTTTAAAATATCCAAGGGTATTTAATAACCAAGAGAGCGGAACATTTCTGCAACTCTAAAATTAGAAAGGAGAGTATATTTCCAGGATATCAATTTATAAGTAAAATGACTAGCTTTAACATCTTGGACTAAGGAAATTTCAGTGTAAAACAAGAATATTTTTTATTTGTTGGAAGAATATACATCTCAGAATCATGCACCAGGTGCCCAATATCATCAGTGTAAACCGGTTTTACTCATTAAAATACATCAGTAACAAATACTAATTGTACTGGTAGTAAAAAACTGCATTAAATTCCGTAATTTTGCAAGTATCTGGTGACTGCTAATAAAGCATTACCGTGTAGTAGGCACTTTATAGGAGCTTGAATGGCAAGATAAGTTTATTTTAAAACCTACATAAAGGAGGCTCCAGCCAGTGCAACATTCAATTTTGGTAATCCAATACAAATTGTAACAAATAACTACTCTGCAACAGCTATTTTTATATATGCTAATGCTATTTACGTAACTAATGAAGATTCAAAGCTTTGTAAAGCTGCCCGATGGGCAGGTTTTAAAGCCAATTCTTTTAACTCGTTAAGATATGAAAATTAAAAAAAACCTAAAGATTATATTTGAAAGTATCCTCAAATTAAGGAATTTTTTCTTCCTTCAAATTTTTACAGATGGTATCTTACGACAAATTTAGAAAGATGGTATCCATGCAAAACTTTCCTAGAGTCATACTTAAGTTAAAATAGAAAATTATTAAATGGACTAAGATACACTTCAAATAAAGAACGAACAATCACCTTAAGTAGTTAAATGGATAGTATTGTCTGGCTGGTCAAAGATTCACAATTTGATTTCTTAGAGATAAGATATCTAGTGATGTTAATTCTGCTCCCATTCCTACAAATCATTATACCTGCTCTAAACTGCCCCAAAATAGGCATTTTGTAGAATTTGCTCTGAAACCCAATGTTTATGATCTAGCAAAAACATTTTTCCTGTTGTTTCAAAGTCAATATTTTGACTTTCAATAGTTGCATTAATTTAAAGTATAAATTAGTTTTTTTTATATATACATTTGGAAATATCGGCATACTCCAATATTGAGTTTTAGAATGTTTTAACAAGCCTGACAAATAGCAAAATTTATTTAAAAGTGTATATATATATTTATATATATATAAATTAAAGGATTTTAATCGAAAATAATGCATAAACTACTGTATGTACAAAAAAACCCATCTCTAGCATATCTTGTTACAAATGAGTAACTATAGGCCAAGACTAAGGATAAAGAGAGAAGGTAACATATCACTACAATGGAAAGGGGGATGAGAAGAATATTAGGATTTAAAAATCACAATTAAAAGTATATAAAAGTAAATAAAACTCGGCAAAAATGAGAATAGGCAATAACAATCAGCTTAAGATAAGAGATTAAGAACAGATAACAATCAATTGAAACCCCACAAAAAATGGCGGTTAGTTCGAAATTGCATTCTCATCAGGACAGCCATACAATTCGAATTAAAACCGATAGAATAGCCAGTTTCTGACAATGGCGATAGTATTTAACTATAGACACCATTGGAACTGTCTACTGGCTAGTGAAAGGAGAAAAATGGATCAAATGAATTATACAAATCTGAAAACAATACCTCCTCGAAATGAAACACGAAATCAAAAGCATAGCACCACGTGTAAGATAAACTAGTGACTGAGCATTTCACCTCACTTCGTCAATGCGAGTGGGCACCGGAATGAATACACTTGAACGACACATAATATGCAAGGAGACCCTCAAAAATAGCAAACAGTATAGGACTCAGGACAAGTGGAAAATAGTCATTCGAAAATAGCAAACAGTATCAGACTCAGGCCTAGTGGAAAGTGAGGTGATAAGAATGGGTGAATGTTCAAAAATGAGTAAACCAGTCAAAGACAAATAATGCATGTGTAAAACCATTACGTGGTATATTTGAAATTATTAATAATATTATTTACAAATACTTCCGGGTATTGATAATTTTGACAAATGTGTTTAAGTTTATTGATGTGGAGAAAGTGAAACTGAGGATCAGAAAGTCTATGTATTCGAAATAGCTGGTTTAAAATGATGTTTCTAAACAATTGAATAGAATTACAAGAATGATATGATAGCAGCTTTATGATAGTGAAGTTGTAAGAATCTTTTTTATCATATAGATTGGTGATTACATGATTATTGAGGGTATCTAAATTTAGGTCTAAAAAATTAACAGTTTGACTAACGCAAGGCTCATTAGGAATTAATTTAAGGTTAGACGGGTAAAAATCAATATTAATGGGATAGGAATCATCAATGATAATACATATTAAGTTGTCAACATATCTATATATAATATATGAATTAGAGTTAAAATGACATTCATAATAATAAAGATATAAGTTAGCTAGTATACTACTACTACAGCCACCTTGTGGTACACCAGATGTTTGTAAATAAATGTTATCACCGTATATATAATTAAATTATTGGGTGAAAAACTTAACATGAGTGTAGTTTGTTTAGAATTTTGTAATGAGCTGCTTGCTTTTAAAACACATTTCATCTACATAAAATTAAATTAGTATTTTGCATATATTTTAAAACATTAATGTACTTTCTGCAATTATCGAAAGCGTTAGAATTCAATAAATCTAGATCTACATGGGGAAAATGATTAATTATAAGAATCTAGAAATTTTATAAAATTTCACATGAAAAGTAAACTGGTTTTAAAAGCAAAATAATAAAAAAAAAAGGTCTTCCTTATCAGGATTATTAAGAAGCATGACCTACACTCACTAGACTAGAGCAAGACTGGCAACTGATTCCAGCCGATCTTGATGCGAGTGTAAAGACTTGTTAGTCTTGATGAAGGCTTTTTATTTATCTTTAAAACTGACTGACACTATTATTTTCGTGTTTTATAAAGACAGAACATAGTTTGTTTAAACATTTCGTATAAGCTGCTTCTAAACCTTATGAAACTACTCCTAAATATTTTATCTGCTGCAAAGGTGCTCCAAACCATTAAGTAGTAGCAACAACTCTTGTCTGTACAATAGCTTGCAAGTTGAATGCAGAGAATGACCGTTTGGATCTTACCAAAATTTGAATTTTTCCCAGGAACCTATACGAAAGTGATTTCGATTCAGTTATGAAAAGGCTTTGCTGTATTAATAGAAAAGCTGAATAAAGATACAGATCAGAAATTGAACTTAAATCTGAAAAGTGTAGGATCATTCTACTTCAAATATAAAAAAGATAACCCTCTCGGAAGTTCAGTAGACAGAATGCCATTTGGCCTGTCAGAGATCATTTCTTTGATTTCCTGCAGTGACAATACTTATTTTATAAAATTAATTTAACAAACTTAGGTTTCTAATTCTTGTAATTTTTTAAGCTGGAATCTATGTTAACTTTAAGGTATGCATTGTTTTGTTTAAATACTGGTACAATTCTAATTAAAATGTTTACATTGTCCATGCCAAATAAAAATGCAATCGCTATACATTTCAATTAAACCTGCTTATTAAATACTTGTTTGAGACAATCCTCAAAAACACAGGTAACAAGCTATAATTGCATTCAATGCTTAAAAGGATATTTTTTTTTTTCCAGCTAGTTTTTTCATTTTCATCATGTTAATCTAGGGAAAAATAGTCTAATCTTTAGTTCATTTAGTTTTTAGAATTTTCCCCATTGTTTATTGCCAAACATAAAATGCTAAGAATAAGAATGTGCTTGTTTTAAAAATTGATAAAATAATTTTAAGCATTTCTAATATTTTTGTAAAATGAATGCATTACACCAATACATATTAAAAATGAATAAATAATTATTTTATAAAAAACACATTAACATTCCCCTCTATAGCATTTATGCATGGCAAAAACCAGCAGGAAAAAATCATTAAGCTAACGGTTAGAGACGATTTTCCATAAGGTTAAAAATGGAAACTATGCATAGTACCATTTTTCATGTTTTAATTAAATAATTTCATGCCAAGCAGATACACCAAGTCTTAACTGAATTAATAGTGTAATAATAAAACTGAATTAAAAGTGTAAAACAAATTGTAATAGTTATATTTTAGTAATATTTATCAAATTTTACATTTTATTTAGAATTATAATTAAAAATAAAGAATTTATGTTATCTGCTAAAATTCAGATTTGTACTTTATATTTAAAATGTATACTTTTGCACATAAACATTTTAAAAATTAAACAGATCATTCAAAAAGTAATAAACAGCTTTTCTATATATATTCTTTATATATTCATTTAATATATGCAGTAGAATCATGCCAATCTGAACGAATTAAGAACAACGCTTGTTTAAAATTTCTAAATGAGTAAACTTTTACTGTTGGCACAAAATACTTTGACTCTGTGAAGAATGCTGTTTGCACAGCTGATACCCATTAACTTTTCACAATCTGCTGCACCATTTTTTAGTCACCAAGACATGTCAAATTAAGCACTTTATTTCATGATATTTTTAACATGAAATAAAACTTGAAAATAAAACTAATGTTAAATATTTTATACAATAATTCCATTACATTATTGTACCAAATTAAATTTCTTATCCATTTGAAACACAAATGCTACAAGAGCCAGCTTCAGTACAGCAGTCCTAAATATGAAGAGAGAAATGTTTACTTTCTCCATTTTATCACATTAACATGAGTAAATCTCAAGCACCACTAATGAACTCTCAGCTTGCCTAAAGATGGCTCTGTAATTTCTATCAAATTGTGCATTTATATCAGTATCATCACAAGTTCCTGTAATTATATGCCTGAACTACAACACTTTAAAAAAGAAAAAAGAAGGGACATTATAGTGGCAAAATGTTCGCCGAAATTTTGATACACAGGTATATATAATGTAAACTGATGCACGTCAAAGTTAAATAAGTAGATGTATAAGCATTTCACTGCAATGTCACAGCTTGAACAGAGAGCTATAGTTAAATGCACGTCAATGTATGAAAATGATACAAAAATGCAAAAGTGATGTAAAAAAATAAAGATGCTGCAACACCAAAATATGTTGTAATAATTTAAATCATGTTACAGAAGACAATGCCAACATCCACATGGCCATGTTTACATGACAATTTTTGGCCCAAAATAGATTTGATGCAGACTACTTAATCGCTAGATATATCCATCTTCTAGCTATCCCCCACCATTGAAAATGGATGTTCAAAATGCAATATTAAATTTACAATCTTTAATTTCCTTTATTATATATGCTAAATTATCAAAATTCTAAAAACTTTGAAAATATCTTGAGAACAGTTTACCCAAACATAGTCGAACTGATTTTATTTTTTTGTTGTGAAATTTACAAATAAAAAACAATTATAGTTTTTTTAGTTTACCACTTTAAATTTTTTCAGTCTATTTTAGAAGAGGATCAGTTCTGTTTCCCTGAATTGCAACACTATCTAATCAACACCAGATAATATATATCCACTTTTGCCCAAATTTCATCAAAATCAGGTAGTTTAACTACCCGATTTTGAGGATATATGCCTTGTATATGCAGGCATCGTAATAGTTTGTGTTCTAGGATAGCCAAGATGCATAAATCAATCAAAAAATCAAATACTCTACCCTATTACAATACTTTATACACATGTGTAACAAATATAATTTCTATTGTGAGTAATTTACTTGTTATTGTTTGTTGAATAGCAACAAGCACATGCACACTCTACCAAATATGACCACTGATGTAATACATGTTTAATGATAAGAGTTTATTAAAGTTATTTACTTTTGATAACATAGAAAGTTACATTATTTTAAAATAGCCTTTTGTAACAATCCTTTCAGATATATTTTCATCAGATCATCTGATTTTATAACTTATAGAACAACCAACTCCAAAACATATCCTACAAGTCCAAGCACTTGTGGCATCCGTTATTATTTTCCCAGTCACATAAGGAAGAGAACATTAAAACTAATTTAATATGACAAAATATCAAACCAGATTTCCAGTGAAAGGATTAAAACTAATCGTGCTTATATATAAATTTTGTTTCTCTGAAATCTTTTATAACTTTTTACTTAAAATAGCTTGATTAGTCACACAAACGATTCACGACTTTCAAAGCTGTTTATATTGTGTGATAATTGCTGAAAGTGTAATTTTGAGTCATTTTAATAAGATGAATAATACTATATAAAATTTATACTAAAATATTCTTGAAGATATCTTAGACATTAAAAAAAAAATCCAATTAAAGATCTTTTACATATATCAACTTTCATGAATAAAAGTTTACCCATGATTTTTATGGATACCCACTAATTAGAAATAACAAGAAAGATCAATCATGCTTAAAGCATTGATTATGAAACACTTTCCAACTTCAATGCAATTTTATTTAAACATCTCTAAAATGCAATATATTCCTCGGTAATATTTTAAAACTTATAATAAATTAATGTAGTATTGTGATATTTGAAAACTTAAACCTTCATCGAAAAAAATGAACTTCATTCAAATGACTGCATTGAAATATAAATTGCCTGGCTTAAACATCTCTAAAATGCAATACATTCCTTGGTAATATTTTTAAAATTATCATAATACTACAATAATTTATTATATTTGGAAACTTCATCAAAAACAACTGAAATTCATTCAAATGACGTCATACAAAAAGTAACACGCCTGGCTCTCTATAAAAGCAGCATTTCATTCATAAACATTTTCCCATTCATTTCATTCATCACAATACTATAATAATTTATTTTATTTAAAAACTTAAGACCATGGAGCTACAAGTGATCAAACTATGCTTAAAACTTCATCGAAATAAATCGTCCTTCTCTCTGTAAAATAAATGAATATTTCATTCATATCAGCTATGCAGACTCCATGAGTTAAATACTTTTGCGTTAAAGAAATACAGCAATTCTTATACAACTCATCCTACATATTTTGCTGTTTACATAAGTGAAAAATAGGCTTCGTTGTAGAAATAATCAAATTTGGATGATCATTTAAACTCAAATATATTGTAATTGCTTTGTTTTAGGATGGATACAACACTCAATATGAATTAAAACGAACTTTAACAATCACGATTTTCAGACAAGATGGATGCCATATTTCATTTTGAAGTGGGTCACGTAATCTCTTCATATATGAAGCGATCACGTGACCATTATAAGAGGTGTAATTATAATTTTTAATTTAAAAAACTACTGAATATATTTTGCTGAAATTTTTTTTGTATATTTTATGGGATAATTTGAATATTACCTAAAATTTTCGAAGCAATTTGTGAATTTTAAATCCGCTTAAAAAATGTTTGAAAAATTAGGTCCCATAGGATTCAATGTATTTCATTTTTTTCAACCCGGGTTCAATCCGAAACTAATTGGGCGATATTCATTTATATTCCCATAGGTCCTACATACCGTTTAATCAACATACTAAAATTTCATTTTGATTAAGTCATTTCTACGGCAGTCATCGTGCTGACAGACAGACAGAATGAACAAAGTCATAAACACTTTTGAACTTTGTTATAAAGTGTTAAAAAGGATTGTTTGAAAATGTTGAAATAAATGTGTATATGTAGAAATCGAGAGTTTTGATGGCAAATGTGTAAATAAGAACTGTAGTTCAGAGTTCATTTTTATGTTCCAATTTCCTTTTGATAATACCAATATAAACTAAATGATAAAGTTTTAGATAAACCATTCTAATATACAATACTTTACTCACCTGAGATGAGGAAGCAGCACTAGTAGTGGTTGGAGGAGGCGCAGCCATGCGCACTCGTTTTGCACTGGGTCCATGATTATTGTTATCTTGATTACCCTGATTATTATTAGCATTAGTCTAAAGAGAACAAGCAACATCTAAATAAAATACTACAAAAAGTCTTAACTAATTCACCAAGCTACAGGGTTGCTATGCCATCATGAAAAAGTAGCCTTTGAGTGCATTAAGATCTTTTCAGATGACTCTACATTTTTAGTTTGAACAATAAGGAATCTTTCCCCCATGAAAGTCAATTCTATTGGCAAGACACTGTAACTTTGTGCAAAATTATGACTGAATGTAGTATTACAATTATGCAATGAAAACAATTTAATAAAGTTTGTTTCAGATTTTTGTACAAAATACAGATTTTCCCAGTTTTTGTATTTTTGACCCATTTCCGAATTTCCTGAGTTTCAGGTAGCGTAGCAACCCTGTGTTAACATACACCATTTTGGAATGCTTTATGTTTTAAAAATTTAGTAATTTCATGAAATTTTAAAATTAAGGATAATTAATACCGTTCTTAATCTAAGTGAGGTGAAGTTTTATAAAATACTTTCTCCCACTTGTATGTGTGTATTATGTGTTTGAAAAGCTGCACATAAAGCTAACTTACTCAACATTTTTATGTCAAAACTTTGTTTTTGTTTTACACTGCAGATTCATAAAATATATTAATTTTAAATGTAAAGTAAGTTGTAAGGTACCTATACAAGGCATAAATTGTCAAAGCCGATTTAATTTTATTTTGACATGACGGCATTGTTTAAACTGCTATTCTTTGTTGTGACCTGTGCAGAATATCAGAAAACAATCATGTTTATAACAAATCCAAAACTTACCACATTGATTAACTATGAGGTGGGTACTTCTCTCTTTCTCGGCACATCAATTAACCATGTAGGAAGTTTGCTTTAACAAAAAATATCTTTAATTTTTATAGTATTTTCCCAAATTTTTTGAACAACTAGGTTGCAATATATTACTAGGTAGTGGCATTTTTATCAGCCAGCTGACTTTGCTACCATCTATGACGTCAAAATCCCTTTACTTTTCTACGTGGTTGAGCAATAAGTAAAACCTATTTGGTGGAGGAATGTTTGAGAAGGGAGGAATCTGGGAAAATTTTTAAGCAGGAAAGTAGAATTTTTAACATTTGTCGAAGCAATACTGGCCAACTCTGATCATATTTTTGGAAAGATTCAGAATTACACAAACCAGAGTTGCACTTTGTTGTACCTATACAACTTTGTTGTACCTATACCTGCAATGATGAAACAAATTTTTACCAAAAAAAAACCCCTAAAGTAAAAAAACTCTCCATTAACAGTTGATAGAATGTTACCAATATAAATAAAGGATGCAAGAAATTCTTATCTGACCCAGATTAAAGAAATTTGAAAAGTGGTTAATTTTAACAAATAGAAAATTAACCCAAGAGTACAGGAACTCTGTCATTGTAACAGATTCAGAAACTATTGAATTCAGAACAGAAAACTAACATTCTAAAAAGGTTGTCATTCTCAATTTACATTTCAGAACATTGAATGACGTGATACTTTCATTTCAGAACAATGTTTTACAGATAAGCTGATATATTATTCATTTTATGTTAATCAGTATATATACTACAAGATTGCATTATAAAGTGCATAAGCCAGTTAAATGTTTGTCACTTAATTACAACTGGTAAATTCCTGTATGGGGGTGATTTTTGGATTTGATAACTTTTATGCTCTCCAGGCTTTTATAATCCCACATTACTGGCTCAATAATTCAATCAACTTTATAAAAACTACCTAAATAAATGGTATGTAATGGCAGTGAAATTTGTTTAAATTAGCATCTGTTTAATGTACAATTATTGCTTAAGGGGAAAATGAAATCCACCGGATTTCATGTAGTGTAAAGCCTTCAACATAAAATATGCTTTTTGGAATCTCTGTTCACCATAAGTAAATGGGACATGCCATTAATGAAATGTAGCTAACAAAATATTTCTGTTTATGACTCAAAATGGAAGCAATGGCAAATATGACTTAAAATGATAGTAACAACCGATTAATAACAATACACCTCTGCTTATTACTGAAAAGGAAGCGAAAGACTCTGCATGTGAAGCTTTCAAGTCATTCTAATCTACTTCAATCTTGACTCATTTTAAGCTGCAAAAATAGTAGCCCATAGGAAAATTAACCTAGTGTTTTGCTACATAAACCCAAGAATACAATTAGAAATTAAGGTGTATAAATATTTTAACAAGTTGCAAATTACCAACATTTGAATTGCAGTAAAATTTGCCACCCTGCTCCAACATTTTAAGAATAGATGCTATTTACACAAAGAGCTTGTAATCCATGATTGTTTAATGTTGACTAAATGCTTTGGCTAAGAAATCCCTTGGAATTTAGTTTGAAATGCTTCTATAAATATAAAACCATTATATAACAGTAATTGTAAATATGTTCTAGCTGGTTTACGACATAAATTTTAACTTAATCAGAATGAAACTTTTTATTAAGAGAAACATTTTATTGGTAGTATTTAACCATTTAATGCTTACACTTAAGAGGTCATAATCATTACGAGTATCATAAGGATTAAGATTGATCCTTGAAGGTTAAAATATCATTGTACTCTGAATCTATTTGAACTATAATACCCCTATCTGCTTAATTGTGCAGTTTTGCAGAATGAGTTATATGTATAAAATAACATTTTCACAAGTTTTTTTAACGAGTTGTCAAATTAAGAACATTTAAATTGCTGTAACATTTACCATGCTCTGAAATTTTTATAGATGCTATTTACATAAGAAGCTTTTAATCCATGGCTATTTTATGATGTTGACCAAGTAATTCCTTCATATTTTGTTTGAAATGCTTCTATATATATATAAAAGCAAAATCATTTTATAACAGCAATGGTAAATATATGTTCTAGATCGCTTACAACACAAATCTTAATTCAATCAGAATGTAACTTTTTACTAGAAGGAGAAACATGCTATTGATATTTAACCACTAATGCTCATATCCAATATATGTTTAACCTCTTAAGGATCAAATTAATTTATCCTTTAAGGTTGAAATATCTCATTGTACTCCAAATCTACATTTGAACTATAACATTGTTATCTGTTCAATTGTGCAGTTTTGCAGAATGCATTATATGTATAAAATAACATTTTCACACAGGTAACAAGTTTAAATTTACATTTTATTACTGAATTTGGCTTTGTAGAGAATTAACAATCCTATTTATAAATACATTGTCATATAAATGCCTTATTAGGAATATTGAAATTCTCTACTAATTTGAGTTTCTTTGTAAAAACATTCCTCACTTTATTTGTATCGGATTTATCTTCTTGCTCATCATCAGTCAGAAACTCTCTCTTGGGATAAGGAATGTGATATCCAGAAAACACACTGCAAAATATATGTACAAAGTTAAGAAAATGCTAATTCTAGAAATATACTTTATACAGTGTGTTCCAAAAAGATTGAAACACGCTTTAATTCTTTACCTGTTGGAGATAAGTGGGCAATGTAAATTGCAAAAATGTTTAAAGTAAGGTAGGAAATAAGACTATATTAATGAAATAGTCCTCCCATTAATTTTCAAAAAGTTACTTTTTAAATTTTTATACGACTCCCTTGGACAAATTTGGCCAATCAGAAATTTTTTATTTTTAATGCAACAAGATCATTAAAATACCACATATCTGTATCTTTAAAATTGAGAGAGTTATATTTAATTGAAAATTGAACATTGTGAATGGAGACAATATATCAAATTAGAAATGTAAATTTGTGACATATCATAAAAAGATAAAATTGGATGATAATACAAGACATTTTTGCAAATTCCGCATAAGAATCTGTGATTGCATCGTAAGCCCAAGTACTTTTCAATAACCAAATACTTTTTCAATAATTAAGTACTTTTTTTTATCTAAACAATTTCCATCATCAATTTGTTTATGATCCTCATTTTCACAGAGTATGGAAGAGTGTCTTTTCCTTTGTCATAATTCAGTTGATTTACAGATATGCAGGTTTTTAATGATCTTGTTGCATTAAAAATTCTGATTGACTAGATTTGTCTAGGGGGGGGGGGGGGGGGGTATAAAAAAAATTTAAAAAGTGTAACTTTTTGAAAATTAATGGGAGGACTATTTCATTAATGTAGTCTTATTTCCTACCTTACTTGAAAATTTTTGCAATTTACATTGCCCACTTATCTCCAATAGATAAAGAATTAAAGCATGTTTCAATCTTTTTGAGTAACCCTGTATATAAATAAGAACTGCAAACAATTTTATTACAAACAAGGAAATCTAGTAAAAAATATGATTTTTTCAAATACCCAAAGTTCATTTTACCAAATTTCTGTTACTGGAATATTCCAATCTTACTGTTATTGAAATGGTCTTTAATGAAAAATAAATATAAAGGGTTCTAGAAAAATTAAAGCTTCTTTAGAATGAAATTCCTAATAATTATGTCAGATTCCAACATTGGAAAACTGAAAATCCCAAGATCTGTGGTAGTTTGATAGTTGGCAGATCCGATAAGATGTTGGCAGGTCCATTCATCTTGTAGATAAATCTCAAAGCCAATTCCAGGCTTGAAAAATTCTGAAGCCTCCTGTCAAGGCAAGTCTGAATTACCAGGTCAGTGAATTATTTGGAAAACATAATTTATTCTAAAAATGGAGGGAGTGCTAATGAGGACTTTGGGGATTTTGGAGACAAAATTTGTTCCAGTGATAACCACATACAGCTTGAGCACCACTTTGTCCAGGTCAAGCTTAAATTTAAAACTTTTCCATTAATGAGATATAGAGAATAGGGTTATACCACCAGCAAGAAGCCAGCCTATGAGATAACTAACAGATATCTTATACGGTAGATAAAGACAACTAAATAGAGATCTTAACTTTTGTGCAATACTTTGGGATAGTGCAATTAGTTGTAGATTTTCCCCATTGTACGAAAGTTTGCCAGCAGACAGAAAGGCATTCACAGTAGATTCTTTAATATGGTAGATCACCAAATAATTCTCACAGGAATCTAATGCGTTTTCAATCAATAGGGTACTGTGGGTATTTACAGATTGTTTATTTTGGCCACTGTTCTTGCAAAATAATCCAATTAAATAATTTTGAATAAAATTAACTGCAAGAGTTATAAAGAAAAGAATAGACACAGTCTTTCAAAAGAACATTTGTGAACATTGTACAACAGTAGAATAATTTAGATAGAAAATGTTAAAGCATTCAAATACAGAGAAAAGATAAATTATTTTTAAATGGAATGATATGATTTATTTTAGTTTGTAGATATGGCCCAAATCTTCCAGGTTAATTTTTAAATTAGCTGTTCACATTGTCATATCAAAGGTAATTAGTATAGGATAATTCAGAGAATATTTAAGTTTCAAAATTTCAATTCTCATACCTCACCTTTACAATTTGATCTATCTATATCCATATACATCTATATATCAATATCTATATATCAATATCTATATATAGCCAAAATTAAATATCAGAATAATCACTGACAATATCACAGAATCAATTTTAACAATAGATTTATCAATTTTGACAATAGATTAATTTAAATGTCAAACTGGTAATATTTACTGATAAAATTTATATTAAACACTTGAAAAACAAAGCCTTTGACCGCTCCTCTGCATCTGAAAAATAGATTCCTTCACATAATAATCTAAAAACTAAATAGATATCCAAGAAATTTGGAAGAATTTATACCGTTGATGTTAGGTTTGATGATCTAAAAGATTTTATATCAATGATTGCCTTCTTTGTTAATCTCTTCAAAATTGATGTGCAGTGACTTTATGACTACAGACTGTGTGTGCTTCCTGAAGAAACAGTTGGGAAAATAGAATTACTAGAAATTCAAGCAGAGTAATTCATGACAATACAGCACAAGTCTACACTTCCGACAGAATTCTAAACTCAAAATATCTTCTGGAAGGAAAAAAAAATGCTTGTTCAGAGATTTTAATATTTGGAACAATAAATTTATGTGAATCCCTATACTCAATTAAATTCATGCAATCTTAACACTTGAACAATTTGTGAACAGACATCTTAGAAAGCTGTCTCATACCGTCCCGACAAATTACAAGCCAAAATTTAAAAGTCTAATAAAAGCTTATAAACGTTTTCAATACATGTATACTATACCAAATAGCGAATTTATAATTGTTATAATTAGAATCCGTTTTTTTTTTCAGAAAGCAGGGAACTGGTGATTCATCAGATTGTAGCAAAATATCGTGCTTTTGTTTATAAAAAATCAAAGTAAATATTGATAACAAAAATATTAAAAATGCACATAAATGTTAAAAGAATACAACAATGTTTTTTAATAATAAGTTAAATAAATTTAAATCTTAACTCATACAATAAATATGTGACATAAGATATCAACCAATTTTAAGCCACTATTCATACTAACTTTTATTTATAAAAAGGTTAAATGTTAGAATTTATGACAATGTATTTTAAAGAGCGATACCAATTGCCATATGCAGCATTATAAACTCTACGTTGCACTACTCGTCATTGATGTTGCATATAAGCAAGCACCACCTCATGTAAGCCATTTTAAAAAGTATTTTGGCCAATATTTTGCTAAATAAAATTTTCCCAACATGACATTTTCAGAAAAATTATCTAAATTTTTTAGATCATTTTTTAGAAGCAGCTATTTTTTACCAATACAGTTTGTGATTCTGTTTATGGACAAGTGTTTTAATTTGAGATGTAACTTACAGTTCGGCAGATTTTAATCTGCATGCTTCAGTCTTAATATACAGATGATTTTTAAAATTTTGAAATCTTTACAATTACTCCAAAAAAATATTATGGCTCTAAGCTTATAATGGCACAAAGTTTAGCTACTTTTAGTATACAACTAAACAAGAAAGGAAGTTCAATTGAGACAATGTACAACTTTAATTATTTGTTTGGAACTTAATATTAATTGAATGGATAAAAGTTAATGAGTACACTGCATTGTGCTGTATTATAGTGCTAAGCTTAATACAAACATTTGACAGGCTAACAGCATGCACAAAGGAGCAATCTAATTTGAGAATAAATACTAAAATGACAATTTAAACATAGATCAATCAGATTTAGGTATTCACACAATCATGCAATAAAATCATTTAGAACACCACACAAATTGTGTACTTTTAACAAAATTATATTCCTAATAGAAGTTTCAATACAGGGTATCCAGATGAATAGCATCCTAAATAATCAAATTATATCTCTGAAGATATTTATTAGACATTACTAGTTTACACCTTTATGAAGAAATTCCATCAACATTTTATTTACTATAATTATCTTAATAAATTTTAATGTCTGACCCTTGGTGGTATGACAAAGAAATTAATAAAAAGTTTATAAATTAACAATTAAAATAAGCAACATCAATCTATGTTATTCCACATTACATGAAGCATGCACAATGTAACTGTTGCCACAGCATCATTTCTGTACAATGCTTAAAACAGATAACAAGAAAGATCAATCATGCTTAAGGCATTGATTATGGAACACTTTCCAACTTCAATGCAATTCTATTTAAACATGTCTAAAATGCAATACATTCCTCGGTAATATTTTAAAACTTATCACAATACTACATTAATTTATTATATTTGAAAACTTAAACCTTCATCGAAAAAAATGAACTTCATTCAAATGACGGCATTGAAATATAAATTGCCTGGTTTATTATCGCATTTTGCAATAGAAAATTCAATTTGACAAGTGATAAGATTTGGCACAGATGCTTGTGATTATGAATTTTACAATGTCAAAATCAAAAACTGTGGTATACTAATCATTATGTACAATATATTATGAGTACAATATATTATATGATATTTCTATTCTCACACATAGGAGGTTTACCCTTCCTACCATCTATTTGGTTCTCTTATCGATGTAACTTCATTTCCAGACAATACTTGCTTGACATAATTTATTTACACTCAAGAAAGTTAATTATAGTATCAGTAATGTACAACAAGAGAGATCAATCATGCTTAAACCATTGATTATGAAACACCTTCCAACTTCAATGCAATTTTATTTAAACATGTCTAAAATGCAATGCATTCCTCGGTAATATTTCAAAACTTATCACAATACTACATTAATTTATTATATTTGAAAACTTAAACCTTCATCGAAAAAAATGAACATCATTCAAATGACAGCATTGAAATATAAATTGCCTGGTTTAAACATCTCTAAAATGTGATACATTCCTCGGTAATAATTTTAGAATTACCATAATACTACAACAATTTATTATATTTGAAAACTTCATCGAAAACAACTGAAATTCATTCAAACGACGTCATAGAAAAAATAACATGCCTGGCTCTCTATAAAAGCAGCATTTCATTTATAAATAATTTCCCATTCATATCATTCATCACAATACTATAATAATTTATTTTATTTAAAAATTAAGACCATGGAGCTACAAGTAATTAAACTCTATGCGTAAAACTTCATCGAAAAAAATCGTCCTCCTTATAAAATCAATGAATATTTCATTCATATCAGCTACGCAGACTCTATGGACTAATTGAATTTGTGTTAAAGAAATACCGCAATTCTAATACAACTAATTCTACATATTTTGCTTTTTACTTTTTACATAGGTGAAAAATAGGCTTCGTTGTAGAAATAATCAAATTTGGATGAGCATTTAAACTCAAATATATTGTAGTTGCGTTGTTTCAGTATGTAGATGCACAGAATTTAAGCAGAAATAAAGTGGTTTTAAAACGTATACAACACTCAATATGAATTAAAAAGAACTTTAAAAATCACGATTTTGAGACAAGATGGATGCCATATATTATTTTGAAGTAGGTCACGTGATCTTTTCATATCATGGTCACGTGATCGCTTCATATAAGAGGTAATTATTATTTTAATTTTTATTTAAAAAACTACTGAATATATTTCGCTGAATTTTTTTATATATTTTATGGAACAATTTGAATATTACCTAAAATTTTCGAAGCAATGTGAATTTTAAATCCGCTTAAAAAATGCTTGAAAAATTAGGTCCCATAGGGCTCAATGTATTTCATTTTTTCAACCCAGGTTCAATCCAAAACTAATTGGGTGATATTCATTTATATTTCCATAGGTCCTACAGACCGTCTGAACAACATACTAAAATTTTATTTTGATTAAGTCATTTTTACGGCAGTTATCGTGCTAACGGACAGACAGACAGAATGAACAAAGTCATAAACACTTTTCAACTTTATTGTAAGGTATTAAAAATTAACATTTTCAGATTTCCATTAGTTTAAGAGACATCCTTCAATCTTGAATATCTGTGTAAAATAAATATAAGATGCTCATTTGGAAAAGATATTTGAACTTATTACAAATTAAGAAATTTTCTATTGTGACCAATTATTTTTTCCATTGTGACAAATTATAAAATTTTTACAAGCTGAAATGTGAAAATTTCCCACATTTATATTTTCATGCAAAATTTAAATTCCTTTTATTCAAAGTTTACATACTACCCAGTATCCCAAGACTTGTGCTAGTTTTATGAGCTTCAGCATTTTGCAAAAATGACAAATTATTTTAGATTTCTTTTAGTAAAATGCTTAAAAAAAAAAATACAATTTAAAAACCAGTTTCTGTGTGCTTTTAAGTGCTTAAAATCGTTTAATTTTAACAAGTAGTCTATGTTTTTGACAACCTAAAAAAAAAAATACAGTAGTGCACAACTACTAAATGAGAGTGAGCTGGTACCAGTTGACATACGCACATGAGCGGTACATGAAAAAAAATTCAAAGATTCCCTCTGCGATGGCTCAAACTAGAAGTTAATATAGTAAGTTTTTCCCCCCAAGATGTACTTTCATACTTTTGCATATTTTCATCTGGACACTCTGTATTTGAAAGACATTTAAAGTAAAATTTACACTTATTTTAAAATACTTCAATAAAAATTTTCCCAATATTATTACAGCTAACTATACAGCAGTGACAGTAGAATAAAGCAGTAAAAACACTCATAACGAATGTTCCATATAATATGGACTAAACTGCAAGTAAAAACAAAAAATGCTCAGAAACATTTGATATATTTTAGACTACTTGCTTTACACCATCAAAAACAATTTCTATTTTTAATAAGATAAAGCATTTAGAAAATTTAAAACGTTTAACTCTTAAATTTTTAAACTTACTCTTGAGTTGGCAATGGATCTTCTTGAAAATAACTATCCTGCATTGCTTGTTCTGATGTAATTCTTTTAGTTGGATCCATAAGAAGAAGCTTTTGAAGCTGGAAAAATATACATTGAAATATTGGATAATGTGTTGAAACTTATCAATGATGCCACTATACCATATGCTATGTTTATAAACATTTCCATGGCATGTTTACACATACAGCTGGTAAAAAACTCTAAACATTACACCCTGTCAAAGCACCCCAAATTCGTATGTTAATATTTACACAAGCCATTGGGGATTTGTGACTGCTTGAGATTTTGAGCTCCTAATGTGAAATGGGTGCTGCAGTTTTTATATTTTTGAAAAGTAAACCAATTTCTACTTTATATTTTGATATTAAATAACACAAATGAAATGTATACCATTCTCCACCTTCAAATAAATGTATAATATGAAAACCATTTGAAAAAATATGTACTGAAAGATTGATTCAGCAAAGTCTAAGAGCTTGGTGTGTAAAATTTCAGTCCAATTTTTTCAGTAATTATTAAAATACAGCTCTATATTCAAAATTGCATCATTTTGAAGCTTTTTGGGGAGTATCCATTAATTTCCTCAATGGAAAATACTCTAAAAAAAAAATCAAAATTGCAGTGGAACAATGTTACTCTTAACATTTGTGAAACAAGCAATTAGACATTGCCATTACATTTCTGTTGGGGAAAAAATTCATAATTTAAAATAAAATGGCAAATTTGAAAGTCTATTTAGCTTCGATCAATGTGTGCTATGCCGATTTCTCGCTGTATAAAATATTAAATGTAAAGTTATAAGATTTTTATATAAAATAATTTTAAATTTCAAATTTAATTCAAAAGTTGAAATTAACAGTAATAAATGACAAAATTGCAAATTAAACCATGCATATGTATGTTCAGTGTCAGGAATGCTCTTTGAGATATGTATGCAAAGACAAAAATTTGCATTCTCAGGACTTTATGTGGTGGTCAAGAGATATAGGCTATCACATTGAAAATAGATATAATTTTTTAATAACTTTTGAATTATTAATTGCCTTTAGAAGGCATAACGCTGCGATTTATGTCTCAATAATCACATGATTCAATAGTTTCATCATTGTGAGAAATAGCCACATTACAATTTTTTGTTTGTGATGTCATCCAATTTTTTAAAATATGATAATTTGAAAAAAAAAAAAAACCTAACAAATCACAGAAACTGACCAAAATAGGTCAGTACAAGTGCAGTATATGCATTTGATGGAAAGAAGCAAAACTCAATACATTCGAAGAACTTTTTAAAAAAATAAGTTCAAACATATAACTACAATTTAATTTCCCTGACCATTCTAAGTTTTGGACTCAATCTTAATTTCAGACTTATTTTTACTTGTTGCACAATTTGAATAATGTTATGATCACATTTGTAACAAATAAAACAAATTGTCTTTTGACTAAAGTACAGATCACAAATGGTAGAAGTAAAAACAGGTTAACGGGCATTCAATGGAGATCCTTGGTGTTACAAAAATTTAACGTTAAATATTAAGAGTGAGCATCTGTAAATCTTATGCCCTATCTGCACTTTGTTAACTTTTGTGAAACACGTTTTTCACAGAAATTCTGCTCAAACAGTTGCAAAATATTTTCTGAAAGATGAAATGCAATGCTTAGATTATATTAAAACTAAATTTAATACTCAATAAAACATAGAAAATACTTTTTATTTTAATCCAAAATATTTTTGGTGCTGCCATCTATTGTAATTTAATTCATACAGATTTTTTATTTTTAATGAAAATTTTTAAATATCTATTCCTTTTAATACAGTATTAAATACAACAGATCATATAATACAACAATTGCAGAAAGATAATTTCTCATTCTATAAATTTGATAAGGGGATTTGCATATACATCACTGAGGATTGTAGCTTTGTCTTCAAGTCAAAGTTCAATTACGCTTCCGTGATTGTGGCATTATTATATATGATCTGTTGTTGTATTTAATATAGACATTTAAAAATGTTCATTAAAAAATAAAAATAGTCTGTATGAATTAAATTATGACAACACATGGCAGCACCAAAAATATTTTGGATTAAAATAAATATATTCTATGTTTCATTGGGTATTAAATCTGGTTTTAGCATAATCTAAGCATTGAATTTCATTTTTCAGAAAATATCTCACAACTGTTTGAGCAGAACTTTGGTAAAAAACATGTTCCGCGAAAGTTAACGCATGGATAGGGCAGAAGATTTACCGAAGCTCACCCTTAAAAGAAAATTTCTTTATTAAGATTAAAAATTATCTTTTTAAAAATATTTAACTTAATATATTAACCTTAACTATAAGCATTTACAATTATATAGATTAAAAGTTTAAAAAGTTACCAAAAGAAATGCTTTACTGTCCGACTTGACTTTATGTTTTTCCATATACTTGATTAAAGAACAACTAGAATAACTGAAATAGAAATATTGAACAGATAAATTTTAAAATAAGCTAGGCACAATTACAAAAAAATATTGGCTTTTCTCGTACATTTGCAATTTTTTGTGATGTGTTTTCAGGGTTAGAAGTCGTAACTTGGAAAAATATAGGACATTTTCATAAAAAATATAGGACAAAAGAAATCATAAATATCTTACAAATTTTGCTATTTTCATTTTTGAAAAAGTGTTCCATCAGATAACAAAATGACTAAGAAAAGTTTACTCATCTTACTTTAAAAGTTCTGAAAAGTTCAACACCATGTATTTCTCTTATTGTTTTGACCTTACATCTCTTTAACTCTTTTTAACTTTTTGTTACCAGCATCTATAAGAGCTTGTGCTGCTTCAATGTCACTCATACATTGCTGTTTTAATTCCATTTTCAGTCTCAGATTACCTTCTTCAATCATTGCTTGAGCAGAAGTAACATTCTCTTGCAAACCTTTTATTTTGTCTTCTGCTGTTCTTAGGGACCTCAAGTGATGACTTTGTTTTCATAATTTTCACATTCTCTGCTTGTTTCTGTTCATTATATTTCTGATGAGCATCTTTAAAAAATGATATCATTTCTTGAGTTACACATGGATGCTTTTCCATGAACAGCATCTTTAATTAATCTTAAGCCTTTTATGGTAGACTCATCCGAGAACGTTCCGACGTTAACATTCTTTTGTTCACTGAAAATTCTCTCTCCACCGAAGCTTGACCATGAGAAAAAGTCAAAGCTGCTTTTCAGTGCAAAGTTGTTAAATATGAATATCTAATATTTCCAGTACTGCAGTTAACCAATTCAAAAACTTTACTCCAGAAAGAGTCTATTGAATTTTCATTAGGGCAAATCCACTCTTCAAGAATATCTGAATCACAAGTATAGAGATGCCATTCATCCGTTAGTGCAGTCTTCTGGAATCACCTGTGGCAAACAGTTTGAGAACCTCCTGACTGATGGTAAAATATCTTTCAGTGGTTCTTTACGAATTACAGGATGCAAGACTTGCAAACTCTGTAACAGTTTATTTTTTAAAGGAAAATTTTCCTTCAAATATAACATAACAAGAATAAAAAAATTTAGCATCAGAAAGAAATTTAGCTTTGTGCTCAACAGATAACGAAACCAAAACTTTCCTGGCACCATTCCCAACATCAATTCTTTTTCCATTTAGTGCATTCATTCTAACATCAATGTCGTACAGCTGCTCTCCATTTTTATCTTTAATAGCCTCTTCGTTTATAAATTGGCTCATGATCGTTTTCATTAGTTTATTTAGCTCATCATACAAGATGTGTATCAATGTTTTTTTATCCTGAAGAAGTTTCAAGAATTCTTCAAAAATTGAGCCAACACTTGTCAAATATTTCAAATATACTAGCGCCAATGGAGATTCCAATATTTTTACAATGCATTTATATCAATCAAGTTTCATCAATCTCTTACATTCCTTCTAACAAATATGATTTTATACCCGGCAGCAACTCTATAATTCTCTCACATACACACACAACAGTCAACCACCGATTGCTTACATATCTGAGTACTTTGGAATATTCATTATCAAACCTTTCCACAACATTTTGTAAATCCTCTTGACGTGAAGGATATTTCGAAAACCATGAATGTATATTTTCAATAAAATCTGTAATATTTCTAAAGGAGTCTATCATTAGACCTTTGCTAAAAGCGTTATGGATTATGTGCAAGTTGCATGTCCCTACATTAATTAACCCAAATTCATTGAACAATTTGACTTCTCTGTCAATCAACTTAAAAACTGCTTTATTAACGTTTGGACCATCAGATCCTAACATAATAAGGTTCTTTAAATCGATTTCACATGACTCTGTAATAGATTTTATGCTGGATGATATATCCAGGGCTGTAGAATGTCCCAGTAAGTCATTTCCAATGTACTGTTCAGAAATACATTTCTCATTTGTATTCCAATATCTGACATGGATGTCTAATTGCTTTAAATTTTGTTGATTTAGTGTCTCATCATACATGAGTGTGAAAAAGGGATGTTTAGTCTTAAACTCATTTGTAATCTGTTTTTAAATATATGGCCTAAGTCCATGAGACACAGCATAAAATATTTTTCTAGAACACATCTTAATGCCTTTGGGGATAGAAGAATCTGAAAACATTTCTTTGAAAACACTATTAATGTTGTCACATGATAGGTATGAATAATTATTCAGTACTACATGGATAACCCAAATAATTTCCGATCGACAAATTCTTTCTTCATTAATACTCCACAGAAGCCTTGGTTGATTAGATGGGCTGCTCTGGTTTGCATCGAAACACACTTTTATAACCATCGCTATTTACTTTTTCTTTCAACCGGCACTGCATATGATCTTTGTTTTGAGTATTCAAAGTCTTATGTTTTGCAGTGCTCACATGTTGCAGAAGCTGGATTTTTCCCACTGTTGCCAATCGCGAAAGTCTTTTTGCATAACACACAATATGCAGAAAAATCATCATTTCCTTTCGTGCACCAATCACCGATAATAGTTCCATTTTTATCGATGACTTTCAACCAATCAAGAAATTTCGTTTGTCGATTCGGCATGGCACACAATCAAAATCCCCACTCCGTTTTGAAAACCTACATTTTCGAACAAAAATAAAATTAAAAATTTTGGGGGAAAAAAAAAAAGCAGGAATGTTTTTAATTTAAATTACTTTGAAGTACAACAAAACTGCTTCTACATGTTTGTATTTAATTTTACTATTACCACTGAAAATTAGTAACTATAGATAGTTCCTCTGGAAACTATTGATTGCTGCAATTACCGATATTTCTCCACCCCTAATCTACAATACCGCTACCGTTACCACGCTTTCCGTCCAGCCGGCGGACGTCATGTTTAGAGTAGTATTACGTCACGTGCAATTGGAAACCAATTGCAGACGTCCAACATCCCATACTTCCACGTTTTTTGAAATTCTGGGAAGATTTAGCAGATAGACTGAAAACAAAATGATAGAAATAAGGATTTTATTACTTGTAATTTGGAAATATAGGATTTATGTCCAAAATATAGGACAAAATAAGATGTTTTTATGAAATTTTTTAAAATATAAGAATTATAGGAAATATAGGACGACTTCGACCCCTGTGTTTTGAATAAACAAATCATGTCAGAAGGAAAAATTAAAACAATTATTCTTTGAATTTTTTTGTATTACACACAAAAGTAGGCTTGTTTATAACAAAACTTCGTGCTTATAACAAAGAATTTATTTAAAATAAATAATGAACAAGTACAAATTACCTGAACCAGGTATTAAAAAGCATCAGATAAATATAAATACCAGGTGGTCATAATTAAAACACCCCTACTCTGAGCTCTCTATACATCGATTTACTCAGTGTAAAGGCTCCAAAATTCTTGAACCTACTATTCAAGATATGGGGAAAGGGATGACGTGAAAAAAAAAATTAGTTCCAGAAACACTGATAGGTGGCGTTGTACAACAGAAAATATGCTGAAAAGACACAAAATACACATTTGTAACACATTTCATTCGAAAGTACCAAACATTCATATCACAAGGACCTCATCGATGCAGGGGATTCTGCGTATAACATTATCCATTCAGTTCAACAATAGCGGTGGCAACATCGTCAACGACATCTGAACGAGTCGATTTGCATCCTCGACCCACTTCTTGGACCTTTCTTTTTCGAAGAGGCTACTCCCAATGGCCCTGTGACATGCACAGTGACGGCCAAGAGGTACAAAAACATGCTCAAAAATTTTGTTGTACCCCAACTGCAACAGCACCCATGTCTTGATTCAATTACCTTTATGCAAGATGGAGCGCCTCCACACATTGGACTGTGTGCAGCAGCTTCTTCGGCAACATTTTACTAATGGTAGAGTAATTAGTAGTGCGTTTCCGACAACCTGGCCATCTCGTTCTTCAGATCTTAATCCCTGTGAGTTTTGGCTGTGGGGATACTTAAAAAGTCTTGTTTATCGAGGACGTCTGGTAACCTTTGCAGATTTGAAAGACAGTATCACTCTGCATGTGAGAAGCATCTGAATGGACGAATTACGATCCGCAGTTGAACAAGCTGTCCACAGACTGCAGATTTTACATCTTGAAAAAGGGAACCATATTGAGCAGCATTCCCAGCATCGATAAGGTCCTTGTAATATGAATGCTTGGTACGTTCGAATAAAATGTGTTACAGATGTGTATTTTGTGTCCTTTCAGCATATTTTCTGTTGTACAGTGCCACCTATCTGTGTTTCTGGAACTAATTTTTTTTTAGTGTAATCCCTTTCCCCATGTCTTGAATAGTATGTTCAACAATTTTGGAGCCTTTACACTGAGTAGTTCGATGTATAGAGAGCTCAGAGTAGAGGTGCTTAATTCTGACCACCCAGTATAGTAAAATTCTGAAAATTAAAACTTATATAGCACTAATATTAGCAATTAATATTTGGGATTGCTGGTATACAAGGTACATAATATTCTAATTTAAACAGATTAGATTGTATCTCGTTGAAGTTAATAAGCTGCGAGAGCAAATTAATGTTTTAAGTTGAACGACTTCACTGGTATATTCATGACATTGATTAGGCCCATTAGTGTTGTAATTGGTCATAAAAATTTTAATGTAACCATGAAGGTATTTAAGCAAAGTAGCAGTAGTAAAGATGTCAAAGGCAATTGTAAACTAATATAAACTAATTGGAACTGCTTTTTTCTACACCTCTACAATTTAAGTCAAATCACTTTTTATTATGAAGTGAATCCATTGAGTTTGCTTACATGATACTTCAGTAATTGTAACACAAAGCAAGTATACTATGTACAAGCATTTGAGCTCTCAAGCTCAAGCGTACGATTTCAGTATAGTTCCTAGCTCAGACACATTCTAGGTTTAAGCAATCCTTTGAAATATGCAGGTAAGTAGAACAAAAGCTTTTTAGACTTGCGTTAACTTCGTGCATTTCCAGATGCCACCAATAGCTGGTCACACGCTACGGCTAAAACTTTTAAACTTCACAGATAAACATTGCACTAAGTCCACAACACTGAACAACATGGTCTTGTTGACCAAGAACCATAAAAACATAAGATCCACCATTACTTGGATCAAACATCCACGTCTACGATAAACATTATAATAAATGGATACCATAGTTTAAGAGATTTCCAGAACAGTTTCTCAGATCAGGGATGCCCATAGGAGGAGGAAGATACCACTCGAGTGTGTGTGTGGGTGGGGGGTGGGGGGTGGGGAGACTTATTTTTTGCAAGGCAGGGGAAACATTACAAATTAAGAAAATCAAATATTGAGGCAGACACGCCATAAATGTTTGTAGGGGGGGCACAATTTATATGGGCAGTTCTACTCAAATATTCTGATCAAGTAAAAACATTATAATCAATTATTCATTCTAAGCTAACTTATAGTGTAGTTTGATTGTATTAACATTATCAAGGCTGTAATAATTATTAAAACATAATTTAACATCACAATTAAGATTCGGTAATGAAATATATACTAGAAAACTCACTTGGAGCGCTTGAAATCCTTTAACAAAGTATTATGCTCAGGCATCTTTTTAATATCCTCCCAATCTTTTTCTAAAGCAAAGAGAAAATTTTACATTATTTTAATACATTAAATTATTCATAATAGGAATGCACTTTCTACAGAACCCTATTATAATGTATGAAATAGTATAGGGTTGTACAAAAATTAAATTACCTGCAAGAGAAATTAATAATTTATCATCAAGTGATTCAGCAGAATTACAGTTTTCCATTTCTCATTACTTTCCCTACATACATAGCACAATGTATAAGAAAAGTATTGAGGAAGGTTGAAAATTCAAATTAGCGTTTTTGATGGAAGAGCAAGTTTCAAGCATCCCTGAACACAAATGGAACATTTTTGTGGCTATATATATATATAGTGTGGATGCGATATCATGAACTCATTGAATGGTTTGAATAATTTGGCAAGATAATTACAAGTAGCGAATACTGGAATACTTTTAAACATGATACAATATTCGGAAGTCCAAACTTTTCAAAAAAATTATTTGAAAGAATTACAACATTCAATAACCATTGCATACATAATTTTTCATTAGAAAACTAATGACAAACTTTAGAATACTAGCTTTAACAATTTCGAGATATTGCATGTTTCTCAAATAAATTTATCCAATATATTTACATACTATACTGCTGGCCATCCAAAATGCAACACCATGAAAGACAGATATCAAAGCCAAAGTTATTGGACAATGAACATAAAGTGCAAAGTTGAATTGATTGAAATACAGCCCCATTCGACTTGCGGAACATGAAGAAATCAGTATTTTGTGCAGCCACCATGGCTGACAATAACCGCTGCTACACGCCTCGGCATTGAAAGAAAGACTTTGGATGTATTCTTGGGGTATGTCAGTCCATACTGCTTCCACACGTTGTCAAATTTCATCTGTCGTAAGCAGCTGGTGGTGTTTGCTGGGCCAGTCGTTTGCCAATGATCGACCAGACGTGTTCAATGGGCGACAGATCTGGAGAACGGGCAGGTTAAGGGAGCAGTGGAACTTGGTGGACACTGAAGAAATGCTGAACGATATGTGCCATGTGTGGTCTCGCATTGTCCTGTTGAAACTTGGCCGCAGGCAAGCCTTGAAGGTAAGGTAAGATAACAGGCTCCAAAACTTCAGAAATGTAGCAGTGGCTGTTGAGTTACGGCAATGAGCATTAGGGGGTGTGGGAGTAAAATCCAATGCCACCCCAAACCATAACGCCAGGTGAAGGACAGGTATGGCATTGCATAATGCAAGAGTTAGGCGCACATGATTTGCATATGAGCTAAAATTCTAATCATTTGTATTTCCAATCGAGGTCTACGTATGGTGCAAATTTCATGCTTATTGGATGCTTCCTTCATGGTGTTGTATTTTGGATGGCCAGCAGTGTATATTTAGTTTTATTACCAAATATGCTTGGCAATAAATTTGGCAAGCTTTGCAACTAATATGACAAAATATAAACTGGACAACTTTTTGAAAATGGTGAAAAATGGATGAAAATGTCAAATTGACAAAAAATACTGTACTAACAAAAATTATGCCAAATTTATGAATTATTAAAACTCGTAATATTACTTAATGGATGACAGTACTATTTCAAATTATATATGTTAGATTTGCATGAAATATAAGTTAATTTGTTTTTCTGAAATAGTTTTACATTTTGCCATCCAGAGAAACAAACACCAGATGCCAATATATAATTTAACATTAAAAATATTATGTATATCTTGTACATCATTATTTTGCTGTAAAATAAGCAAAATTATTGCATTATATAATGATGTCTCATGCTACCCATATCAAACATTTCACAAAATTTCATTTACTTCAGAGTTCTTTCACTTATTTCAGCTTACCTACACTACTGCATGTTGTACCCTGATTTTTATTGTTACAAATACAGTAGATTCCAGTTTTAACAAGCATCTTGGGACACACTAATTTGCTAAGGAAATCTGGAAGCTTGTTAAATCTGTTTGGCACAGAACTATTTAAATAATGATATTAGCACAGAACTATTTAATATACATTTTTGCTCATGATTAAAAATCCCAAATAAACTCATTTCATTAAATATTCTAGTTATTATACGCTGTCAATGTTTTATCTTGGACAATATGACATTCAATCTTGAAGGCTGCAAGAAATTTTCCCCTCTATTTAAAATAAAGGAATTGGCTAGTATATTAAGTCTCCCATGATATACTTATTGTTTCATGACAATGTAATGCCATTTGGGGCAACAAAGAAACAGCACTAGATAAGTTGATGATCAAGTGACTACAAAGATGCAATTCTTGACAGACATTGAAAGTTTGGTATAACAAAAAAATACTATTGGTTAATTACATAGTATTTTCCTTACTAAGGACTCAACCCCCTGCTTGCCAATGCTCACCAACCCCTGAAACTCTCTTCACACAAGCTATTTCGTGCCACCTGCTACTAAGGCTCTTGTATATAAAAGCTGGCACACCCACTATTTTGAATCATACTTGCATATTGGTTTACTATTATACAGACTTATTGTACACTAGCAGCATACCCGTTCTTTGTAAGGAGTATATAATATAAAGAAACTTAAAATTCACAATCATGTGAAAATTCCTATAGTATACTAAATGGCATTGTTAATCAAAATATTTTATTAAAATATTTAATTTAATGCTCCTAAAAAGAATATCTGTTCTCGCTATACAAAATTATCTTCATGGCTTGAACGAAGCTACTATCAGAACCATTAAGAAAAATAAGAATGCCATACGGAAATCTGTCATCTGTGCATCAAAACTTAGTTCCAAAACATAGTCATGCATTAGAGGTGAAGTGTTAGTAAAAAGGTGTAGTGCTTTGGATGGAGAATTTATTGCGAAAGAGAATACTTGTAGATGGAAATATTATAAAGCAGAAGGTACTATGAATTTATAAGCAAGTGCAGATATCTAAGCAATCAACAAGTCATCAAGATAAGAGAAAAGAATTTTCAGCTAGTGATGGATGGCTAACAGGATTTCTTAAAAGAAATGCATTTCATAATTTAAAAATTAAAAGGAGAAATTGCATCAGCAGATGCAGAGGCTGCTAAAAGCTTTCCAGAAAAACTAGTCAAAGATTGGGGCTATGTTCCAGACCAAATTTTCAATGCCAATGGAACATTGGGTCTATACTGGAAAAAAAAATGCCTGCCAGAACTTCTATAGCAAAATCTAAAAAAATTGTTAGTGGGTTTATAGTTGCTAAAGATCGGGTGACTTTTTATTATGCAGCAACACTTCTGGTGACAAAATTTTAAAGCCTCTTTTAATCATCCGATCATTAAGGCCACGTGCTTTCAGAGGAAAAAACATTAAACCGTTGCTGGTTTATTGGAGAGCGAAAAAAAAGACCTGGATGACAGCAGGTCTATTTACAGAATGGTTTGAAGAATGCTTTGTTCTTGAAGTTAAAAGATATATGGAGCAACGATGATAAAGCGCCCAGTCATCCAATATTAGAGCATCCAAATGTTTAAGTAATCTTTTTGCCACCTAATACCATTTCCTTGATTCAACTGTTAGACCAGGGTATAATTGCTACCGTTAAGCTGTATTATACTCAACGAGCATTCCAACATATTTTAGATGCAGTAGAGAAGGACAACCTCACAATTGTTGATGCCTGGAAAAAATATTCCATTATGGATTGCATTACATATGCTTCATTGGCCAAAGAGCAGTTAAGGGTATCAACATTAAATGCTTGCCGGAAAGCACTTTGGCCCAAATGCGTCAAGAGTGGTAACTCAGTGCCCTAAACAATGGAGTCTTAAAATTATATCCTTGGCATACGAAATTGGAGGAGAAGGATTTGAGGATCTATAAATTGAAGACATCGACAAATTAATGATAGATAAACCTCTAGATGTGGATGATCCAATTGATTTAATAACACATGATGGTAATAGTACCGAGGATCATAATAGCGATAACAAGGAAGAGGCCAAAATATGTCAACTAACTGCTAGTTTAATATGCAAGGGTCTAACATTTGGGAAATGTATGATGAATCATTTTTTAAATATTGATACAAACATGGAATGTGCCCTAAAACTCGAATGAGATATGAAGAATTTTTTGGCTGGGTATCAAGAGTTGTATAAAAAACTTAAAAAGCCAAAAGTTCAACTGTCTATAACAGATTTAATAAAAAATCAACAGCCCAAGACCTTTTAGAAAGTAATTTAGCAGTTCAAAACAGTATTACTGGACGAAAGTCTCCATTAAAGAGCTTGACAGATGTGGATATCTCTAGTGATGATGATAACGACTTTGGTCCAGTTTGTCGCAAACAATTGCACTTATTATCAAGTAGCGACGAATAATTATGCAACTAAATATTTCTTTATTTCTATTTTTTATATTCTTAATTTTGGATTAACAGATTCCTTTTTCTTTGTTTGCGCTATTTATTTTTACCTATGAATTATGTATTTTAAGTTTTATTGCTCAATAAAATTACATATGTATGTATACATCATTAGTATGCATATCAGAACTTTAACAGTTTTCAGCATTTTTTTTTACACTGTTTTTAAACTAAATATAGCTCTTTATTTCATCTTGCACAGTTTTCGGATAACATTGAACGTATCCCCAATTTTACTATAGGAAACTTCTTTTACTACACTGTTTTTTTTACACTAATTTCTGAGGAATGCATCTACCATGTAAAAAAAAGAGTTGTGTGTATTTGTTATTCAAATCGAAAAAATAATAACATTAACAAGCACATTTAATTTAATTGCTTTGCCGAGCAACATGATGTATCCTCATAAAATTCTAAAAATTAATTGACCAGTTTGATTTCTTAATACTTTTCATCGTTGAGTAAAAGCTTGTGAAAAATAAACCATGGCGATAGATTTTCCATTTAAATTCATGTTTCAAACAATTCATGTTTTCAGAAAGTGACAAATTAGCGTAAAAAATCTCCCAAACTCTGAGATAAATTTTTCATTCATTTTCAAACGATTTTCAATCTTTTCATTTGGATAAACAACGGAGTTAGAGGATAGAACTCCTTGGAAAAAGTTTCGTTTTTCATAAATATCTCGACAACCCCTGGTCTTAGAAACCCAAAACTTAGACTAAATTTATGTTGGATTTTAATTGCTGTCGTTTGTCTAAACTCCTCCCTTTTTCCCGCACGTATAAATACGCGCGCAGATTTTTTCAGTTTCAGTTTTTTGTTGAAATCCTTCGTCGTGTGTTAGCGCGAGAAGCGCATTGTTGATTTTCGAATGGAACTTATATTCCACGCGAACTTTTCTATGGAACGTTGTTCCTCACGTTATTATTTTTAACATTGTTGTTTTAATTTAAATGATGGTTTTTCGAGCTTTTATCGCGTAATTCACGAAGTAACTCTCCGGAAAAGTGTGTATTGAAATTCATTATACGAGTTACGTGGAAGGAGCGTCTGACGATGACAGCCGAGTTTTAAGAAGATCCTAGTTATCCAGAAGTAGTTGTTAGGCCTCTGCTGATGAATTCTCTCCTGATCCCAAGAAATCCAGTCTACAAAATTTGTCTCCAACCTGTGCAGCTCAAATTATTGGAACTTTCCCCCCTGTCTGATGGCCCATCCGGGTGAATGCATATGTTTTATTTAAACTCTTAATTTCTTTAATTCTGAATATGATTTCTCAATATTTTTTTAAATGTATGATTTAAATTTTATTCTTTAAATTTAAAATTCTAAAACTTCATTCTGAGAGCAAATTTCTAAACCTTCATAATTTTTTAAGAGCCTGGGAAAATTCTAAAATTCTTTAAATTTAATATTTTGTTAATGATTTTCTGATGGAATTTAAAATAGATTGTTTTGAGTAAAGTTTTATGCTAATTCCTTAATTTTAACTAAGTTGATAAAATTCTAAAATTCTAATGTCTGTCTAAAATTCTAATGTTAATTCTTCCTGAGTGTCCTGCCTGTGAGCAGTGTTTTTGTATTTGTTAATTGGAATTAATTTGAAGTTACACTTTAATAAACTAATTTTCTTTAAACTAAATATTATGTCTTCCTTTATCTCTTTTAAACACAGCAGGTTTTATTCTATCTTTCAAACACAACAATAATCTGTATTAATAAATATATATATATATATATCCCCGTATTATTTATATTGTCCTAGATAAGAAAATATGCCTGTGTGTCAGTAAAAGATTACCCGTATTACAATGAGTCTCAAAAATCTGTGCCAAAATAAAACAGATAACTTAATAAATTGTAAATATCAATAATCCCCGTAATCTTTATACCAGAAGGTCGTAATTTATTCCAATATATGCCAAAATACCTGTACTACTTATATTCTCGTAGATTAGAAGATATGCCTGTGCATTTGTAGAAGATTACTCGTACAGCGTACAATATACGAGTTTAAACAATTTCTGTCATAAAACAATGGCATAATAACTTGGAAAATATCAATAATCCCTGTTTCCATAATCCCCAAAAATATAATAATAATGTGTAACCTGAAGACCGTAACTGATATTATCCAGTCATAAATGCAATGTCAATGAAATTTATTTTATATACATATCTTTATTATTCAAATCGCAAAAGATTTAATAAAAGTCATATGCCGCATAACACATTGGATTTACATTCATTGCTAAACGACATGATATCATTTGCTTCAAATAAATTAATGGAAATCATATCGTCTGAATGATGCTATCTCCAAGGTCTGGCAACATTTTCATCAATTTAGCGGTAATTTAAAAAATCGCCAAATTTATCGCCAAGTGGGACTGTAAAACTGATAGTCCCATTTTGCGACAAATTGACGAAACATCATCACAACACTATCCCCTAACAAAACACAATTTCATTTATTAAGCACAATTTTATCAATTTCATGATATTTTTATTGATTTACAAACATTTTTATCAATTTGGTGATATTTTAAAAATTCGCTGAATGTGTTACTAAGTAGAATGGCTGGACTGACCGACAAATGCTATCGAAACATCATTTCAGTTCTAAAAAATGAATTTAATTTGATTTGCGTCGTTTTTATCCATTTGGTGACATTTTCGTCAATTTGGCAAAGTTTAAGGAAAGTTGCCACGTTAGCGATATTCCGCCAAATTCGTAGCTCTGAATTTGCAGATCTGAAGAATAAAACATCCTGATCCCGTTTGTATATACTAAATGCAAACACTAAAATTGTATTAGAAGATATACCCGTTCTATACTTTTTCAACAATCTGATAAATTAATATATTGGTAAACACAATATGAGTTTATTAGCTAAACACAATATAAAAGCTTAAAAACTCTTTGTCAAAATAAATGAAAGTGATGTACGCAGTCCACAATTAATATAATTAAAAGAAAAATTAAAACGTTCTTTTCTAAAATATATTTTTATATCCATTTATTATTCAAATCGACAAAATTAAAATTAACATACAGATATAATTTAATTGAGTTTCCGAGCAACATGATACAAGATAGAATCTTCCTCATAAAATGCATTAAATAACCATTTTAATTTCTTTCTCCTTTTCATTGTTGAGTAAAAGCTTGTGAAAAATAAAAAATGGAGATAGATTTCCCATTTAAATTCATGTTTTCAAACAATTCATGATTTCGGTGACTATTTAACGCAAAAATTTGCCATCAAACTCAGATGAAATTTTAATTTATTTTCAAGTTTTAAACAAACGGTTTTCCACCTTTTCGTTTGGAGGAACCAGGGAGTTTGAGAGAACTCCTAGAAAAAGTTTCATTTTTCACTAATATCTCTACAACCCCTGGTTTTAGAAACTGACTAAATTTAAGGGGTGTTATTAAGGCTACCCACAAAATTTAATTAAATTCGGTTCAGCCATTCTCCCGTGATGAGATATATAAGTTTCATTTTTCACTAATATCTCGAAAACCACTGGTCGTAGAGACTCTAAACATAGACTAAATTTTAAGTGCGACTATTTCAAGGCTACCCACAAAATTTCCTTAAATTCGGTTCCGCCGTTCTCCCATGATGATGGCACAAACAGACAGATTTTCAATTTTATTTATCAAGATTGCAATACAAATTCACAAAATAGGAGGATGCTATATGAGAATACCAAGTATTAGAGTTATGGTATATTTTTTTTATGCAAGTATATAGGAAACCCAAAGGGCACTCCATGAGAAATTTTGGTGGGCTAACCCCCTTCTTTTGCAGGATATGGGAGGGGGCTATCTCACCTTTGGTTAGAGATGGGGGAATTCAATTACAAAGTTGTAGAAGCTTGCAAAATTAGTGTAAAGTATTTTTGTCCCCTGCAGAGGATTGAAAATAATTTCACAATTTTATTAGTCTGCATCAGTGTAAATGTAGAAACATTGAAAAACATGCTGAGACATCTTATTACACATGTACAAGCATGTATTATTGTTGAAGGTGACCATTTTATATTTTATGTATAATAAAGTCACTTATTCTACTGCATTATTTAATGTTTTATTTGGGGGTGGGTGGGGGCTGGAGGAGTTGCAAATGTATACACTTTCATAATTCCTTTTCATTATTTGCAAGGAGACAAACACTTTGTACTAATATTGAAATTCTCTGCAACTTTGTAACTGCCCCCCCCCCCCCCCATCTCAAACAGGAAGCAAGACCCAAAAGATGTCTCATGTACCCCACTGAGATTTCCTATACACCTGCATCAAAAAGTATACAATAATTTTAATACTTTGTCATTTACCTTATCAATGACACACATATCAGAACTAGAAAATATATGAAACAAAAAAACAATAGCGAAAACAATAGATTGCAAGTCATTAAGATATAAAACGTTCAGGGGATTACAACCATCAAATTAGAAGAAATTAAACTTAATTAAGCAAACAAAAGGATTAATAACAATGGATAGAAAGTCAAAGTGCAAAATCATCAGAAGGTGCATGCATCTCAACCGTCCAAGTCCTCCCTCCCATTAAAATTTAATGAGAAAAAAAATTATTCAATAACAAATTATTAAAAAATAAAAAAAATTATTTAATAACCTTGTTACTATGTACAAAATTTATTGTGCCCCAAAGAACTTTAGAAAATGCAATTACAAATAAAGTAAAAAAGAATGAAAGAAAACTAACCAGAATCAAAAGATACAATCAAGCTATATAAATCTGACTTATTTTTGAAAAAATGTATTACATGTACATTTTTATTTTGTCATCCTAAATAACTAGAGACAAAGTCATTAACATATACAATGAACAATAACAACTGACAAAACTCACCATGTACAAAACGGTTACTTTTTAAAAACATGCTTGGGGTTTGGATAATTCCTACATGCTACATAGTTAGAAAACCCTACAGAACTTACCTAAAGGAAAACCCATAACATTAAATATTCTATCCAATTGGTCATGGTGATATGGATTGCTAGTCTTGATGTCCTCTTGGCGACAATGGAAAATTGGTTCAGATGTTAATAATTCGGCAAATATACATCCAATGGCCCAAATATCTGAAAGTAAAAAATTGGTCACTTGATAAATTGCCAAAAACATTTTTATTTTTAATTGCATAGTGCTAACAATTTTAAGTTAAAAGGTCCTTTCAAATTGTTTTATGTATAACAAATAAAAATTACATTTAAATAAGATATAAAAAAATATTTTTAAGAAGAAACTACTTAAATACCTTGCACTTAAATTGGTGTTAACAAAGATAACTTAAATGAATACCAAAGAGGCAGCACCGAGAGTTTGAAAGTATACTCTTAGTGCAGTTAGCAAGGTTGGATATGTTTTATTCCATACCTCATTGGAAGTAAATAGTTGTTAACTGCAATAGTAGCAAGGGAAATTACAAAGTGTTAAAAAATTAAAAATATCAAACTTCAAATAAATTTCATTCTGCTTCAAAATCAAATGTATTTAAAAGGAATTAAAAGGAATTTTTTTATATCATCCCAAGTGCACTTTAAAAATTGGAGCAACACTATATGTTGTGGTAAGCACAACTGCTATTTCTTTTAATTAGTCTCAAAATTTCAATTTTAACTCTCATTCAAAACTTTAATTATTTCTTATTTCTCTGCATTTATTTATTATTTAAATTATCTCATTTATTTATTATTTACTTTCATCCATTTAATCATTCTATATTTAAAATGTATTCCTTTGATAAGCAAAAGCAATTTATGCAAAGGATAAGGAAAAACTATTGCTTAATTATTTTTCTTTGCAGTTAAGAATAAATGAATTGTGATTTTTAAACCAATTTTATATTTATTATATCAGTTTAAGCCATCTTTAAAATTTGCACAGCTGTTTAATATTTTCTTCTTGGATTAATGTTATTGAAATTTTTCTGATTAGACATCTAAAATACTTTGTTTGCATTGTTTTGATCAGATGGATCTGGCAGTGACATCTCCATATAAAACGGGTATAAAACTTTGTTTCCAGTTTTTAGTTTATTAGAGATCAAATATGTGAAGTCCCAAATTGTTATGTATCATTGGTTAATGGTCCAATAATATTGGTCAGATGGTACATTTTTAGGTGTTGCAAATTTTAAGTTCTTTTACAATATTTCAGTATGGGATAGATACTTTAGGCAATGTTTTAAAATATTTGCAAGAGATTGCAAAACATTTAAAATTATATTCATAAGTTCTACTGACAAAACCCACCTATAGGGGACATTCCCAAAATTAGGTTTATACTCCCATTGCACATAACTGTATCCATGGACTGGTTTCACACTTATGTCGTGCTCATCTCCATGGAATAGCCAGTACATGCAATGTCAGCAAAAACTTGCTATGCGTCACAATTTCGTAAGCCTCTATGGGGACTAAATTAAATTCACTCTTACAATGTAGTGGGCTTCAAATTTCTATAACGTAGAGCTCAGGCTGCATGAGACTTCAATGGTTAAGTTCATACTCCGAGAACCCACCTTACAGGGGTGTTCCTAAAATTAGGATGACACTCCCATTGCAGGTAACAGCATACATGATAAATGTTATCTACAAGGGCCCTGGATGCTATTACCTGCAATGAGAGTGATTCTGATACAAGATGTACACTGCATACTATTTATTCAATAATGCATACACTTTTTTCAAAAATTGATTATTTCACTGTGTGTGTGTGTGTATAGTCTTTAGAATTCTCATTAAAATAGTTACTTCAAATTTAAGATCAACTTGTTATAATTTGAACATTCTTCCATGAACATTCATATGTTATTCTTTATTTTAACAGAAACTAGCAATGTCAAAATTACATTGTGTCTTCAGATATTAACTACTACATTTCTAAAGTAATAGGTCCTTAAACACAAATTTCAACCATTAATGCATGAAAATGTGAAAACAAAAAATTTAATAGGATAACATGGCATGTATTTTTACAATGTTGAATAATATTAATACTTTTTCATTTTCCAATTAAACAAACAATAACTTTCGTATAGAAATAAAAAGATATGGAACAAATTAAATTTATTGCATTTGATATTTAAATACAGGGTGTTTAACTAGGTAGTCTCCCCCCAAAAGACAACTGTATTTCCCACGTTACACAGAAACAGGCCGTTTGGTTAACAAGTGCCCTCAATCTTCAGAAATATGCTGTAGTGGTTTTTCTAGTTATGTAATGACTCCTTGTGACATTCTGCCAGATGACTGGGCACACTATTTTTGTGCAGTGTCAATGTATTTCACATTGTTCAGGATGGTTGAATATACCTCTGCAGAGCAGGTGTTTATTGTGAAAAGTTATTGGATAACAAAGTCTATAAAGATAAGGTAAATTTTTTAATGAATATGGGGGAGAAGAAAAGCTCTTTGGGCAAACTACCTAGTGAAGCACTCCATATATTTTAATGAGACATTGATAGATATATATTTCAAAGAAGTTGGAAATATTTTTATGTATTTGTTAACACTAGTTTCAAAATAAAATATTTATAAAAGAACAAATATATTTAAAATATTATCTTACCTATAGCTTTAGTATAATGCCTTGCTCCTAATAAAAGTTCTGGAGCTCTATACCAAAATGTAACTACTACTGGATCTAAATCAGCTAAAGGTTTTAGGGGTGAATTAAAAAGCCTAGCAAAACCCATATCAGCTATAAAGAAAGAAAATATACATTAAATATTAAATTTCTTAAATAATTTATTACACAATATCCAAATAATTATACAAGCAAATTTGCTCAACAAAATGTGTTAACAGAGGTACCTATGTAATTTTTAATAAAGAATCATTGAATTTTGCAGGAATTATGCCCAGATAATTTTATGAAAATATATTCTGTTCTAACATTTTTTAACTCAATTTGACACTTGTTTAATTTTTAATACTATTATCATTCTAATTTGTGCATGTAAGAAAAGATATGCTATGGCCAGTCATCCATTAAAATACTGTTTTATTTAAGAAACTTTAGAGATCAAGCTTTAAAAAATTTTATTTTTTCATGAACTAGGAGGCTTGGGTCACTAGCCTTTATTACTTTCCTTATATACATATAAAATATACGGAAAGTATTGTGACGGGGTCGAAAATTCGAATTAGAGTTTTCGACAAGAGAGCATGTTTCAAGCATCCCTGAACATGAATCAGACATTTGAGGTGATGTCTGTAAGAAAGTATGTCTGTGTCAGTAGAGACTATATCTCATGAACGAATGAAGAGATTCGAACAAAATTTGGTACAAAAATCACAATCTGAATACTGGAAGCCTATTGTTTTTACGTGCAATCTAATGTTTAGAACCAATCTAAATTTTGAAATGAAATTTTGAAAAGATCAAAAATTAAAACTTTTAATATAGTTAAGTAAATAATCATTTCCTATGTGATTTTCCATTAGAAAACGCTTGACACAAACTTTATAACGCTAGCATGAACTGTTCGAGATATTGCACATTTTTCAAATAAATTTATCAAAAATCAAAATTCATAAAAGTATTAAATATTGTGAAATCTGTTCACTTTTCATATGTGATATTTTGCAATAAATTTATTATCACAATTCTCGTAGATCTAACTTGTTCCATTCATGAAAAAAGTCACTTTGGATAATAGCATTCTAATTTTACGCCATTAGTCGTTTATCTACTATAAGAATAATCTATTTCTGCATCCACAATGTTTGGAGAAACTTTGGCGACGAATTTGGCTGAATATCGTCAACTTGGTGAGTTTTTTTAAACGTTGCCAAATTGACAAAAATATAGTCACTGATAAAAAAATGTCACCAAATTGATACAAATGATGCTAAATCAATAAGAATGAAGACTAATTGATGAAAATTCAATACCTGGAAAGAATAAGAATTTACTATAGGGTCATTCCGTTTCAAATCAACGAATGGTCTGAACCTTGACATTATGGAAATTGATAATTTTTGGTACAGTGGTAGTACCAGTGAAGCTGACAAACTAAAATATTAGATTTTTTGGTCTCTTAATTTTTCAGTTATTTACTTCCAGAAAAGCAAAAACTGCCAAATTTGGCAAAGTTTTGAAATCTTTAGACAGCTATAGATCAAAAACTATTTAACCTAAAGAGCTCAAATTTGTGTCATTTTCTTTTGCTTGTAATGAGTCTTAATTTGATACATAACATGACACTGCTATTTCAAATTTGAATTTTTTGAAAAGCTTAAAAAATTCTTTTTTTTAATCTCAAAAACACCCTTTTAAATTTTTTTTGAAAAAATATGCCTTAAAAGATGTTAATGGACTACTTGTATGCCAAGTTCCATAATGGGATGCCAATGGGTTCCTATGAAAATATTTTTTTTGTATTAAACTATACGTGAAATTCGCGAAATACAAAAAATTTAATTTCCATAGAAACCCCTTAATGGCAGACTATGAAATTAGGCACACAAATAATCCCTTAATATCTTTAAAAAAAAAATCAGTTTAACATCTTTTTAAAAAAAAAAGAAAAAATCAGTTTTTTTTTTAGTTTGTAATTTTTTCAAACTTCAATTTAAAAAAAAGTTAGAATATCATAATCATATTGTATACCAAATTAAGGCTCATCGGAAACAAAAGAATGGCACCAATTTGAGCTCTTTGGGTCAAATAGTTTCTGAACTACAACTGTTTAAAGATTTCAAAACTTTGGCTAGATTTAGCTTTTTAAAAAGTGAATAACTGAAAATCTAAGAGCCCCCAAAACCTGAAATTTTACAGTTTTTGTAAATTTTACTAATACTATTACTGTACCAAAAATTATCAATTTGTGAGGTATCAAGGTTCAAACCATTAATTGATTTGACATGGAATGACATACATTTAGTAATAATGTCTTAATTTCTTTTATTTCTTTGTATTTTATAGTAATTTTTGGAATAGTGTATTATGAGTTACTACATACATTCTAACATTGGATTTACTAATTTATATTTTTATTGAAAACATTTTATTTATTAGCTGCATTTGCGCAATAAATTAAATGTATAATGCATTGTCATTCACATTCTTATACTACGCTGTTTAGTTTATCTAACTTTTAATTTATGAACTATCCTTATTCCTAATTCCTTTTGTATGCTTCGTATTAAAGAAACATTCTATTTGCTATCTATTCAAATTTATGCTGCATTTGCGCTAAATTTAGTAATAGAATTTATTTTAATTTATTATGTATTACCATCTCTACTTTCTTCCAATGTTAATTGTAGTTTACTGTGGCTCATTCTCCTCTTTTATTCTTTTCTTTTATTTGCTTAGGTTACTTATTATATTTTTGCTTAAAGTATTATTAATTATTGTCTTCCTTTCTGTTTTATTATTTGATAAATATTTGTATTGCATTATTCTTTAGTTATTAGTAATTTAATATTATAAGTTTCCTATTCTAGTGCTGCCATCTATCGTTTTTAAATCTTACTGCAAATTTTCTTTGCTATTAGTAATTAAATATTAGAAGTATCTCATTCTAGTGCTGCCATCTATCGTTTTTATTTCTTACTAATTTGTTGGTTTTGTGGTTTTAAGACTGGGTAACTGCCTTTGTGATTTTTGTATTGGTGTTATTGATACCTTTTATAAACTGTACTTTTTAGTACAATCTATTTATTACTTTTTGGACAGGATTCTATGTGAATTCCAGATTTACACAGTATATATTTTATTATACCTTGTGTTTTAATTAATCTAGTTTAGAATTGATTATATTTATATTGTTAATCATTTCTTTATATCTTGTAATATCCTCCTTACTACATTTTATTAGGTTTTACATGGACTTAGTCGCTTATATTTATATATAAGCAATTATTTTATTTTTATTTATATTATTTATAAGTGTTAATACCATACTCTTTATATTACTTAAACTATTATGAATTATACATCTTATTTGATTTAGTGACTGGCAAATATATTTATTCTTGTTATTATATAATTTGATAAATATTGCCCGGTATTTTCAATTTTGTTGGGAATTGTTTAGACCGTTATCATTTTACCAACAGTGTGCTATGGATTGTTTCGGATATAATAATTGCCCAGCTAAAATTTATAACTTCAATAAATGTAAGAATAAAAATTGTAAAACCTGCCCATTTGCTTCTAACTCACAAATTACTAATCTTAATAGTCATAAGACTTTCTGTAAAATTTTTAATTGCATCTACAAATTATCTTGTAATATTTGTAATTTATCTTATATAGGACAGACCAGTAATCCTATTCATCTACGTATGAATGTACATAGAGATCATGTTAAAAAATATATCCATAATAATAATTTTCTTCCTACTTCTAATAAAATCGAATATAAACACTTTGCTCATCATGGGTTTGAAAATATAACTATACATATATTGGACATTAAAACAAATACTGCTGATAGATTATTCTTTGAAAACTTCTATATTAAATCACAATGTACTCAGTTTCCATATGGATTAAATCAATTATATCTCAATGGTAATATTGTTAAGAATAATTTTGTAGATAATAAATATTCTATTTTTAATCACCTTTTTTTTAATCCTCTTTTACATAATAGTAAATTGGCTAAACTCAAAAGATTTAAACACGGTAAAGGAAGCTCCTCCCATCTTGATTTTAAAGCGGACATTAAAAGTATGCATCAACAATTCAATAACACATTTCAATGGAAATTTATTAAATCATGGGTATTTGCAGTTAAGAAAAAACAATTAAACACAGTTTATGCTATTTTCTTAAAGTTAAATCTTACTAATGAACATTTTAATCATATTTTCTATGATTTGCTCATTACTAGATCAAAATATTTAAACATAAAACTTAATCATCAATTTCATAATAATAACTGTTCTAATTCTTATTGTGTAATATCATTTAAGCATCCTATTTATAATTCCATAAACTTTAAGAATTTATTTAATCATTTTCATCATTTATTGCCTGTAAAGGATTTGAATGTTACTAAAACTTTTAAATATAACAAGCCTATTGGAAGAACCATTTTTAATTACAATTCAATTTCTAAATCTCTCTCAGTCGACATAGATTCCTCAACAAATGTAGATGGTGAATGTATTTGTAGTATTGATAATTATGCTGAATTTATTAATCCACACTTGGGTCATATAGTAACTGGAGACTTAGGCATTGTAAAAGATAAATCTTTAAGAACTATAATGTCATTTGGGACTAAATTCAGGTTACCTACATGTAATAATTCTAAACAAGTCTTAAAGTCAATCAATCTGGACCTTGATAAGTTTATTTATGGATTAGCTTCTAAATATGCTCAGCCTTTAGAGGCATTTAATATGTGGAAATTTACTATTTTAAGATCTATTAAAAATACCATTTGTAGTATTAATTTATCTAGATCTATATATAATATGGATAATATAAAGCACTCTGTTAATGATTTACATAGATCTTTTGTTGTTACTTATGTTGATAAAGCCTCTAATAATTATGCTATTATTTGTAAAAAATTCTATATTCAATATCTGCTAGATTATTTAAAAAATAATAGTCTATTTAAAATTGATTCACACTCTCTTAATAGTATCAAATTGAAAATTATCAATATGTATAGTGATTTAGATAATAATAAATATTGGACATTTCCATATATTGTGCTTATACCTAAATTTCATAAAAATCCTATTAAATTTAGAACTGTAACTAGTGGTCATAATTCATACTCTACTACTGCTAGTAAATTATTACTAAATTATTTAAATGTACTTAATAGTAATTTACGAGAATCTAGTGATAACTACATTATTCTAAATAACAGTAAAGAATTAAAAAATAAATTAAAAATTCTTGGTAAAATAATAGGATTTCAAACTTTTGATTTTAAAGATCTATTTAATAATATTAAGATCACTGATCTATATGATGTCATTTTAGCTTTATATAATGCTTATATTACTAATCATTCTCATCTTACTAAATTTACCAATTTTCCTAAGCTTCTCCATTTTGTTCTTTTCAATAATTAATAAATTATACTTACAAGTCTCAGGTGTTCCACAAGGTGGCTGTAGTAGTAGTATGTTAGCTAATTTATACCTATATCAATATGAAAAATTCTTTACTTCAACAGATTATAAAATTTACAGATATGTTGATGATCTGATTTGTCTTGTATTTACTGATAACTTTGTTATAGATATAGATTTCTATCCGGATAACTTGGAATTAATACCTAATGAAACTTCTATTAGTAATAATATTTATTATTTGGATTTAAATCTCATTATTGAACCTGCTCATGGGATAGTTACCAATTTATATGATAAAAAATATTTTTTTAAATTTAATATTAATAAATTATTACCTTTTAATTCCTGCAACTCGATTCAATTGTTTAGAAATATTATACTTAATCAACTTTTTAGAATTTATAGATTATCAGATAAAAAATTTCATGCTTTGCACATTCATAACCTCAAAATTACCAGTAAAATGTATAAATATCCTGCTTATTTAGTAAATGATATAGTTAATAAGTTTCGATTAGCCTAAAATTATCATATTCTCCCCTCATTATCTTATTTTAGCCGTACTTCTTCATTCTCTTAAAATTATATTTTCATTTTTTTCTTGCAGCTTTAACTGTTGAATATCTCTTTTTATTGCTTTTACGCAGTACAGTTTTTATTACTCTCTTTGGCAACAGCTAATCACTTCTCTTTATTTCTGCATATGGCAACATTGGTCTTGCCATATTCTGCTTGTCATGGTTGCACTAATGAAGCGTGTTTTAAGGTATTTATGTTTCCTTTGTTGTTCCAATTTATATGCTTGTCGTCCATATAACACAAGTTTATAGATAATATTTATCTTGTGTTTCAGAAACAAGCATTTTTGTGTTCATTTCGAAGGGATATATGGACCAGAAGAGAATTTTTTCGAAATGAACTTATCTTAAGCCTAAAGCTCTTCCATGTGCAAGCTTTTTTGCTTTCCTATTTTCATTCCTCATTTTTGAAATTTGTTGATTGTCTTTATGACCTGCATTACGCTTTATTATTTCCTCATTATGTCTTAATTTCTTTGTATTTTATAGTAATTTTTGGAATAGTGTATTATGAGTTACTACATACATTCTAACATTGGATTTACTAATTTATATATATATATATATATATATATATATATATATATATATATATATATTTATATATATATATATATTTATATATATATATATATATATATTTATATATATATATTTATATATATATATATATATATATATTTATATATATATTTATATATATATATATATATATATTTATATATATTTATATATATATATATATATATATATATATATATATATATATATATATATATATATATATATATATATTTATATATATATATATATATATAATATATATATATATATTTATATATATATATATATATATATATTTATATATATATATTTATATATATATATTTATATAAATATATATATATATATATATATATAAATATATATATATTTATATAAATATATATATATAAATATATATATATAAATATATATATATTTATATAAATATATATATATAAATATATATATATATAAATATATATATATTTATATAAATATATATATATAAATATATATATATATAAATATATATATATTTATATAAATATATATATAAATATATATATATTTATATAAATATATATATAAATATATATATATTTATATAAATATATATATATATATATATATATATATATATAAATATATATATATATATATATATATATATAAATATATATATATATATATATATATATATATATAAATATATATATATATATATATATATATAAATATATATATATATATATATAAATATATATATATATATAT